>CM052794.1:79372487-79402975 GCA_028533395.1 Rousettus madagascariensis | reverse complement strand
TTTTTTCTTTAGTAAGACCCTTATATTACTCCAGATCACACTTTCCTCAGCCCTCTGGCATGCCTTGCTGAAGGATGAAAGGGAGGGTGCTGGGCAGCATTGCTGGGGCAAGAACTTGTGGTCACACAGTCTGAGACACTTCCCAGACTGAATGAGACATCACAAAACTCCATATCAGTACCTGACTGCCCCATCCAGGGTAGTGGGCATGAAAGTGGGCCTGCTTCAAGAAGCAAGGTGCTTTTATGGATCCCATAGTCTTAATGCAGGTAGAAGGAGTATCTAAGAGGATGCTAATGGATTGGTAAAACTGGCTGGAAGTGGGCTGTGAAACAGGTAGGGAGAGGAACATAGAAGTGAGTGGTTGCAGGAAGATGAAGAAGGAAGAACTGGTGAGTGGAAGAATACAGAATTGCCTGTAATAGTCAAAGAAACATGAAGGAAAAGGGAAATGCCTGCTGGAAAATCCACATAAGATGGAATAGAATGAGGAGGTGAAGATGGAAGCTGAGAGTAAAAAACAAAAGGAATCAGAAAGTCAGAGAGAAAAACAGGGCTTTAGGGTGATGGTTAGACACATCAAAAGGCTGGGGGAGGGGAGATTCCATGGCCTGGGCGGCATGGAGCACATACACAACAGGTGTGCTTTATTGAGAGCTAATCCTTCCTCCAAGGGGTGTTAATTGGCCAACTCACCTGAGCCAGTTCAGGGGCCCAGAGAGGCTGCATTGATGTTAACTGGCCCCTGACAAGCCAGAGCTGCCCTCCTGTCTTTTGCCTGCTCTGGGTCTGCTGCTTCAAGATGGCAAAAGAGCCAAGCGAAGATGGGGCCAAGGAGAAAGAAAAACATCCAGAGGAGAAGGTGCAAGGCTAAAAAGGTGGCTCCTGGTCCCTTGTTTGTCAGCTCAGAGACTTGGAGAAAAAGCATGAATATTGGTGAACTGGACAGTAAGAGCAGGGAAGGAAAGAGAACCCAAATGGCTGGCTATCCTACATTTTCCCTGGTTTCTGGCCAGGTGCTGATTTTCTAGGTGGGAGCAGGGCAGTGACTCCCAGATCCTCCAATGCCCACACATTTGGCAGTCTGGCCCCCAGGGTGAAAGAGAGCACCTGGAAAGCTCTTGGCTGTGGCATTCCCTGAGATTTGGTTTCTTCATCCCTGTCAGCACTGAAGGCCAGAAGGCAATGAAAACTGCTGAGATGATACCATGAGCAGGGGCCTGAATTCAATGGCCAAAGTTGCATTTGTGTGTCCTAAACTTCAAATGATTACTTAGTTTTCCTGCCTACAGTAGAGACTCCATCAATACCACATGCTCCTATGGCCCCAACTACTACTCGCACCACCTCTTCCTCTGCCTCAGCCCAGGCCTGGCCAGAGGAACAGGGTGTGCACTCTTTACCACTGGCCCCAGTGTTCCAGGAGACCATCCTTTGTTTATTCTATGAAGCTTCATTTACTGTTATACATGGCCTTCTTACTAATCACAATCATGGTGATCGGTCTTTACTATTATCTAAAAAGAATAATATTTGGTCACTGATGTCTGCATATATACAAAGGTTAAACCTGTCCAGAGAACTAAATGAAGAAAACTATGAAAGATAAAGATTTAATAAGATGTAAAGAGCAAAAGAGAAATTATACTTGATTCTGTCCTTAAGTGACAGATAGTTCCAATGATAAATATAATTTCTGATGAATCATATCAGAGAAAATGATAGATATTCCATAGGATAGATGCATTGGTATTGAATATTTTGAATTAATATTAATATCAAACCACCCTTGCGAATAATCTACCACTGTGCTTGTGTAGAGTGGAAAATGCATACTAGAAAGGTGATGTTATTGCCTGAAGGCAAATACAACAGTCAAGGATAATCAAAATCATCAATGGAGATTTTGTGAAACAGGAAAACATCATCCATTGGGACATAAACTTACTTCAAAATATTTCCTTTTGTTTTCTTAATTACACAAATCATAAAAGTTATTTAAATAATAATAAAAAGTCTTTATCTTTTACAGCACAGATCTATAAAGCATTTTATAATTTTAAGTAGCCCCAGCCAACTCTATATTAAATGTGAGATCCACAGACCAAATAGAAATCTAATGCTTATGACATTGCTGTCACAATTATATATAAAAATATACTGTATTTCCCAAATGACAAAAAAACCATAAAGCTATATTTTTTATATGCTAAACTATAGCTATCAACAACCTGAATTCAAATTGATCAAATGTTATAGAAACCGGATATCAAAATATTTAAAATGTTCTATGAGTCGAAAACACTGACCCCTGACTAGTATTTTATGTACTCCCTTATCTGAAGTTTTATCTACTTACAAGTACAACAGCTTTACTATTTAGTCCCTTCCCATAGTTGTTAGTTTCAATGACCTGAAACTAGAAGTAGGATCTTCTCATATTATGGAAGAGCATAGTGGTTTTGATATACCCTTTATAGGTTTTCACAACAAATTCTTCTTTTACCTCTTTATTTGGAGGTATCATGAGTGTATGCAATGGCACTATAATTGCCTATATCTTTATCAGTAGTCTAAGAGGGGGGGAATCACAGTTAATAAATAATCAGGACAAAGAAAAACTTTTAAGAAAGGACTTATTTATGTTCATAAGGGTGATGTTTCTTATGTGGCAATAATACAAAAAAGGGTCTATTTTTCTGAATATTGTCTAAATTTATAGACTTTATGTCTATTTTATGTTGAATGGTTGTCCTCAGAATGATAGTAACCACTAAACTCTGCATTAAAGTGTAGAAACACTAACAGAGTTCAGTCCATGAATCAAGTGTTTTGACTGACATGTCAAGTGGGTTCATTTCTGGGCTGTGGTCCAAGTTGGTTTAAGGATGGGATTGATTGTTTACCTAACCATTGCTTTATGCATTAACATACTATGCCATTGTTTGCATATTTTTTAGCGAACCTATTTCCTAAAGGGAAAAACAATGACATAAACACATTTATATCTCAAATGACAATATGACAAATTGAAGTTCAGAGCATTTAACCAGTAATCTCAGAGATGCATAAAGACATTCTCATTAGTTAATGCCATGTCATAATCTGAGAGGGTTAGAATACTAATCCAACTTCCTTTTCATTATCTTATATTCTGATTAACTGTATTTATTCCTGGGGCATGTGCTTTTGACCTATTTATTAAGTTTTCTTAATATTTAGAATTTTTTAAAAGTAAATAGTTGCTTACTATATGGTGTGTGTGTGTGTGTGTGTGTGTTTAATAAAGCTATGAGCATAATATATTAAGTTGGCTTTATGGCTTCTACTTCAGTGAAATTTATCAGAATGCCAGTTTAAGAATTATTTTATAGTGAAATATTTAGAACTATAATTAATCTTAGTGAATGAATGCAAAGCTATATACACCCTACTCATGAAACTAGATATGTAAATATTATGTTGTTACTAGTATTTTCATTATCTTATTATTCTTAGTTAACCAGTGACATTATTGTTAAATATCATGTATCAAGCTTTTCTTTTTTGCCATCACAATACTAAAAGTTCTACAAAATAAACATTTTAAATAAATAAAATCTCTCAGAGGAATGCATTATTCCAATTGCATATATGTTAGTACTGTCCAATAGAGCTTTCTGCAATGATGGAAATGCTCTGTGTTTTGTCCAATACAGTAGCCACTAGGCACATATGACTACTGAACACTTGAAACGAGGCTAATGAGACTAAGAAACTGAAATTATAGTTTAGTTTCATTTTAATTAAATTTAAAGTGCCAAAGGCTACATAGTAAGTGGTAAAGTTGTGATATAATAATGACCTATTAGACAAGGTCATTTAAAAAAACCCCAGATATTTCACTTTGGGATAAAGTATTTCCTGATTTTTCTAAGAAGTTAAAATTCTCAGCTTTAGAATAGGACATGTTCTGACTACTGCCAGATCTCTTTAGATGATCTGCATCGTTTACATAATGACAGAGTTTAGTTTTGGCATTAGAAGAATGGGAATTTGATTTCAACATTAGGTCAAAGAAAAAATAGTTATCAAAGATTTTCTTTTTAAAGTTTGAACTTCAGAGTTTTTATTCATTTGACAAAGAACAACACAAGGAATAGAAAAGTATATTTGCAACTAAAGTTAAAATCCTAGTTTGAATAAAGTAATCAAAGAAAATATTTTTTATGAACTATGAGCAATTTTGGGACTAATGCCACCTCGCTCTAAGATTTGTTTCAATATTATCTTTTAACTTATTATTAACAGGGGCATTTCCCTAATATAAACTTTTTATTGCTAATGCAAAATTTATTGAGGTACAACAACACACACCAAAAGATGCAAAAATCTTAAGTGAACAGCTCAATAACATTTTGCAAAATATACATGAGACCAGCATCTGCATCAAGAAATACATTACCAGCATCCTAGAATGTCTTTTATTCCCTTCCAGACATACTTAGCTCCCTGAGAAAACCGCTAATCTAATTTCTAATGCTTATAGATTAGTTATGCATATTTTTAAACTTTATATTGGTGGGTCATAATATCTGTTGTATTTTCTGTCTAACTTCTTTTACTCAATTTTGTGTCGTGAGATTCTAAGCTTTTATATTTTTTCAAATAGACCTGGTAACACAACACAATCACATTTAGAAAAGAAAAGGTGGTTACAGTGGAATCATTATGATTGCTTGGTACATTAAGCTTCTTTGCACAGTTCTTAGTTATTAACTTACAATTTCAATAAACATGTATTTCATTTTATAGTATTGCAAATTTATTAAATTATGATAACAACAATATAGCCATATGTTGTTTTAATGGATTAAGGTGCTCTTTTCAACATACCTGTCATGAAACAGAAGTCATTTAATGCAAAAGCTAGGTACAGAATGAATAGTTCTAGCTCAGGGATATCTGTTTTATTTTATAATTTTTCATAGCACATTTGGAGCAAATTGCCAAAACTGAGATATAGGATTTTTAAAAATTATGTTTATCGTATCTTTTTTTTCAAAAATACAAAATTCTACCTGTTGTTAGTAAAAACTCCACTTTCAATTTCTATTTCTTTAAAGGGGCTTGATCTTCTTTGAAATCTCGAAGCTCTCATTTCAGAAAATACTTATTGATGATGATTGACAGAATCATTAGTATTCTTTCAAATATCCCTGCTGTCTCCCAAATATATACAGTGAAATACTAGTAAGTTAAATAGTGAATGAGAAAAATTCCAATAGGCACTATACTTTTAGGATTTTCAAGTTTAATGTCGAGTTTATTCAATTTTTAATGAATAATGGATTTATGACTGAGACTTATATTTAAGATGTGACTGAAAAATGTTGGGTGTGTATTGGACAATAATACACAGTTAACAATTTTCTTTTTATAAATCAGTTATAAAACATGATTTGTTTAAATATATACCAAGTCACAAAAAACACTGACAACAAAATTAAGAACACAATTTTAAATCTGGTTCAAGATGTGAACAAAGTAAGAGAGTTACAGAGTGCATTGTAATGATTTGTTTTGTACTTTTAATAATTTTAATTTTAGTTGTTTGTTTTTTACATTGTGTTTTAGAAATATGTGGACTCAAAATTTGGGCATAATTTTTAAAATGTCACTTAAAGCTTCAATTTTCCTTACTAAATGAGGAGAATATTATCTAAATTTTTATTATAACATTAAGAAATGACATTTTTCCACCTAGACATTTACCAATGAATATGTAAATATAATCATAAAACCAAGTAAAACTCTTATTACTTCAGACATATTATCATATGATTGTAACTCCCTTAAATAATGTATCAATCTTTTTTTTCTTATTCAGTTCAAGATACATGTACTTTGCTCTCCAAATATACACATAAATATATATATATGTATATACATACATATATATATTTTTTCTTTTCTTTTTTTCCTCTTTTGATAGCTTTCTGGTCACTTTTGAATCATCTATGCACAACTGCTCTATCACTCAGAATCAATGCATTTATATGTAGTATTCATTTTACCCTTCCTTGTTTCTGAATACAACGAGGCTGTAGGTATCTAGCTCTTAGTCTACCTCTTTAACTTCACCTTCATTTCATATGAATTTCAATGTTTATGCAGATGATGCAGTTCATAACCTATTTCAAATTCCTAGGTATGAAAAAACTTTGATCTTTGAACTGACTGACTGCATCAATTCAATTTATAACTACACTCTAGTTTTTTGTTTTTTGGAGATATTGTTTCTAAGAAAACACTCCAGCTCTGGATACATAAACTTTAATGTATAAATTTCTGACCACAACTTCTTATCACTTTCTTATTCATTTAAAACCACTTCTATAATAACAGTGAATTTTTAGGTCCAAAATATCTTCTCTACTCTCACTACTTCAGAGCTTATGTCCCTTCCTTGTCCATTGTAGATTTTACAGTCACCTTGTTCTCATTTCTTTTCTTTTTTCACACCTGGAACTTCCTGCTCTTGAATTAATTTAATTACCAACCTACTCTTATGTGAAAGAAGAGTAACAGAAGAGTAACAGAAGGAATTAAATCATCAGTCAGACTAGTGCTACTATAAATCCATGATCTCTGAGGGCAACTGTGTTTTTTTTAATTTGGAAAAATCATGTTCTATGTTCTTTACCTTGCTCCAAAAGTTCACCCTTTTCTTCAAATCACATACTTTTTTTAGTCTCCTGCAGTGATGTTGCAATTCACATAAAAATTGAGGATATCAGTGTGAAATATCTCAACTTCTCAGCCTATAACTATAAACGTACCTATAGCTCTACTTATTGTATTTATTCATATCTCAGAAGAAAAAACAGACTCTTCTGTTATGAAGTTCTTATGCCTTCATCTGTATCTCTCCATTATCTTTGATGTTCAATGCTTCATCAGCTCTGTCTCTGTACTTCCAACCTTTTCCTCTACAGATATAAGACATCTACCTTTCTCTCATTAAAACAAACAACTTTTCTTGTTCTCTATACAAACTTCTGACATATCTCCACAATTTTCATATCGATTTTTTACAGTTATGTTCTTCAGAAAATTTTTCTACAATCATTGCTTTTAATACTTTTACTTCATGACCATCTCTTAACTACAGCTGGAATTCTGTCACTATCATGCCATTGAATCTGTTAGGGTTAGGGCTAAGTTTAGGGTTATGGTTAGGTTTAGTGTTAGGGATAGGGTTCTGTTGGGTTTGTTATTTGCGATATTTTCATATTATTCTACATTTACAATGTTATTTTGTATATTTTCTTTTAAAAATTAAAATTTTTGTGACCAATCCAAACATATTTCATAAAGAATATAGGATCAGTTTACTGTTTTGATGAAATTCAAATATACAGGGCGGGCTTCAAAAATTTATTTGTGTTCAGTATCTATTTAATCTCATATAGACAATAGAATTAGGGTTAGGGATATGGTTATGGTTAGGCTTAGGGTTAGGGTTAGTGTCAAGGTTAGTGTTAGGTTTAGGGTTAGGGTTGGATTAGGGTTAAGCTTAAGTTTAGGGCTAGGGTTAGTGTTAGGGTTAATGGGTTAGCAATTAAGGGTTAAGGACAGAATTAGAATTAAGGTTATGGTTAGTGTTTGTGTTAGGATTAGAGTTAGGGTTAGGTTTATATTAAGGGTTAGGGTTAAATTAGAGTTGCCATTTGCCAAATTTTCATATTATTCTTCATTTACAATTTTTTTCCTTTTTAAAATTAAGATTGATGTGATCTATCTAAACACTGTTGCATAAAGAATATAGTCTTAGAATGCTGTTATCTCTAAATTCATGGTCCCAAGAAAGTCTTCAAAAACTTATTTTATATTCAGTATCTAATTTTTCTACCCATAATAGAAATAGGGTTAGGGTTAGATTTAGGGTTAGGGTTAGGTTCATATTAGGGTTAGTGTTAAAGTTAGGGTTAGGGTTAGAATTAGGGTTAGTATTTTCCAAATTTTCATATTACTTTTCATTTACAATGTTATTTTGTATTTTTCTTTTTACAATTTAAATGATTATAACCAGCCTACACATTGTTACATAAAGAATATAGGCTAAGCCTACTGTTTTGATAAAATTCAAGTACATAGAGTAGTCTTCAAAAATTTATTTTATATTCAGTATCGAATCTATCTACTCATATATAGACTTAGATATAGGGTTAGATTTATGGTTAGCGTTAGGGTTAGGCTTTTGGTTAGGGTTAGGGGTTAGGTGTTAGGGGTTAGAACTTGGGTTACTGTAGGTTTGAGTTGTGGGTTATGGTTATGGTTATGTTTATGGCTAGGGTTAGTGTTAGGGTTAGGGTTATGGTTAGGGTTGTTATTTGCAAAATTTTCATATTAGTCTCCATGTACATAATTATTTTGTTTTTTTTCTATTTAAAGTTAAAAATTGTATGACCTATCTAAACATTGCTGCATAAAAAATGTAATTGCATTATGCTGTTTTGATGAAGTTGAAGTTCATAGAGCATTCTTCAAATATTTACTTTATATTCAGTATCTAATTTATCTACCCTAAAATAGGTTTAGGGTTAGGGTTAGAGTTAGGGTTAGGGTTAGGGTTAGGGTTAGAGTTAGGGTTAGGGTTAGTGTTAGTTTTAGGGTTAGGGTTAGGTTTAGTGTTAGGGTTAGGGTAGGGTTAAGTTTAGAGTTAGGTTTCAGGGCACGGTTAGGGTTAGGGTTATGATTAGGGTTAGCTTTAGGGTTGTTTTGATGAAATTGCAGTTCATAGGGCAATCTTCAATAATTTATTTTATATTCAGTATCTAATTTATCTACATATAAATAGGGTTAAGGTTAGGTTTAGGATTAGGATTAGGATTATGCTTAGGGTTAGTTAAATTAGAGTTAGAGTTAGTTTTCGGGTGATGTTTATGCTCATGTAAGCCTTTTAATTGCCAAAGTCACATATTATTCTGAATTTACAATTATATTTTGTATTTTTAAAATTAAAATTGATGTGACTTATCTAAATATTGTTGCATAAAGATTATAGGCTCTGTCTGCTGTTTTCTGTAAATTCATGTTCCTAGGACATTCTTCAATTATTTATTTTATATTCAGCATCTAAATTTTCTACCCATAATAGAATTATGGTTAGGGTTAAATTTGGGATTGGGGTTAGATTTAAGGTTAGTGTTACTGTTAGGGTTAGGATCAGGGTTAGAGTTAGTGTTGTCATTTGCCGAATTTTCATATTATTCTTTATTTACAATGTTATTTTGTATTTTTTCTTTTTACAATTTAAATTTTTATGATCTGTCTAAACATTGTTGTAAAGAAATGGGCTCAGTCTGCTGTTTTGATGAAATTCAGGTGCATGGAGAAATCTTCAAAAATTTATTTTGTATTCAGTATCTAATCTATGTACCCATAAATATGATTAGGTGTAAGGTTTGGTTTAGAATTATTGTTAGGAGTAGGGCTTTGGAAAGGGTTAGTTTTAGGGATAGGTTGCTTAGTGTTAGGGGTTCAGACTTGGGTTTGGTTAGATTTAGAGAGTAGGTTATGGTTATGGTTATGGTTATAACCTATTATCCTTCATTTATAGTGATATTTTTTATATTTAGAATTAAAAATTTTTATGCCTATTTAAACATTGTTACATAAAGAATATACTCTCATTCTGATGTTTTAATGTAATTAAAATTCACAGAGCAGTCTTCAAAAATTTATTTTTTTATTCAGTATCTAATTTATCTACTCTTAAATAGGTATATGGTTAGGGTTAGAATTACAGATGGGTTAGGGTTAGGGTTAGTTTTAGGATTAAGGTTAGAATTATGGTTAGGTTTAGTGTTATGTTTAGGGTTAAGGTTAGTGTTAGGGTTTAAAGGTCAAGAGTTAAGGGTTAGAGGCAGAATTAGGATTAGTGTTAGTGTTAGGTTTAGGGTTAGGTTTAGAATTAGGGTTAGGGTTAGGGTTAAGTTTAGGATAGAGTTGTTATTTGCCTAATTTTCATATTGTTCTCATTTACAATGTTATTTTGTATTGTCTCTTTTAAAATTAATTTTTTTATCTATATAAACAAGTTGCATGAAGAATATAGGCTTAATTTGCTGTTTTGATGAAATTCGAGTTTATAGGGCTGTTTTCAAATATTTATTTTATATTCAATATCTTATTTATCTACCCATAAATAGGATAAAGTATGAGTTAGGGTTAGGGTTAGTGTTAAATTAGGATTATGGATAGGTTTATGGTTAAAGTTAGGGTTTAAGGGTTATGGGTTAAGGCTTATGGGCAGAATTAGTGTTAGGCTTAGGGTTACTGTTAGGGTTAGTGTTAGGGATAGGGTTAGTTTTAGGTTTAGGCTTATGGTTAGGGTTAGTTTAGGGTTGCTATTTGTCAAATTTTCATATTATTCTTCATTTAAAATGTTATTTTCTATTTTCCTTTTAAAAATTAAAATTTATGTGATCTTTCTAAACATTGTTGCATAAAGAATATAAGCTCAGCGTGATGTTTTCTCTAAATTCAATTTCTTATGGAAACGTTCAAAATATGATTTTATATTCAGAATCTAATTTTTCTACCCCTAATAGGTTTAAAGTTAGGGTTAGGTTTAGTGTTAGAGTTAGATTTAGAGTTATAGTTAGGGTTAAGGTTAGAGCTAGGGTTGTTATTTGTCGAATTTTCATATTATTCTTTATTTACAATGTTATTTTGTATTTTTTCTTTTTAAAATTTAATTTTTATAACCTTTTTAAACATTGTTGCATAAAGAATATAGGCTCAGTCTGCTCTTTTGATTAAATTCTAGTACATACAGTGGACATCAAAAATTATTTTATATTCAGTATCTAATTTATCTACCCATGAATAGGATAAGCATTAGAATTAGGGTTAGAATTAGCAGACCAGTTCTTTGAGTTTTTAAAATGTTTAATTTAACTGCAGACAAGTAGGGTTAGGGTTAGGGTTAGTGTTAGGTTTAGGGTTTGGGTTGGGTTCGGGTTCGGATTACGGTTGGGTTAGATTTAGGGGGTTGGGGTTCAGGATTAGGGCTTGAGGTTAAGATTAGGGTTAGAGTTTGGGTTATGGTTATGGTTTGGTTTTGGATTAGTCTTAGAGTTAGGGTTAGTTTTAGGTTTATGGTTAGGGTTATGGTTAGGTTTAGTGTTAGGGTTAGAGTTAGTGTTATGGTTAGAGTTTGGGCGTTAGGTATCTAGAGTTAGAGACATAATTATGGTTATGGTTAGGGTTAGTGTTAAGTTTAGGTTTAGAGTTAGAGTTAGGTAGTGTTCCTATTTGTCAAACTTTCAAATCCTTCATTTACAATGTTATTTTGTAATTTTCCTTTTCAAAATTAAAATTTTCATAACCTATCTAGACATTGTTGTATAAAAAATATTGCACAGTTTTCTCTCAAGTCAAGTTCATAGTATAGTCTTCAAAAATTTATTTTATATGCAATATCTAACTTTCGTACCCTTAAATAGGGTTAGAGTTATAGTTAGAGTAAGGTTTAGTGTCAGGTTTAGAATTACGGTTATGGTTAGGTTTAGGTTTAGGATTAGGGATACAGGTTAGGAGATAGGAAGTAGGACTTACAGGTAGGGTTAGCGTTAAAGTAAGGTTGATGGTTACAGTTAGGGTTAGGGTTAGATTTAGGATTAGGGTTAGAGTTAAATTTAAGGTTATTATTTGCCAAATTCATATTATTCTTCATTTACAATGTTATTTCATATTTTTCTTTTTACGATTAAAATTTTATTACCTTTCTAAACATTGTTGCATAAAATGTAAGCAAAGTCTGCTGTTTTGATGAAATTGAAGTTCATAGGGGAGTCTTCAAAAATTCATTTTATATTAAATATCTAATTTATCTACCCATAAATAGAGTACAGTTAGGGTTAGAATTAGAATTAGGGTTAGGGTTTTGGTTAGGGTGAGAGATAGGATTAGAGTTAGGGCTACTGCAGGGTTAGGGTTAGGGTTAGGGTTAGGTTAGGATTATTATTTACCAAATCTTCAAAATATTCTTAATTTACAATGTTATTTTGTATTTTTTTCTTTTTAAAATTAAAATGTGACTTATCTAAACATTGTTGCATGATATACTTGAACCATACAGGGAAGCAAGTAAAAGTGAATTTCAGAAGTGGGCCAACGCAGATTCTGTGATATATTACCAATAATGGGAAAAACACTATCCATTAATTGAGGTAATGCTTGTTTGCACCTAAGCAATCCATCTTTTTTTAAAAAACATTCACACCAACTTTTTAAAAATCTTGGAAACCCAAGAAAGTCAAATTTAATGTAACCATTAGAGTCTAAGAAAAAGCATGAAGTGAGAAACAGTATCTGAAACATTTTTCTCTTACTCTTGGGGCCATTCCTTGACATCCTTTCACAACTCTCCATCAATCCACATTTTTAGAACTGGAAGAGGAAAGAAGAGCGAGCCAGAGCATTTGTATACACACTTATGAATGCCAGTGGAAGAGAAAGAAGAGCAAGATGGGAGTAAAAGGCAAAAGATGTATTATGAAATTTGCCATCTAAATTTAACTGATGTTCATTAAAAATAAAACACTCTTTACCTTTACTATCAATCTCACTTATCTGGCATTGAAGGCTGCCCTGGTACAATCGAATCATTTGAAAGAATCAGATAATACACAGTGTGTTTTAGAATTAAAGGAATTAAGTTGTCTTTCATCATTAAGCATCATTTGAATAATTAAATTGTTTGAAAATAGCAGACCAGTTCTTTGAGTTTTTAAAATGTTTAATTTAACATACTTAATAAATAAGTATATTTATTATAACATCTAAGGAATCAAAAGGTTAAGTTTGGCCTAATTTACCTTATGTAAACTCCCTGTTACAAATAAAAATAAATGTAAAATTCATTGAAAACTGTATTTGTCATTTTCCTCTGAAACAAAAGAGTAGTTAAATTTAAAAAGAACCTTTTGATAAATATTTAAGTTGCTGAACTTGGTATTTTTTACAAAATAGCTCTGAATTCGAGGAATAGAAATATATTTAGCACTCATACGTGAATGTAATACAACTAGCTCTTAGTACTGTAACGTGAATGTAAATCTAAGGATAATAACAATTTACCTAATGCACACATGTGGGCTTGTATGTGCCCCATTATGCATGTAGAGGTGAGACAGAATAGCGAATTCATGAATTATCCTCTCAGAAATTCGTGAAGCCTAAATGCTAACTATTAGTTTGTTTAATG
Source organism: Rousettus madagascariensis (assembly GCA_028533395.1). Lineage (NCBI taxonomy): Eukaryota > Metazoa > Chordata > Mammalia > Chiroptera > Pteropodidae > Rousettus > Rousettus madagascariensis. The sequence goes on along the minus strand of CM052794.1, from coordinate 79,389,717 downwards.
TCTGATTCTTGAATGTTGTTCCTATCATTTCATGACTAACATTTGCCTCTTTCATGTGAAATATAGACCCGTGTATTTCTAACACAGTTTTATTTATTAATGACTGTTAATGGCCTATAATCAATTCCTAGTTGATTAGCTATGCAAATAAGATAATTATGTAAATTAAGGTTATTAATTAATTGTTTCAAGGTCAAGCCTTTCTTCACAATTAGCTGCCTTATGGTTTTGAGCTCTACCACATATCATATAAATGAGGATAACAAACAGAATAAATCAAATTCTTTAAAGCAGATTTTATTGTGATTTCTGTGCCAAGAATTTATTCATGAAGTAATCTACAAAATAAGTTACATGACTATGTTGTAACTGAATTTAACACCTAAATGAAAATTAATAATTAAAGTAGAAAATGTTTAGAACTCACTTTCAAAATTTAACATAAGCAGTATATAAAACATTGTAGTGTTGTAGTATGGAACATCTTAAACAGAAATAAAATTACAGAGACTGTTACAATGAACCTTCATGTATCAACAGCCCAGCTCCAAAATGATCGAGTCCTGGGAATTCTCTTTCTCTATACTTCCAATTGCTCCCTCATTCCATTATTTTGAAGCAGAGCAGAGACATAATATTTCACCTATAAATATTTTAATATGTATCTCTTAAATACAAAGACTCTTAAAACTTATCACAATATACTTATTACTTGCCCCCCAAATTAACAAAAATTTCTTAATATCAACAAACATCTTGTCAATATTTATATAAAAATTTTATTCACATCAGAATCCAAAAAGGGTCCATACATCACACTTGGTTGCTAGGTCTTGATAGGTCTTTTAAGACTTTTTAAATCTATAGGCTTCAGCACTGTCACTTTTTTTTATTCACCTTGTTCAAAACACCAGATTCCTGAAGTCTGGATATTGACAACTACATGTTTAGTGGCTCATTTCTTATTTTGTCTGTCTCCTCTATTTCCCATAAATTGGTAGTTAAATCTAGAGTGCTGATGAGATCCAGGTTTTTGTTGCTATTTTTAGAAATAAGTCATAGGTGATACAGCATCCTTTTTAATTAGGGTGTACACTTTCCAAGACCCTCGGTAGTTGCTTGAAAATTCAGATAATACTTAACCCTATATGGACTATATTTTTTTCCTATACACATATACCTATGCTAAAGTTTAACTTATAAATGTTCACAGTAAGAGAGTAATAAGAATAACTAATAATAAAATAGCACAATTATAACAATGTAATACAAGTTATGTGAATGTGGTTACTTGTTTCAGGGCATCTCTTGCTGATGATTCAATGTTTTCTGGTACAAAGCATTGCTGTCAATTGGAACACATTTTCTGTTCATGTCTTCTGCCCACAAATGTAATGTCTTTCAGATCTTAACTAAACACTTGTCATGCATTATGGCCATAACTTTCAGTTTGTGGTGCAACACAGCCAACCTAGCACAAATTTCCCTTTCCTTCTTCACAGCATCATGGATATAAGGTTTCTTCTTCCTGTAGATTTTAGCATTCGGTTTGTTTTCCGTTATTATGATGTGGGGAACTTTTACCTTTTTACTTAATGGAAGCACTTTATGGCTTCTCTTTGGCATATCTGGATTGCTAGCATCACTACTCTTGCACTTTGAGGCTACCATTAAGTAAAAATGGGCATTACTGTCAAAAGGTGTAACTCCAAACTGTTTTTTTTTAATAGATGATGGATTTATTTTGAGTTTTCAAAGAGTTTACTTTTCTTTAAGTCCAACGATTCATTTAATATACCTCCATGTTGGCTATTCTGAGTCATTTTCTGCATATATAGGATATATCCATTCAAGTACTATTTCAGGAAAGTTTGCTTGAATTCTATACTTTATTTTTTTTCTATTTTCTTAATTTGTCTTTCATCCTAGGAAAATATTATTATGTAAGTGATGAATCTTTTCCTATCTTTTATATTACTTTCTGTCTGATCTATTTAAAATATTTATTTATTGGATTTAGATTTACATTTTTTATTTATGTCTTTTTATGAATTTTGATGCATGTTTCTATAGCTTCTCTTTTTAAATGAATTAGCTTTCAAAATATGACTTCAATCATAATCCTTTTTTATCATTTAGGTTTAAAATAAATTAGCCTTTTCATGTGTGTAAAAAAGGAAAGTGAGGTAGGATAGCTTTTCTAATTTGCTGTCCTAGAAGACCTGTTTTAGTTATTTTTATAAAGTGTTCAAGATATATATACTCTTATTTTTAAATCCACTTGCTTTTTTTCTGTGTTCCCACTTTAATTGGAGAAATTTTCTTTCTTTCTTTCTTTCTTTCTTTCTTTCTTTCTTTCTTTCTTTCTTTCTTTCTTTCTTTCTTTCTTTTTTCTTTATTTTTGGTCCCATTGTGTCTGTCCTGCTCAATTTACATTCTGCTCTGTGTTTTCTTCTTAGTGTGGATTTTTGTCCTGCTACTTCTTTCCTATTAGCTTAGTAAATTTTTCATTTAGTGCAGATGGGCAACATTGAGGTTCACTGGCTCTCGTGACCAACAGAAATCTTTATTTTTCCCTGAACATCCTAAAAATTAGTGGTTATCATATTTGCTGATATTATAAAGACTTTGTTTATGGCAGTTGTTTTCCACAACCACCCACATACTGTGATTTGTATGTTAGCTCATTGCTTTATTTAATTGTAGATATTATATTTGCGGTTTGGTTTCAGGCTGTAGTTTCCTACAGAAATAGGTTTGAGAGTGAGAAGGAGACCTAGAAGCAAAAGAATTTCCACAGAAATAACTATACAGGTTTTTAATTTAGCCCAGGAAAGGTCCATGGATCTTGATAAAAGACAAAAGATTCTTGGGCAGACATGAAGGACTTTATTACAACAAAAATACTAATAGGTGTATCACCATAGTAATGAGCATAGTGATGCAGCTCTCCCTATGCCCCAAATTTCACAGGCAAATTGTAGGGCCAGATAAAACCTTTTCATGTGTGGAATACACCACAAAGAACTCTAAACTTAGAGATTCTGCAACTCTTACAGCAAGTAATAGCAAGCCTTTGTCAAATGGGAGATCGGGTAAATTGCTGGACTATGTGATGCATTCTTGCAAATATCATCTCACTTTTCAGAATTGTCAGCTGCATAGATAGTCCTGTGCCCCAGGTGAAAATTGATCTGGGCATTGCCACTTTGGCAGCCTAGCAAGATGTGTAGAAGTATACAAGGCCCAAGGTTTACTGTCTCCCAATATTTGGCTATCTGAAACTCTGTTTGGAAGATTCAAATATTACATTGTTGATTTCATCAATTTCTCAAATTCCTAAATGCAAACTTTAACCTAAGGATATTTGAAATATTTGTTGAATCAGCAGAATTGTTTCACATTTGATGAATTTGAGAGAAAAGGTACTATGTAGCCCTCTGATTTTCACATGTGTTAGCTGTTACCAAGTTTGAGATTACATTTTCACTTGATCGCTTTAAGTTTTTTAATCCAGGTCTTCTAGATACACTTTTCTCCTTACCTAATTACTGACTTTTATCTTTTAAACTCCATTAATCATATTGGAAAGTAGTGTCTAACATAATAAATATATGATAAACTGACCAAATGAATTATGAATAAGATAGTTCAAGATAACAGAGAGCATTTTTAAAGAGAAAAGTTTTCAAGAATTGATAAACATAGAGAGAAAGCCCAAGTAATATTGGTGTACTAGTTCATTAGATTATTGGTAAAATACAAATGGTAAAGATACATCGTATCCCAATAAGTCACAAATATGCTATACCTCAGTGTTCTTATTTGTTATTTCCTATTTAACAAACTCTAGGTTTAGCACATCACTGACTATTGGTTCAGGACCTTCAGAGAGGACTGGTGATAGTACACAGTGTCATGTGGTACAGAAGAGTGAACAACTAACAAATGAGTGATCAGAGAAGATTTTTGAGACGGGTTGACCTTGAGTTGTATCCTGAAGAAGAAATAAAAAAAGTTTGAAAAGACAGTTCCAAACATAGTAACAATATATTAAAAATGATTTAAAAAAACTAAGTATTAAATTAGAAGTTTAGACAGAAGTACCAAGATACAATAAACCTAAAATTTCAAAGAAATGTATAAGAAACAGATACAGATTATTGTAGTTATTTAAAATAAGAACAAACAGCACAACAATTAATCACTCTAATACCCTTATTTCCACAGAGAATAGAAATGATCAAGAGAATACCTGGCAATAAATTTAACAAAACATGTGAAGGACTTATATAATGAAAACTATATAATGAAAACACTCTATTAAAAGAAACCAAAAAAAGATGCAGAGAAAAGGAAAGATATTCTGTGTTCTTAGATTGGAAGGATCAACATAGTTAAAATGACCATATTACCTAAAGTATTATACCGATTCAATGCAATCCCTATGAAAAGACAAGAATTTTTTAAAGGAGTAGAACAAAAAATCATCAGAATTATATGAAAGCACAAGAGACCTCAAATTGCCAAAGCCATCTTGAGGAAAAAAGAATGAGGCTGGAGGCACCACTCTGCCTAACTTCATATTATCCTATGAAGCGACAATAATCAAAATGACATTGTATTGGCAGAAAAACAGACACATAGACCAGTGGAATCAAGAGTCCAGAAATCAACCCATATTTATACAGGCAAACAATTTTCTACAAAAAAAGCCAACAACATTCTGTGGAGGAAAGAAAGCCTCTTCAATAAGTGATGCTGGGAAAACTGGAAAGTCACTTGCAAAAGAATGAAACTAAACTATTGCCTATCTTCATACACCAAAATTAACTTAAAATAGATTAAGTACCTTAATATAAGGCTTGAAACAATAAAATACACAGAAGAAAACATAGGAACTAAACTCATGAAACGTGGACTTAAAAAGGATTTTATGAAATTGACCTCAAAAGCAAGGGGAGTAAAAAAAAAATGAATGGGATTACGTCATATAAAGAGCTTCTGCACTGCAAAATAAACAGTCAACAAGGTAAAGAGACAACTATCCAAGTGGGAGAAGATATTTGGAAGCAACACCTTCAATAAGGGTCTAATATCCAAAATATTCAAAGAACTTGTATGACTCAATTACAGCAACAAAACAAACAATCCAATCAAAAAACGAACAGAGGATCTGAATAGGCACTTCTCCAAACAGGACATGCAAATGGTCAACACATATGCGAAAAGATGCTCGTCATAGCTAGCTATTAGGGAAATGCAAATCAAAACCACAGTGAGATACCATCTCACACTTGTTAGAATAGCTGTTATCAAGGGACCAGTAATAAAAAATGTTAGAGAGGATTTAGAGGAAAAGGGACCCTCATACACTTCTAGTGGGACTACCAGTTGATGTAGCCACTATGAAAAACAGTATGGAGGTTCCTCAAAAAATTAAGAACTGATCTACTATATAATCGAGCAATTCCTCTACTGAGCATTTACCCCAAAGTCCTGAAAACCAATATCAAAAAGATGGTTGCACACTGAAGTTCATAGGAGCATTATTCACCCTGGCCAGGACATGGAAGTAGCCAAAGTGACCTACCATACATGATTGGCTAAAGAAGCTATGGTACATATATACAATGAAATATTACTCAGCCATAAGAGATGAAATACTGCCACTTGCGACAATGTGGCTGGACATCGAGATAATCATGCTAAGTGAAATAAACCAGACAGAAGAAGTGGAAAACCATACGATATCACTTATATGTGGGCTATAAACCTAAAAAAAATCTAAAAGAAACAAACAAACAGGACAGACAAACAGAGATTCCTGGACATGGATAATAGACATGGTTACTACAGGGGGTGGGGCATAGATGGGGTAAAAGGGGTCTAATACGTGGTGACAGAAAGAAATCTAACTATGGGAGGGGAGCACACAATGCAATATGTATTCCTTACTGTTAAATTGTACATCTCAAGCTTACTGGATTGCGTTAACCAATGTCACCAAAAAGATAAATTAATTAATTAAAAATAAATTTAAGAAAAAAAGGTCAAGCAAAGACTTTATGTTAAATAGTCCTTTGGGATGGACGGAATATTGTAAAGTATTTGCATTGTCTTTCTCATCCCCAGAGTTGTGCATAACCCCCAGAAAAGGGGGATTGTGAGGATACATACTTTCTTCTCAGTTTTAATGTTGGCAACTGGAGTAAGACCACTGTGTCCCTATGTTTCACAGGGCACAACGAATTCCTGTCTGAGACTTGTTAGGTAATCCAGAGTGTTAAACTATAGAGCTGAAAAGCTGTTCTGATGTCTGCAGCAGAGGGGCATCACAGCTCCTTTAAAACCTGTGTTCTTAGAATTATGCAGGCAAAGAGCCTGCGAATGTTATCCAAGGTCCATATTTGGGACACATGTGAATGCTAGTTTCTGTAGATCCTATTTAATAGCGGCACCTTGAGGAGTGATGAGAATGCAAACAGCAAAAGCTGGAGATGAATTGCTGAATTTCTCCTGAAGTGATAAAATGGAATTAAATGAAACGTGCTGCCCAAATCAAGTTGCTGCAGGAGAACACTCCAGTGCTGAAAGTGACCCAGGGATGACGTCTCTTTTAAACAAAGGTCTGGCCCAAAGCAAGTTCAACCACTTCACAATAGTAATATTTAATTTGGAACTATCCTCTCTACCTTACCAATCATTCTCCTCAGTCTCCAACTGCAAATGATGGCAATCTGAGTGTCAAAAAAGCAATTTCCAGCAAACTGGCAAGGTGGTGATGAACAGAGAAAAAAGGAGTCTTTACAATCTCTTCTCTAAAGGCAGTAGACTTTCCAAGAACAAAGCTAGGAAGAGAGGAAAATTTATCATTGAATGAAATTTGAAATAGTGACTGATATATTGAATTGAGAATCTTTTATTTTGAAAACTTATCATGATCATAGTACTTTCTATTAACTAGAACCACATTTTTAATAACTCATGGGATTCCTTGAGCTCTCACTCAACAGCAGAAAAAAAGACTATCTCAAATCAGCAGAATACAGGAGATAGTAGAAAAGAAAAACATAGACTTTTATGATTATATTTCACATACACATATCAAGCATACTGATATTTCAGTGTGGCTGGAGAGCAGAATATAGTTGAAACATTTGTAATGAATTTAAACTTTATGAGAGCAGAGTTTTTTGTCTATGTGTACAGATATATCCTAATAGCTTAAAATGCACAGCGCATAAACATACTCAATAAAGGTTTGTCCAGTGAATTAGTGAGTCTGGAAAGTTAAGGCCACATTATGAAGGGATCGAATATTAGGTTAACAGCATGCAAGTGTGCAGCACATATACCACCTATACCTTCTATGTCATAGCAGATTTGTCACTTTTTCATTGCCATAATTTAGGTAGTCATTACAACTGCTGGAGCCAGTAAAATGTCTTAATTATGGGAATGTGTTTAGGAGCTGCCTCCCAGTGCTTGATGTTATGTGGAATATGAAGAGATTTGGAGGATTTCTCTCCTTCCCTATATAGCTGGAAAGTAAAGGTTGAGTTCCCAGTCCTTTGCCACATACCCTCTGGTCTTCCAGATTCTCAGTTTTTATTTCTCTTCTGCTGGTCCTATTCTGTCAGGTATACATAATTTCTTCTTTGGCTCTCATGTTTTTTAACTCTCATTATTTTTGATCAAATAATTTTTTTTCATTTTATGAAGGAAAGGTAAATGTGAATGTATTAATGTTTTGAATATGTTATTTCAAAATTACGAATCCTCTTTTGTTCCTGTCTATGATCTCTGCCTCCCCAGACCACCTCAATCCCTCCAGGGTCCAGTATGAAATGTTATTGATCCTAAAAAATCTTCAAAGAACTGTGTTCACAGAAATTATATCATATAGTATGACCAAAAACATCATCCACATTCCCATATTTTTATGTATAACAAAAGCAATAATATGCATCTTTATAGCTCAGTTTGATTTATGGAGTGCTACAATTGAAGTGCAAGTTTTCTTTTATGATAAAATGATAATTATCATTAAATATGGAAGAAAAAACCCATAGCTGTCTATTAATACGTTATTGTGTTTTGATTCAATAGCTAGCCTTTCAATCAGGAATGAAAGACACAATAATTAAAATACACTTTAAACTGATGATATAACAACTCAAATGGTATTGATTTCATTTGATGGTTTTGCTTTAGGGTACAACACTTTAGGGTATAATACACTTCATTGTTTTGGCTTTTCTAGTTCCTAACAGAAAGTCTGTGACAAATAATGCTAATGACTCTTTACTCATGATTATAAAATGCATTCCTTGTATAACTTGAAAAACAACATTGCAGAATGTTATGTTATGTTTTTCAGTCGTAATATCTCAGGTATGTTCAAGACCTTATATTCCTAATATAAATGTATGTCCAAAGTTTTAGAAACTGTGTTCAAACTTTATTATTTTAAAACTTAGAGATAACTTTATGAAAACTGATAGTGTAATATCCTTTGTTATAGTTTTGTTTCAAACGTCCTAGGCATTTTATATACAGAGTTGAAAAAATTACATTTTTAATAAACATAATTTCTCTGTCCAAGAAAATGATTCAATTGTGAAAAACAGCTTTGTTGAAAATGTAATTTTAAAATCACTATAAAATTTTGTTAATACATTTTTGAATCCAAATACATTTAGGCAATATTCCTCTAAAATTGATTTTCTGAAAAAGTGACAATGTGTGATTTACCTTTCTAAATTAGTGTATAGATTATAATATATATCTCTTCAAATGGAATATGAAGGAAAATTTTGTGTCATGAGGAAAACATTTTATATGGCTTCCTTGCATAATTAAAATTAAAATATTTAAGAGTTAAAGAAGGAATAAACTGGTTCTCCTTACCTTATGCTAAAAGTAAGCAATGGGGCTACCATTTAGAATTTACATGTTTTTTCATGCTAAGAAATTTCTATTGAATTAATATATGTGAAGAGTTTAATTTTCTCTTAGCTGTTTTAGTCTAAATTTAACTTGGGATTTGAAACAGAGATCAGTCACTGGTTCACAGATATTTTTACAAACTTGTATTCTTTTTCTGAGATCAGTAATCCTTTGATTGATAATAAAGCCCCAGGACTATGCAATCAGAAACTCCCATTTGTTAAATATATATTTTTTTAATTTCTTAATTACACTTGACATACAACATTATATTAGTTTCTGGTGTAAAACATTGTAATTAGATTTTATATAATTAATAAAGCAATCACCCCAATAAATCTAACATCCCTGTGACCCATACATAATTATTACAATATTATCGACTGTGTTCCCTTTGTTATAATTTACATTGCCATGACTATTTTGTAAATACCAATTTGTACTTCTTGATCCCTTGTCTCCATTCACCCATACCCCCAACACCTCTTCCCATCTGGTAACCATCAAAATACTTTCTGTATCTATGAGTCATCTCTGCTATGTTTGTTAATTTTTTTGTTAGATTTTACATATAAATGAAATTGCATGGTATTTGTCTTTCTCTCTCTGAGTTAATTTACTCAGCATAAAACCCTCTAGGTCCATCCATGGTAGAAAGCTCCCATTTCAATAGAGGCGAACGACGCCTCATTTAATATGGAGAAAGAACCACATAGCAGGAATGTGAATAGGATAAGCTGAGTCAGATTTCTTGTGACGACAGAACCAGGGACAAACTGGAACACTGTGTGGACTTGAGGGGATGGTTTTCCATTGAGTCACAGAGATGATAGCAAATGACATTGGCGGAAGGTGAGAGGAAGTAAAAAATGACTGGCAGACTGGGTGCATGATTGTTTCATAGGAACATGTGGAACAAATGAATCCAGTGATTTTAAAAGGAGATGAACTTGAAAGGTAAGGGTTCAACTCAAAGTGAGAAGGGGGCTTCTCAAAGGCCAGAGGTGTTACAACCTAATACTTTCTGGATTGGATATCCTGGAATCGAGACATGAAGAAAAAGCAGTGATGCTGACTCGATGCTACTTTTCTCAAGAGTTGATCAAAAAAGGGAGCGTTGTAGAAAAATAAAAATGCTCATCGCAGACAAAGGGTACTGGGCAGGCACCTATCCCCTGGGAGTTGGGTGAAACTATGGCTCCTGGGACTCATGCAATTCCCAACACTTGGATATTCCTATCCCCATCAGTCTGCAATGCTGCCCTGATTCCCCCCAGAAGTAATACCTAATCTTTAAGGAACAATCCATGACGCTCTGACTCTGTGAGGCAAACCCTTCTTAGCAATTCAAGGGCAAAAGCTAGTCAAGGATTAGATGAGAATGTGGGTGCGGGAAGGCGAAAGGGGACTACGGGATGGATTGTATGATGATGGGTGATCCAGTGTCTTCCTGCACGTAGCTGACTCATCCGGAATGCTCTAATTTCAAGGCCAGCCACTAGAAATGCAGGGCATCTTGGACAACCGTGTTCCCATAGTCACCTGAAATTCACCAAAGCATTATGAGGGAAAGGCTAGGATGAAGACCAAGGTCACCTCGGAGCAAAGGAAAGGTTCTGTACTCACCATATAAGAAAAGCACGTGAGAAGAGCCACAGCCAGGACCCCTCCTCAGCTACCAAGGCCCTAGATCAAGTTTCAGTCTCAGGTGGACTGAGCCTCCTTGGGCCCCAAAAGCTGTGCGGGGATCCTTCCCATTGGCCACAGAAGTTTCTAGCTCTCTTGTGGCTTCCCCCCCTATCCTGGGCAGACCACCAAGCGGGAGCAGGCTCTGCGCCCCCCAGTGGCCTTTGGCATGCAGGGCGTGATTCTCCAACAGCACGATCCTGGGCTGTCTTGTGGGCAGCAGTCCATTTGGGCAGAGTTCTGGATAAAATTCTTAGTCTGTTTGAAATGGAGGTCCTTGAATGAAGTATGGATGGAGTCCTAGTTTATGTTGGTTTCAAGTCCATGACATCATGATCAGATAGTTATGCACCTCTTGATGTGTTCTCCGCAAAATGTCCAGCTATCATCTTGCGCCCAGCAAACTCTCACAATAGGACTGAGATGATTCCCCTCCATTTTGACACACTTTCTTCAGACCAAGCACAGCCCAACATTTACATGTCCCTCTTGGGAAAAATATATGAAACATTACACACTCAACTGGACAAAGATACACACAAAGGACGCTTTATGGCCACATGCTGATTTGCACTCACACTTTAGCAAAAACACCAAATGCCCATATCATTAGACCCCTGAAAACATAGCTGGACACTCAAGATAATTTTCACACAGGCAAATACATACAGACATTCACTCATTTCCATCAGCCATACATCTGCATCTCTCTCTCTCTCTCTCTTTCTCTCTATCTTCGTGTCTCTGTCTGTCTGTCTTTCTCTCTCCCAAACACCCACACAAACACACATACACACAAACACACAGAATGGTACATAATATACCCAGCATGGCGCTTACTTGAACTCTGTTACCTGACATTACAGGACATGGCACAGCTACGCAACTCCCAATAGCAAGAAGAGCCAGGGAGGCAGGCCTTTGCTGTCCTTGTTTTACCCAGACACCGAAAGACACCCAAAGTCAGCCAGTATCCCAGCTAGGCCCTTGATGACACCTAGTTTTCCACTTCATGGATGCTGAAGGTGTGGGTTTTTCACGCTCTCCTCAGCCCCCTGGCATGCCTTGCTAAAGGACAAAAGGGAGTGTGCCTGGCAGTAAAGCTGGGGCAAGGATGTGTGGTCTTCCTTTCTGAGCTACCTACAAGGCTGAATGAGACAACACCAAAATCCATGTCCCCAGGGTCCAGTTCCTGACTGCCCCAACCTGGCTAGGCAGTGGGCCTGAAGGCAAGCCCGCTTAAGAAACTGGGTGCTTTCTTGTGTCCCACAGACCTTCTTTGGGGGCAAAGTATATAGGGTATGGATGGGGGATGGATAAAACTGACCACATTTGGGCTGCGAAACAGGTGGGGTGATAATCATAGGCGTGGTTGTCTGGGGGATTAAATGGAAGAGTGAGTGAGAGGAATAATATAGAATTGCCTGCAAGCATTAAAGAAACCTAAAGGAAAGTTGAAATGGCCAGCTGTAAAATGCACAGGAGTTGAAATGGAATGGGGCGTAAAGGTGGAAGCTGAAAGTAGAAGGCAAATGGAATGAGAAAGTCAGGGAAAAGAACAGGACTTGGGAATGCTGGTTAGACACAGGAAAAGCCTAGGGCAGGAGAGAGTTCACGGTCTAGCTAGAATCAAGTTCATACACGACATCTGTGATTGATTATGAGCTAATCTTCCCTCTTAGGAGCATTAATTGGGCAATTCATCTGAGCTAGTCCAGGGGCCCAGAGAGGCTGAATTATTGTCAACTGGCATCTGCCCGGCCAGAGCTGCCCTGTTAATGTGAAATATTCAACCAGAAGTAGCAGAGGTTGGAATCCCAGGAAAACACAGCCTAGAAATTCCCAGGCAACCACCCATTTTCGGACTAAGGACTGGCGGCTGCAGAAGCCACTGGGCCAAAGGAGTCAGCCTGTGGCATTCGGGCAGACAAATTTCACATGCAGATAGGACTTGAATGGCTCCCAGGGCTTTTGCTGCCCTGGGACTGGCCACTTCTAGATTACAGAAGAGCCAAGTGAAGTCGGGGCCAGCGAGAAAGAAAAGCTCCAGAAGGAAGGTGCCCAGGTGAAATGATGGCTCTTGGTTCCTTGTTTGTCAGCCAGAGACCTAGAGCAAAAACATGAATATTAGTGAACAGGATAGTCAAGATAAGAAGGGAACTGGAACCTAAATGGCCGGCTACCCGCAGTTTTCCTTGGGAAATCAGCACCGGCTACCGCCAGCTGCTGATTTCCCAGGTCGGGGCAGGGCAGTGACTCCCAGACTCTCCAGTGCAGGGACATTTGTCAGTCTTGATCTCAGGCTGAAAGAGAGCACCTCGCCAGTTCTTGGCCTGTGCCTTCCTTGAGATTCAGTTTCTTTATCCCTGCTGACATTGAAGGCGGTAAGCCAGTGATAAGCTCTACGAAAGTGGTATGACCTGAGGACTGAATTCAACGGCCAAATTTTCCTTTTTATCCTGAAATTCAAAGGAGTGTTCAGTATTCTTGCCTATAGCTAAGGCTCCTTCAATCCCACACTCTGCCGTGGCCCCAACTACTGAATTGTACCACCTCTTCCCCAGCCTCAGCCTAGGCCAGACAGCAGTGCACTCTGCATTGGCACCAGTTTTTCTGGAGACCACATGAGATCCAAGGCTCAGGAATTCGGATTAGTCTCCGGCAGTTAGTCGCTGGCCTACTGGGAGGTGAACCTCACTTGCCTTGGATTGAACACTTTCTCCATTCAAGTCATGTCTGCATGTGAAATTTGTCTGCGCGAATGCCACAGGCTGACTCCTTCGGCCCAGGGGCTTCTGCAGCCACCAGTCCTTATTCCAAAAATGGGTGGCTGCCAAACGGCCCTGAGAATTTCTAAGCTGTGTTTTCCTGTCACTCCAGCCTCTGCTACTCACCAGTTGAACATTTCGCTGGTGAGCCCTGGCCCTTTCGGCTGCTCCCCCAGCCACCAAGGAAAGGGAAAGATGTTTCCCTTGATGAATACCCTGATTCCAAAAGGTGATGAACTCAAAATGGAGCAATTTGACTCTCAGTGAGAAGGCAAATTCTCAAAAGCCAGAAGTGGTATAGCTTCATACTTTCTAGATAGTGTAGCCCACAAAGGAGACACGAAAAGAAGGTTATGTTGTATCAATACTCCATTTCTCAATGGTCAGCCTCAAATGAAGCTTTGTGAAAAAGTTGACAAAGTGTTCTGGAGTGGCACCTGTCATCAAGGACAAAGGGTACTAGAGTGGCTCCTGTCTCTTAGAAGGTGGGTGAAAATATGGCTCCCGGAACCCAGGACTTCCCAGCTGGATATTCCTGCACTGTCAGGATGAAAGGAAAGCTGTGATTCTGACTCTATACTCCTTTTCTCAATATTTTATAACAAGTGTAGCTTTTTAGGAAAATGAACAGTCTCATCTAGGACAAAAGTTATTTAAGAGGCACACATTATTTTATCCGTTTTTGGAATAATTGTTGTCTTTGTAGTCTTGTACTGCAAGGTAAATTTTGTCTCTCACATTTATCCTTAGTTATGGTTCAAAGATATAGGTTGTATTAGTTTAGACAAGTAATGTTCAGCTTCTAAAATTATATTATAGAGATCACGTAATTTAGAAAATAACAGTTCTGGGGCTTTTTAGAGGTAAAATTTGACTTATTTATTTTTTATTTATTTTTATTTATTTTTGAAAATAACATTTTTTAAAATAAGTGTTAGAATTCTTTTTTGACATAGTATAGGTTATCAAGAAAGTGATAAATCATAAAATCTACTTCAGTAATAAATAATATATGGCTATCACATCTTAGGACTAAAGGTTTTCTTGAGTTTGTGTTACTTGAACAACTTCTGCTGTACAGTATGAACTAGGTTTTATATGTAGCCTTTGTTTTTAAAAGCATGTATATTGAAGTGTGTTAAAATACAGACTTCTAATTTTGTCCTCCAGACTAAGTATTTATGCCCTATAATCCTGCATATAATTAATTCATTGGAAAAATTAATTTGTTTTTATTGCAAGTCAATTAACTTTTTGCTATCAATGTGACTGAATTTAACACTTTTCAGTAAGTGTCTGTGCCTATAAAGGCACATGTTTTCACTGTAGGCACCAGGGGAATTGTGGAAAAGGGTTTATTATTGGAGAGATGTTGCATCATATTCCTGCTTTACTGGTAGATTGTATCACAGAGTTAGTAACTCCATTTCCATGAGTTTTCTCATTTGATAAATAAAAATAATAAAGTCTACCTGGCGGGATCATTGTGAAGATGAAAAAAAAATGCATGCCATACGCTAGTACAATGTCTATCACCTGGTTTGCAGTGCTCCCCCTCTGGATCCAGGCAGCCCTGTGATTAAAATATACATAGTAAAATGATGCTTTAGTTTCTTCATGTTAATAAGTTTTTTTTTTAACTTTAATATATATTGCTCTTTTAGTTGGTGATTGTTGCTTTTGATGATGTGAGCTGTGATGTCCAGCAGTGACACAGTGAAAATTCTTGTCTTACATCCTGGAGAAATCCCATGCTTCACACAAGAGGATTATGCGCATTGATTCCAATCAGGTTTTGTAATACATGAAGGTTTCTATTTTGTTTTGGTCTCTAAATACTGATGCAATATGAAGTTATCAGTGAAGTAGACTTCCAATTCTAACTTAAGCTTTTCTAAGTTAACATTGTGTTTATATTAAAAGTTAATATATTTAAAATGACAATTTTGTGTAAGGAATATCAGTTTTAATAATCCTTTGATGAATAATGGATCCATTAAAAATGATAAAAACAAACTTTGAAAACTACAACATTATGTTTTGGGGCTTGAAATGCAACTGACTAATGATCTTGATGGTGAGAAGTAGACATTTAATTCATACCAGGTACTCTATATTTTCTAATTTTTGACACTCATCTAAAGTTATATTTTCAAAAAAATTCAGTGATATACAAGTCCATCATGATAACTGGATAAAGAAAACATGGTACGTATATATGGTAGAATATTACTTGGCCACACAAAATGAAATTTTACCATTTGCAAAAACATAGATGGACCTACAGTGTATGATGAAAAGTGAAATAAGTCAGACTGAGAAAGACAAAGGACCCATGATTTCACTTCTATGTGAAATCTACAGAAAAAAATGAACAAACAAAACAGAAACAGACTTATAGATACAGAGGACAAAATTATGGTGCCAGAAGGGAAAGAGTTTGGGGTATAGGTGAAAAAAATGAGGGATTAAGAAGTGCAAGTTAGTAGTTAAAAAATAGTCACTAGTCACAAGATGTAAACTACAACATAGAGTCTAGAGTTAATAATATTATTATAATACTGTATGGTGCCATGTTCTAGACTTATGGGGGATATTACTTCATAAGTTCTATAAATGTTTAGGCACTACGCTGTATACCTGCAATTAATACAATATTGACTGTCACATGTAATTGAAAAGAAATTAACATTAAAATTAAAAAAGACTTTAAAAAATCTTTGAAAGATTAAAGAGTATGTATGTGTTTATGTGCATATATTATATAGTATAGCTATAGAGTTCACGCGTACACTTTCTTAGTCAGGTCACGCTCCCATAACAGAATATCATATACTGGGTGTCTTATAAAGCAGATATTTATTTTATCACAGTTCTGGGGACTGGTAGTCTGAGATCAGGGCACTTGAATGGTCAGGGTCTGGTGAGGATTCTCTTCCAGGTTTACAGAACGCTACCTTCTCAATTGTCCTCATTTAGAGGAAAGTGATAGAGAGCAAGCAAGTAGTCTGATGTCTCTTCTTGTAAGGGAAGTCATCCCAAGACAAGGGCCCCACTCTCCTGACCCACCTAAACCTAATTCTCTGCTAAAGATCCATCTCTAAATATTGTTCCATTGAGGATTAAGGCTTCACTGTATAAATTTCAGAGGGAAACAATTCAGTTCATGTTGTGTGTGTGTATGTGTGTGTGTGTGTCTTTAAAAGTAAGGATTTTAGTGACAAATAATGAAATTAAAATTACTATTTTTTAGGATTTCTTCATACTTAGATATAAGTAATAGATTTAAAATGCACTCCTGAAAACATAGTAAAATTTTCTTTCATGTTATTTTATTTTTGTCTCCAAGTTAAATCATTAGCATACATTTA
Source organism: Rousettus madagascariensis (assembly GCA_028533395.1). Taxonomy (NCBI): domain Eukaryota; kingdom Metazoa; phylum Chordata; class Mammalia; order Chiroptera; family Pteropodidae; genus Rousettus; species Rousettus madagascariensis. Next base: position 79,372,940 of record CM052794.1, on the reverse strand, counting down.
TAAGGAAGTTAGAACTCATAAGAGATAATTGTCTCACAATGATTTACTTGTTCTTGGCATGTTATTCAAAGGCAGCCATTCATTGTATTCCAGAGATTTTCAGCCATGGGTAGAAATGAAGAACTCCATGAAAAATATAATACACTGAAAAGCACAATAGTAGAAGCTCACGTTACTGAGGAAGTGTTTTGGAGAAACATTTTACTGTGTTTGAACACAATGAGCATAGATTTGAACTGTATTTCCAGTTCAAATATGGTAGTCATCATACTGCTCACCAATATTCCCGGTTCTCCTTTTCCCAGACACTAGTAAATTTGAACTTTTGAACTCTCTTGACATTAGAGGTGGCATGAGACTTGCCCCAAGCAATGAAACCTGTATAAAAGCAAAGTCTGTCATTTCAGGGCTGGGGCATTTAATGTTGTTGCAAAACTGCTTCATGCGATGGGA
>CM052794.1:79341442-79372387 GCA_028533395.1 Rousettus madagascariensis | reverse complement strand
CGGGCTCTGATCATTATAAACAAGCTTTTCACTCACATGACTGTCCAGTGGTATTGGAGAGTCCCAAAGGATCCTGGACAGTTGCTTGTCATTCCTATCATACCCTGTCCACTCCACTCCTCAGTTACTGTGACAACTCAAGCACCACTCCCATCAATTCCCCATTCACTCCTGCCACACTGTAAACAGCTGGCCTCCACAGACCAGACAGATCATAAAAAGCAGTGATCAGGACTGAACAATGATGCCTCCAGAACCTGGGCTTCTAAAGGGGCAACCACCGCCGACTCCGCCAGCTTATTGCCATCAGGACATTCACTCTAAGTTGACAAATCTTTCAAGAAAAGGCCAACATCCCGATTTCCATGTCCAATCTTTTGATTCAATAATATCTGCAACGACTTAAAATGTTTAAATTTAAAATTTAAGCACTCTCAAAGTCAAACCGAATGGTTCTGTTGGTTGGATGAAGCTACCATGCAGCATTTGGCAAACAACGTGTTCAGTGCTAGTGAACCTAGAGCTTCTACTTTGCAAAATTCCCTTCTATTCCAAGTGACAAAACAGATTATAACACCTTACCAGTAGAGAAGCCACATGATTGTATGATAGCTAATGGCGCTTGCTAACGTGTGTCTTGTGCTCCTTACTGCAAAGTCTAATTTAATAATGAGATAGATTCTGTCATTATCCCATTTAAATAATAGCAGAATCCAACCTTCTGGATTTTAAGCCTCCATAGTATACTTTCCTGCCAAGATGTCCTTTTTAGTTATTTAATTTTTAAAATCCTGTTTCCAGTTTCTCCTATCCCAGAATGTCCTTATATTTACATCATGGGGTTGGTTCTGAAGATCGCTGCAGAAAAAATGATTAAGTAGAAGAATAAAATATGAAATGGAAATGAAGAAGAGGAACCAGTGGGCAGGAAGAACGTTGAGGCCCTGGGGGCTGTGACCAGGCTGTGCGGGCACCCAACTGTGACTATGACAGGGGAGAGTACCTCTCATGATTCAGGCCTCCTTTACTGGTGGGAACACAGCACTTCTCAGGCTTTGACTAGTGCCTTAAAGCCCATTTAGAGTAGAAGGAAGGAAAGGAGGGCAGTGAAGCTGAAGAAGGATGTGGCACACAGGAAACTGGACAGGAAAGACTCTGGAGCTCACACCCACAATCCAAGGACAAGTGAGGCTGCCGAGATGCCCATGGGGGAGAGGGCTGGTCACTGGAGAGGTTGTGGCAGGAGCTCGAGTGGGCAGGGCAGGAGCCCTTAGAAAGACTCTAGGTCTCTGACTTGATCCATGCTGGGCAAGCTAGCTGCCTGGGCTGAGAGGTGCAGAGGGCAGCCCTCATGCAGGTAGGTCCAGCAGGCACATCCTGCCTGCTGCTTGCAGTCTGACGGTGGTTGGCTGTGGGGCTTGTGGGAAGGTAGGTTGGAAAGACCCTGTTACAAGTGTTGTAAAAAGACCACGAATCCCCAGGCCTGACTATTGTCTGTTTACTCTGCATAGGGCAGTGGATGCCAGATGGACACAGTGGAGTGGAATTGTGACTCCCTCCCATGTTCCCCATACAGCATCCTTATTCTCCTTGGTGCAGTTTAAGGAAATGTGAGAGTTTGAGCTTATGTTATTTGTTTGAATTTTAAAAGTGCTTAAGTCAATGTGGGACTGTTCTCTGCAGTCAATCTCCAAAGGCTAGCTGGAATCACAACCTGCCCTGATGATAGCAGGTCCACAGGTCCAAGGAGTCAAAGCACAAAGGGAGACTTCAGGAGGTGTGGGGAGGTGTGCACACAGGCAAACTTGCCTTGTTCTGAACACAGCAGCAGCATACTTCCTGGCCTCTAAATCGGGGACTTTCTGAATCACGGAATAATCTCACATAGTGCTTTTTAGCCCCAGTTGTCTAGAATAGTTTCAGTACATTGGTGAGAAGCACGAATACATTAACACATGACTCCATAAACCACATGTGGCGTGTGGCCATGTATTGCATAGCACACTGAGAACACTTTTTTCTCCATGGAAGGTGCTGTGGTGCAGAGCTGACTAAAGACTGGAGTGCTATCTAAAAAGCAATAGTGAGTGTGCCCTGGAGATTTCTTGAGTCTGTCCTGTCCACTGGAAAGTTTGCTACAGAAGTCATCATTGATACCAAAACACTAAATAGTGAGAATTTCCGTGGTTAGGAAAGACTAATGAGTAGAGTTTATAATCTGACTTCTTTTGAGATTCTGGCAATGGAAAGTAAGATGAGAAGGTAATGAGGGAGCCTATTCTACCCAGAATCCGGCTCCTACTAGCCCCGCAATTTCTTACAGGTCACTGGGTGTCTTTGTACCTATCTTGTGTTGGTCAGTCCACAGAGTCAGGCCTGGGGTTTTGATTGGGGAGGCCTCCGGGATGGTTCTGTTATGGGCACAGGGGTCCTTGTCTCCCTCAGCATACGAATCAAGAGAGCAGGTGAAACAGTTTTGCAGAGAGAAAGATTTATTAAAGTGAAAGCTTGATGTAACAAGAGAGGAGAAAGATGTGGCTCGTGAGGATTACAAGTCCAGCATTTTATGGCCTTTAGGGTTAGGGGCCACTACCCACTTTTCAACTTTCCTTTCCCAAAGCATGTTGAGGCGGGTCCTACACTGCGCCTGAGCAGGGTACCTATATAACACTTTATGCCTCCCATGTCTCCTTAGTACTTTGAATCTCTGCTTGGGGGGGGGGTATTTTACTGTGATGGTAAGGAAAATTTAATTAGAGTCTGCTCTTTACCCATGCACAGGCATGACTTTAGAGCCTTTCTCAGAGCTGCTTCTCTCTCCTATGATTGTGATACTACCTGCTCATTGTTTCATATTGATGGAGGGAGGTAGTGCCAGGTTGTTGTCCCAGCTGAATGTTCTGACTAAGTGACTACCAACAATTCCATTTGCATACACTCTCCATCCCCATTATCACCCAGCTCACAATAACTATTAATCTATTTTTTGTCTGAGCACTTTATGAAAACTTCTTATAAGTGGAATATTAATTTATATATTATTTTGGGTGTCGTTTCTTTACTTTTTCTTCTTATGTTGAGGTTCATTCCCTGTACAATGCACCATTTCTTTATTCCTCTTGAATGGTGAATAATTTTCGATTATATGAATACACACATATTATCTTTATTTTCACTATGTTATGAGTATTTAGGTTTATTCACTTTGGGCTATAATAAACAATATTACTAGGAGAATTCACGTATGGGTTTTCAGTGGCCATATGTCCCGGGGGTGTGTAGACACCTGGGTGTGCAATTTATGGATCATAGTGTATCTCCATGTATAATATTCCAAAAAAATTAATGCCATGTTGTTTTTTACACAGTAGCTGCACATTTTTACACTTCTATCTTTAGTGTATGAGGGTTTTATATTCTCCGCATTGTTGTCAATACTCATCATGATCTCTTTTATAGAATCTTCTTTACAGATCTATTATTATCTCCTTGTGGGTTTAATTTGCATTTCCATAATCACAAAGACTATTGAGCACATTTTACATACTTATTGGCAATGTCTGTGCCTTCTTTGGAGAAATATCTATTTGGGTGCCTGTCATTTTTTTTAAATGGTTCATTTTTCATGATTAACTTTCAAGTGTTCTTTATGTATTATAGATATATAATTTGAAATAAATATGTAATTGGAAATATTTTTTTCAGTAAGCGATTTACCTGTTCATTTCCTTCTGCTACTGTGTGAAGAACATGTTTTTAAATTTAATGTGCAATTTATCTCATTTTTATGAATCGTTGATACTGTTTTTGATGTAATCCAAGAAATCATTACCTAATCAAAACTCACAAAAAATGATTTCAACATTTCTCAATAAATTTATACTTTAAAAAATTTATTTATTGTAATGAATTTTAATATACAGTACATTGGTTAGACATCTATACAGTTTGTAAAATGATCCCTCCATTTTCTCCCTCCTTCTTCTGCCCCTCCACCTAGCCAATATATTAATGCTAACTGCATTCACTATGCTGTGCTCCCCAACCCCACGACTATCCATCAGCTACTAATTTGTGCTTTTTAAACCCTCCACCCCATTTCCCCAGCCCCACAAACACCTTTCTCCTCTATTCCTCTCTAAATTGTCCATTATATTTGTGAGTCTGTTTTATTAATTTGTTCTTTTTATTCCTTAGATTCCACATATAAGCGAAATCATAGAGTGTTTATCTTTCTCTGACTAAATATCTTCTAGGTCAATCAAAGCAATACCTTTTTCCATCCCCTTCTTTTTCATATGTAGGGGTCTTGTTTTCTTATCTTTTCAGCCACTCTATCTTTTGGTTGGAGCACTTAATTCTTTTCCATTTAAGGTACTTATTGATAGGAATGTAGTTGCTATCATTCTTTATTTCTGATTTTGATGCATGGTTTTCTCTTCTTAAAGAAGTCCCTCTAATATTTACTGTACTAGTGGCTTGGTGGTGATAAATTCCTTTAACTTATTTTTTGTCTGAGAAGCTCTTTATCTGTCCTTCAACTCTAAATGATAGCTTTGCTGGATAAATTATTCTTGGTTGTAAATCCTGAGTCTTCATCTTATCGAATGTTTTTTTGCCAAGCCCTTCTGTCCTGCATAGTTTCTTTTGAGAAATCAGCTGCCAGTCTTATGAGTGTTCCCTTATAAGTAACTATCTGATTTTCTCTTGCTGCTTTGAAAATTCTTTCTTTGGATTTAACCTTTAGTATTTTGATTATGATGTTTCTTGGTGTGGGCCTCTCTGGATCCATGATTTTTGTAATTCTCTGAGCTTCCTGGGGTTTTATGGCCATTTCCTTCACCAGATTAAGGAAGTTTACTGTCATTATTTCTTCAAACAACTGTTCCACATCTTGATTTTCTTCAGTTACACCGATGAGATGGATATTTAGACCCTTAATAGTGTCTCATATGCTCCTTAAATTATTTTTAAAGTCTTGGCATCTTATCTCTTGTTATTCTGATTGTGTGTCCTTGGCTTTCCCATCTTTTAAATGAGGCTTTTGACCTTCTTTATTAACTTTGTTTCTTTCATTTAATATACTTCTCATCTCAGATAATGTATTCCTCATTTCAGGCTGTTTCCCTTTTATAAATTCCATTTACATTTTTAAGTTATCTCTTTGTTGAAGTTCTCTACACTTCCCAAAAGTTCATTGAGCATCTCTATAACCAGGGTTTCGAACTCTGCACCTGTTAGGTTACTTGACTCCATTATATCTGGTTCTCTTCTCTAATATGGTTTCGGCTTCTCTTCCTATTTTGGCTGCCTTTCTGGGTCTCTTTCTATTTACTATGCAAAGCTCTTAAGGCACCCCTGTCTTATTAGTGTAGATTTGTGATTAAATGTCCAGTGGCACAACCTTGAGAGGGGTTCAGCTGCAGACCAAATTTAGCTTAGGTCTCTAACCCTCCAGAGGCCCCTGTTAAGATTCAGCATGCAATTCACAGAGGCTGTGCTTGTAGTTGCTTCAAAAGGCCACACCAGAAACTGAGGCTCACTGCCTCCAGTATGAGTCTAGGTCCTGCTCAGCAAAGAGCACCTGATTCGCTGAAGATATACTTGGATGTGGCTTGGATGAGGCTGCAAGATTACTGGAAATTCTCTGGGAACAGCCACCTCTGTTATCCAGTTTGATGATGTCACTGCTATGGCAGTGCTGTGTCCAGTAAAGCAATATGGGGGAGGGCTCATCAGGGAATAATGGATACTGCCAGCACTTCTGTACCGGGTGAATTTCACCTGGGCCCTCACTCTGACAATATTTTGGCACTAAAAATTCACTGTTATTATAGAAATTATCTTAACTGAATAAGAAAGTGAAGGAAAGTTGTGGTCAGAAATTTATACATCAAAGTTTAGGTTTCCAGAGCTGGAGTGTTTTCTTAGAAACAAATCTCCAAAAACCAAAAGTCTAGAATGTAATTATAGAATTGAATTGATGCAGTCAGTCAGTTCAAATGTCAAAGGTTTTTTTATGCCTTGAAATTTGCAATGGGTTATGGGGTGTGTCATCTACTTAAACATTGAAATTCATATGAAATGAAGGTGAAGTTATCTTTAGTTTAAGAGCTAGATATCTACAGCCTCATTATATTCAGCAACAATGAAGGATAAATGTATGCTACATAAAATGCATGGATTTCGATCAAGAGAGCAATTGTGCATGGTTGATTCAAAAGAGACCAGGAATCAATAAGAAGAGAAATAAAATAAAATAAAATAAAATAAAATAAAATAAAATAAAATAAAATAAAATAAAAAATAAAATAAATATATTTATACATATATACACACACACACACACATAGACATATACATATATATGTATATTAGGAGAGGAATGTACATGCATCGAGCTGAATTAGAAAAAAATTTGATGTATTATGTTAAGGGAGTTACAGTCTTATGATAATATGTCTGAAGTAATAAGAGTTTTAATTGGTTTTGTTAAATTTGCATATTTGTTGGTAAATATCTAGGTGGAAAAATGTTATTTTTTAATGTTATAATAGAAATTTAGATGATTATGACATTATACTGTACTTGGTTATATAACATCTTAAAATATCTGTTGATCAATATTCTTCTTGTTTGGTAAGGAAACCTGAAATCCTAAGTGACACTTTATTTTGTGTTTTTTTCTTTTATTAAGTTCATTGGGGTAACATTGGCTAATACAATTATGTAGTTTTTAGGTGTACATTGTAATTTAACATTTGTGTATTCTATTGTGTGTTTACCATCCAAAGTCCAGTTTCCTTCAGCTACCATATATTTGAACCCCTTTTTACACTTCACCCTCCCCCAAACCCCTGATATTGACCTCTTTACCCTGTCTATCTCTTCCCTCCTCCAACACCCCCTACCTTCTGGTAACCACGAGTCCATTGTCTATGTTCCTGAGTCTCTATTTGTCCTGTTCATTTGTTGTTTTTAGGTTTATATCTCACATATAAGTGATATCATGTGATTTTCAACTTTTTCTGTCTGACTTATTTCGCTTAGCATGATTATTTTGATGTCCATCCATGTTGTCTCAAATGGCATTATTTCATCTCTTCTTATGGCTGAGTAATATTTCATCATATATACATACCACAGCTTTTTTAGCTAATCATCAATTTCAGGACACTTCGGTTGCTTCCCTGTCCTGGCCACCATGAATAGTGCTGCTATGAACATCGGTGTGAAAATATTTTTTCAGATATGGGTTTTCAAGTCTTCAGGGCAAATACCCAGTAGAGGGATTGCTGGATCGTATAGTAAATCAATTCTTAGTTTTTGAGGAAACTCCACACTGTTTTCCATAGTGGCTGTACCAATTTGCAGTCCCACCAGCAGTGTATGAGGGTTCCTTTTCTCTGCATCCTCTCCAACATTTGTTATTACTTGTCCCATTGATAACAGCTATTCTAACAGGTGTGAGATGGTATCTCATCATGGTGTCGATTTGCATTCCCTAATAGCTACTGATATTGAGCATCTATTCATATATTTGTTATCCATTTGTATGTTTTCTAGGGAGAAGTGCCTGTTCAATCCTCTGCCCCTTTTTTGATTGGATTGTCTGTTTTTGTTGTTGTTGTTGTTATTGAGTTGTATGAGTTCTTTGTATATTTTGGATTAGGCCCTTATCAGAGGCATTGCTTGCAAATATATTTTCTCATTTGGATGGTGTCTCTTTACCTTGTTGACAGTTTCTTTTGCTGAGCAGAAGCTTTTTAATTTGATGTAGTCCCATTCATTTATTTTTACTTTTACTTCCCTTGCCTTTGAGGTCAAATTCATAAAATCTTCTTTAAGTCCAAGGTCCTTAAGTTTAGTTCCTTTGTTTCCTTCTATGCATTTTATTGATTCCGGTCTTATATTCAGGTCTTTAAACCATTTTGATTTAATTTTGGTGTTTGGTGATAAACAACAGTCTAGTTTCATTCTTTTGCAGGTGGCCTTCAAATTTTCCTAGCACCATTTATTGAAAATGCTTTCCTTCCACTACTGTATGCTTTTGGCTTTTTTGTCAAAAATTATTTGCCCATATAAATATGGGTTTACTTCTGGACTCTCAATTCTATTCCATTGGTTCATGTGTCTGTTTTTCTGCCAATATCATGCTGTTTTGATTACTTTGTAGTATAGTTTGAAATTGAGCAGAGTGATAGCTTCAGCCTCATTCTTTTTTATCAGGATGGCTTTGGCAGTTTGGGTTTTTTTGTGCTTCCATACAAACCTGATGATTTTTCGTTCTATTTCTTTAATAATACTGATGGGATTTTGATGGGGATTGCATTAAATCTGTATAATGCTTTAGGAAACATGATCATTTTAACTATGTTGATTCTAACAATCCAAGAATATGAAATATCTTTCCATTTCTTTGTATTTTCTTTGATTTATTTTAATAGGGTCTTGAGATTTTCATTATATAGGACTTTTGCATGTTTCGTTAAATTTATTCCTAGGTATTTTATTCTTTTTGTTGCAATTGCAAAATAAATTATTTTTTCCACTTCTTTTTCTGATGTTTTAGTATTAGATTATAGGAATGCAATGTATATTTGAACGTTGATTTTGTATCCTGAGACTTTACTGTATTTGCTTATTTTTTCTAGTAGTGTTCTTGTGGAGTCTTTAGGGTTTTCTGTATAGAGAAGCATGTCATCCACAAACAGTGACAGTTCAACTTCTTTGTTTCCTATTTGGATGCCTTTTATATCTTTCTCTTGTCTGATTGCACTTACCAGGACCTCCAAAGTTATATAGAATAACAGTGGCAATAGTGGACACTTTGTTTTGCTCCTGATTTAAGAGAGAAGGTTTTTAGCTTTTCACCATTCAGCATAATGTTGGCTGAGGTTTTATCATAGATGGCCTTTATTATGTTAAGGTAATTGCCTTCTATACCAATTTTGTGAAGTGTTTTGATCATAAATGGATGCTGTATCTTGTTGAAGGCTTTTTCTGCCTCTATTGATTGGATCATATGATTCTCATTTTTTAATTTCTTTGTGTGGTACATCACATTGACCGATTTGGATATGCGGAACCATCCCTGTGCCCCTGGGATGAAGCGTACTTAATCGTGGTGTATAATCTTTTTAATATGTTGCTGTATTCGGGTCACTAGTATCTTATTTAGGATTTTTGCTTTTGTGTTTATGAGAAATATTGGTCTGTACTTTTTTGTGTGTGTTATCTTTATCAGGTTTTGGTATCAGAGTAATATTAGCCTCATAAAATGAATTGGGAAGCATTGCCTCCTCTTCGATATTTTGGAAGAGTTTGAGGAGAATAGGTATTAAATCTTCTTTGAATGTTTGGTAGAATTTGCTAGTGAATCCATCTTTTCCTGGACTTTTACTTTTTAGGAGGGTTTTGATGATTGTTTCAATTTCCATTCTGCTGATTGGTCTATTTAGATTTTCCAGTTTTTCTTGATTGAGTCTAGGAAGATTGTATTGTTCTCAGTACTGGTCCATTTCTTCTAGGTTAATTAATTTGTATTATATACTTTTTCATACTATTCAAACATGATCCTTTGTATTTCTGTGATGTCAGTCGTAATTCCTCCTCTTTCATCTGTAATTTCATTGATTTGTGTCCTTTCTCTCTCTCTCTTTTTTTTTTAACGGAGTTTAGCCAGGGGTTTGTCAATTTTATTAACCTTCTCAAAGAACCAGCTCCTTCTTGCATTTAATTTTTGTGTTGCTTTGTTTGTTTGTTTGTTGGTTTTCAATTTCATTTACCTGCTTTAATTTTGATTATTTCCTTCTGCAGATTTTAGGTTTCATTTGTTCTTCCTTTTCTAGCTTTTTAAAGATGATGTATTGTACTATCATTATCATTTGTTTCTATGTATCTCTTGATCTCTCTTTTTATTTCTTCCCTGACCCAGTTATTCCTCAATAGCATGTGGTTTAATCACCATATATTTGTGGTTCTTACTGCTTTCTTTTTGCAGTTGACTTCTCATTTCAAAGCATTATGATCAGGGAATATGGTTGGCATGATTTCAACCCTTATATTTGTTGAGGCTATTTCTGTGTCGATTCTTGAGAATATTCCATGTGCACTAGAGAAGAATGTATAAGCAGCTGTTTTGGGATGAAGACTCTGTAAATGTCAATTACGTCTAGTTGGTCTAATGTGTCTTTTAAGGATGTTATTTCCTTATTAATTTCCTGTTTGAATGATCTGTCCATATCCGACAGCAGGGTATTTAGATCCCATGCTATGATAGTGTTTTGGTCTGTTTCTCCTTTTAGTTCTGTTAGTAATTGCTTTACATATTTCGGGGTTTTCTGATAGGGAGCATAGATATTAATATGTGTTATGTCTTCTTGGTGCATGATTCCCTTTATCATTATGAAGTGTCTCTCATAATGATAAAGTGCCTTTCTTTACCTTTTTTATTTTGAAGTCTAGTTCGTCCGATATTAGTACTGCTACTCCCGCTTTTCTCTGATTGCCATTTGCTTGAAATATCATTTTCCATCCTTTCTCTTGAGTCTATATTTGACTTTGGAGCTGAGATGTGTCTCCTGGATGCAGCATATGGTTCGGCTTTGTTTTTCGATCCATTCTGCAATTCATTGCCTTTTTATTGGTGAGTTCGGTCTATTTACATTCAGGGTGATTATTTGAAATATGAGGTCTTCTTATAGCCATTTAATCTTTTGCTATCTGATAGCTCATTGTTTCCATTGCCTCCTTGTCCTTGTGTTTCTGTTTTCTTTATTTTGGTTGGCTTTTGTGGGTTTTGCCTCTGGTTCTTCTTGTTTTATGTTATATACTTCAGTTCTGAATCTTTGGTGTGTGGTTATTATTACGAATATGTAAAAGATAGTTATATATACAGTATATACAGTTGCGCATTTTCTTCTGTAAGTGCCTTATCTCCTTCCCCTTTGCTAATATGGATTTTTGAATCTTCTCCTTTCCAGTCATTGTTATCTCAATTTGTCTCTATGTATGCTGAACATTCATTACTATCTTGCTATAGCAATTCTTTTCTTATTATTTAAGCTTATAATGCCCTGTTCTCAGTAAGGGTTGCACCCCTCTGCTTCTATTTGCCTGATAATCACTTTACTCTTAATTATGTATTTTTTGTTTTCTTTTGTTATTTTATTTTTAGATAAGCTGACACCTTTCAGTATTTCCTGTAGTACAGGCCTCGTAGTGGAGAATTCCCTCATTTTTTTTTTTATGTCTGGAAAGGTCTTAATTTATCCTTCATATCTATAGGAAAGCTTAGCTGGATACATTATTCTAGGCTGGTGGGGTTCTTTTTCAATTAATAGTTTAAATATTGATTCCATTCTTTCTGGCTTGTAAAGTTTGCACTGAGAAGTCCGATGATAATCTCATGGGTTTTCCTTTATAAACTATCATCTTTTTCCTGGCTCCTCTAAGAATTCTGTCTTCATTGTTGATTTTTGATAATTTAATACATTATGTCTTGGTGAAGGCCTTTTTAGGTTGAGATAATTGGGTGTTCTGTTGATTTCTTGAATTCCAAACTCCAGCTCATTCCTTAGATTTCGGAAATTTTTGTTCACTATCTGTCCGAAAATGCCTTCTAGTTCCAGCTCCTTTTCCTTGCCTTCAGTAATGCCTATTATTCTTCTGTTTCCTCTCCTGATGGTATCAGCTAGTTCTTGTATTTCTCTTTCATTATTTTTCATTCTCTGGTTTCTCTCTTTTTTTCTTCTGATTTATTTCTAGATTTCTATCTTTGATATGACTGATACTTTTCTCCATTTGGTTGAGTCTATTTCCCAAGATTGCTATTTCATTTTTCAACTCTTGCAGTGTGTTCTTCATCTCCAGAAGTTGTATTTGGTTCCCTTTGAAGGTTTCAATCTCTTTGCTCTGCTCATCTAGTCGTTTTTTCAGTTCCTCAAATTGTTGATTTGAGTTGTTTTTGATCTCATTGAGTTTTTTCAGAAGTGCCATCCTGAATTCTCTGTCATTTAAATCACATATTTCTATGTCTGTAAAAATATTTTCTAGAGAGTTTTCTCTTTCATTCAGAGATGCCTTGTCACCTTGGCTTTTCATGGTGTTTAATGGACTATTTCTCTGCCTGGGCATTAATGGAAGTGTATTCTATTGTTTTTCCAGAAAGAATATTTATTATATAAAGGTCTCTCATTAACCTGCTGCAAAGAAAGCTCTTTTCTTTTGATTTCCAGTAAGTGGCATTTAAGCCTCTTGTATCTCCACTTTATATAAAGCCTAAATGTCTTTTTTATTTTCTTATAGATATTTAATTACACTTGCTTCTCTCAGTTTCATTACCTGACAGTTTTAGCAATAGTTTCGGTAGCGTTTGCTCAGATTCCCCTAGGGTTCCACAGTGATCAGTCTTGGTGAGTATAGGGGGAGGAGGCCTCTGGGTTGGAAGTTGGGGGCTGCATCTCAGTCTCAGTTTTGCAACTGGGCAGGTAAAAATCAACTGTTGTTTCTCTGCAGTCCCGTCCCACTTCTCTGCTTTCCGCCCTGATGACTGGGAAATGCTGTTGGATGCTAGAAGTTTGAGCGCTTCCAGGTAGGCTGATCAGGGAAGTTGCTGCACCTTCATCCCTCTTCCTATTCCTGTAAGGATATCCAGCAGATGTGAGAGGCAGCTCCTTTTTTTCTCCAAGTCCACCACCAAACTCCTGCGGTTCTGACCTATGGTAGTTCTTATGTGCAGATCCTATGCTCAGACGTGCTTGGTGTGCAGATTGGGTGTTTTTTCTTTAGTTTTAGATGTTCAACTTATTGCTGTTTCAAGGGGAGAGCTCTGAGGACAGAGTTTCCAAAGGATCCTAGAAATGGCTTTTTTAACACTCAGGTTGCCATCATTTGCAACCTGAGGAGAAAAGATTGGTAAGGTAGGAAGAAAAGTTCCAAATTAAATATTATTATTGAGAAGTAGTGAACATAATTTGGGTCAGACTTGTACTTAAAAGAGACATCATCCATGGGACACTTTCAGCACTGAAGTGCTCTCCTTCGGCAACTTGATTTGGGCAGCACGTTTCATTTAATTCCATTTTATCAGTTCAGGAGAAATTCAGCAATTCATCTCCAGCTTTTGCTGTTTGCATTCTCATCACTTTTCTAGGGGACCCTGTTAAATAGGATATACAAAAACTAGCATTCTCATGTGTACCAAATCTGGACCTTGGGTAATATTCACAAGCTCTTCGACTGCATAATTCTAAGAATATTGGCTCCTTTTAAAGTAGCTGTGATGCCCCTCTGCTGCTACCATCAGAACAGCTTTTCAGCTCTATAGTTTACATTCTGGGTTACCTAACAGGTCTCAGACATGATTTCATTGTGCCCTGTGAAATATAGGGACACATTGGTCTTACTCCAGTTGCTAACATTAGAAGAAAGTACGTCTCCTCACACACCTTATTTCTGGGGGTGATGCACAACTTGGGGAATGAGAAAGACAATGCAAATACTTTACAACATTTCCCCTGCCCCAAAGGACTATTTAACACAAAATTTTCACTTTACCTTTTTTTCTTAAATTTATTTTTAATTAATTAATTTATATTTTTGGTAAAATTGGTTAACTAAATCCAGTAAGTTTGAGGTGTACAATTTAACAGTAAGGAATATATATATTGCATTGTGTGCTCCCCTCCCATAGTTAGATTTATTTCTGTCACCACATATTAGACCCTTTTTACCCCAGCCCTTTCCCCCCCTACACTGTAGTAACCACTAGTCTATTATCCATGTCCAGGAGTCTCTGTTTGTTTGACCTGTTTGTTAGTTGCTTTTAGGTTTATAGCCCACATATAAGTGATATTGTGTGGTTTTCAACTTTTACTGTCTGGCTTATTTCGCTTAGCATGATTATCTCAAGGTCCATCCACGCTGTCTCAAGTGGCAGTATTTCATCTCTTCTTATGGCTGAGTAATATTCCATTGTATATATATACACCACAGCTTCTTTAACCAATTATGTATTGTAGGATACCTCAGTTACTTCCATTTATTTTTATTTAAATAATGGCATTTACATAATGTAAATTAGGCCAAACTTAACCTTTTGATTCCTTAGATTTTATAAGAAATATAATAACCTGCAGTTTAAAAATTTTAAAAAGTCAAAGAACTGGTCTGCTGTTTACAAACAATTTAATTGTGCAAATGATGCTTAATGATAAAAGACAACCTACTTCCTTTAATTCCAAAGACACACCGTGTATTATCTGATTCTTTCTAATGATGATTGCACCTGTGCAGCCTTCAATGTTACATAAGTAAGTAAGATTGGAAGTAAAGGTAAAGAGTGATTTATTTTTAATGAACTCCAATTCAATTCAGATGGTAAAATTCATAATACCTCTTTTGCCTTTTACTCCCATCTTATTCTTCTTTCTCTTCCACTGGCATTCATATGTGTGCGTACAAATGCTCTGGCTCTTTCTTCTTTCCTCTTCCCCTTCTAAAAATGCGAATTGATGGAGAGTTGTCAAAGGATGTCTGGGAATGGCCCCCGGAGTAAGAGGTAAATGTTTCAGATACTGTTTCCCACTTCATGCTATTTCTGTGACTCTAATGGTTAAATTAAATTTGGCTTTCTTAGGTTTTCCAAGATTATAAAAAAAAGTGATGTGATTGTTAAACAAAAAGATAGATTGCTTAGGTGCAAAGGAGCATTACCTCATTGAATGGAAAAAAGATAGTGTTTATCCCATTATTGGTAATATATCACAGAATCTGTGCTGGCCCACTTCAGGAATTGCCTTTTACTTACTTCCTTGTATGATTAAAGTATATCATGAAACAGTGTTTAGATAAGTCACAAACATTTTAATTTTAAAAATAAAAAATACAAAATAACATTGTAAATTAAGAATATTTTGAAGATTTGGGAAATAACAATCCTAACTTAATCCTAATGCTAACCCTACACTAACCCTAATCCTAACCCTAACCTTAACTGTACCCCTAGCACTATTTATGGGTAGATAAATTAGATACTGAATATAAAATAAATTTTTAAAGACTGCCGTATGAACCTGAATTTCGTCAAAACAGCATACTGAGCCTATATTCTTTATGCAACAATATTTAGATAGGTCACAAAAATTATTATTTTAAAAAGAAAAAACACATCATTAAAATTGTTAAGTGAAGAATAACATGAAAATTTGGCAAATAACAACCATTACTTAATCATAATCCTAACACAAACCTTAACCCTAACCATAACCCCAACCATAAACTTATCCCTAATTGTAACCCTAAACCTAAACCTTATTCTAACCGTAACACTAATGCTAGCGCTAACCCTAACACTAACTCTAACCCTAACCCTAAAACAAAACCTATATCTAATGCTAATCCTACTCGATCTTAGCCCAAATGCTAACCCTAACCCTAACCGTAACCCATAATCCCTAACACCTATCTCCTAACCATAACTATAACCCTAACACAAAATCTAAACACTAACCCTAAACTTAACCCAAACCTAACCCTAACTTTAACCCTATTATGAGTAGGAAGATTAGATACTGAATATAAAATAAATTATTGAAGACTGACCTACGAACATGAATTTAATGAAAACAGCAGACTAAGTATATTCTTTATGCAACAATGTATGGATAGGTCACAAATATTTAATCTGAAAAAGAAAAAACTACAAAATAACATTGTGAATAAAGAATAAGATGAAAATATGAGAAATAACAACACTCATCTAACCCTAACCTTAACCATAATCCTAACCCTAACCCTAAACCAACCCCTATCCCTAAAACCTAACCCTAACCAACCATAACTCTATTTTAGGGTTGATATTAATATCAAATAAATTGTTGAAAGTGCCTTATGAACTTGAATTTCATCAGAACAGCAGACTGAGCTTACATTCTTTAGGCAACAATATTTAGATAGGTTATAAAAACTTTAATTTTAAATAAAAAATACAAAATAACATATAAATGAAAAATAATATGAAAATTTAGCAAATAAAAACCTAATCTGAATCCTTATCTAACACTAAACCTAACCCCAACTCTAATAAATTAGATATTGAATATGAAAGAAATTTTTGAAAACTGCCTATGAACTTGAATTTCATAAAAACAGCAAATTGAGCCTATATTCTTTATGCAACAATGTTTACATAGGTCACAACATTTTTAATTTTAAAAAGAAAAAATAAAACATAATATTGTAAATGAAGAATAATATGAAAATTTGACAAATAGCAACCCTAACCTTACCCTAACCATAACTCTAAACCTATATCTAACCCTAACCCTAACCAAAACCCTAACCCTAATTCTAATTCTAACCCTAACCCTCACCCTATTTATGGGTAGATAAATTAGATATTGAATATAAAATAAAGTTTTGAAGACTGCCCTATGAACTTGAATATCATCACAACAGCAAACTGAGCCTGTATTCTTTATAGAACAATGTCTAGTAAAGCGTTAAAATTTTAATTTAAAATAGAAAAATACAAAATAACATTTTAAATAAGGAATAATAAGAAAATTTAGCAAATAACAACCCTAAACTAACCCTAACCCTATTACAACACTACACTACCCTAAACTTTACCCAATTACTAACCCAAATACTAACCCTATGCATAAACCTAACACTAATACAGATCCTGTTATGGGTTGATAAAATAGATACTGAATATAAATAAATTTTTGAAGACTGCCTATGAACTTGAATTTCATCAAAACAGCAAACTGAGCCTATATTCTTTATACAGCAACATTTGAATAAGTCTCAAAATTTTTTAAATTTTAAAAAGAAAAAATACAATAACATTGTAAATGAAGAATAACATGAAAGTTGGCAAATAACAACCCTAAACTAACCATAAGCCTAACCCTAACCCTAACTCTAACCAAAACCCTAACCCTAATTCAACCCCTAATACTTAACCCATATCTCCTAAAACCTAACACTAATCTTTTCCATAATCCTAACTCTAACACTAAACCTAAACTATAAACCTAATCCTAAAACTAATCCTAACTCTAATCGTAACTTGAACCCTAACCCTAACCCTATTAGGGGGTTGAAAAATTAGATGCTGAATATAAAATAATTTATTGATGACTGCTCTACTCACTTCAATTTCATCAAAATAGAAGACAGAGCTTGCATTGTTTATGCAACAATGTTTAAAAAGGTTATCAAAATTTTAATTTTAAATAGAAGAAATGCAAAATCACATTGTAAATGAAGAATAATATGAAAATTTGGCAAATACAACCCTAACCAACAGCCTAATCCTAATAATAACCCTAACTCTAACCATAATCATAACTATGATCCATACTCTAACTCTACCCCTAACTCTAACCCTAACCCTAAACCAAACCCTAAACCTAAACCTGCCCTAACCATAACCTATTATGGGTAGAAAAATCAGATAATGAATATAAAATAAATGTTTGAAAACTGTCCTAGGAACTTGAATTTAGAGAAAGCAGCAGATGGAGTCTATATTCTTTGTGCAACAATGTGTTGATAGGTAACAAAAATTTTAATTTAAAAAATAAAAATAAAAAATAACATTGTAAATGAAGAATAATATGAAAATTTGGCAAACAGCTACCCTAACCTAAAGCTAACCCTAAATCCTAATCTTAACTCTAACCCTTACCCTAACTCTAACCCTAACCCTAGATAAATTAGATACTGAATTAAAATAAATTTTAATTCAAAACTGAAGACTGAGCCTATGTTTATTATGTAACAATGTTTGAACAGGTGATAAACATTTAAATAATAAAAATAATAAATAAAAAATAACATGATATATGAAGAGTAATATGAAAATGTGGCAAATAACAATCCTAACTCTAACCCTAACCCTAAACAAAACCCTAAACCTAAACCTGCCCTAACCATAACCTATTATGGGTAGAAAAATTAGATAATGAATATAAAATAAATTTCGAAGGGTATCTTATGAACTTGAATTTAGAGAAAACAGCAGACGGAGCCTATTTATTTTATGTAACAATGTTTGGATAGGTTTTAATTATAATTTTAAAAGGAAAAATACAAAATAACATTGTAAAGAAAGAATATTATGAAAATTTGACAAATAATAAACCTAACCTAACCCTAATCCTAATATTAACTCTGAACCCAACCCTAATCCTAACCCTAACCCTAACTCTAACCATAACTCTAATCCTATGTATGGATAGATAAAATAGATACAGAATATAAAAAGAATTTTAAAAGACTGCCCATGAACTTGAATTTCATCAAAAAAAGCAAACTGAGTCTATATTCTTTATGCAACAAAATTCAGTTAGGTCACAAAAATTTTAATTTTAAATATAAAAAATACAAAATAACATCTTAAATGAAGAATAATGTGAAAATATGGCAAATAACAACCCTATCATAACCCTGACCCTAACCCTTACTCTAACTCTAAAATTAACCTTGAACTTAACCCTAACCCTAACCCTATCCTTAAAACTAAATCTAACCATAGCCTGAAGCCTAACTATAAAATTAACCTTAACCCCAAACCTAACATTAACCCTAGCCCTAACAGTATTTAAGTATAGATAAATTCGAAACTGAATATAAAATAAATTTTTGAAGACTGCCCTAAGACCGTCAATTTCATCAAAACAGCAGATCGAGCTTATATTCTTTATGCAACATTGTTTAGATGGGTAATAAAAATTTTATTTTAAATAGAAAGAATATAAATAACATTGTAGATGAAGAATAATATGAAAATTTGTCAGATAACAACACTAACCCTAACACTAACATAACCCTAACCATAGCATTAACCTTAACCCTAACATTAACTCTATGTGTAGCTAAATTAGACACAAAATAACATTGTAAATACAGAATAATATAAAAATTTGGCAAATATCAATCCTAAATCTAACTGTAACCATGACCTTAACCATATCCTAAAAGTAACCCTAACTCTAAAGCAACCCTAACCCTAACCCTAACAATAACCTTCACCCTAACCCTAAAACTAACACTAACACTATCCCTAACCCTATTTATGGGTAGATAAATTATATACTTAATATAAATATATTTTTTAAGACTGCCCTATGAACTTGAATTTCTTCAAAAAAACCCCACACAAACTGATTCTATATAATTTATGCAACAATGTCCAGAAAGGTCACAAAGATTTTAATTAAAAAAAAAATTACAAAATTACATTGTAAATGAAGAATAATATGAATAAATTAATACTTTGACAAATAAATACTTTGACCCTAACTCTAAACATAATCCTAACATAATAATAACAATAATTATAAACCTAATTCTCACCTTAACCCAAACCATAAGCCTTAAATTTTAACCTCTATCCCCTAAACCTAACCCAATCAATCCTAATCCTATCCCTAAACCAGCCTAACCATAACTCTGTCCCTAAACCTAACCCTAAACCTATTTATAGGTAGATAAATTAGACACTTAATATAAAATAAGTTTTTAAGGACTGCCAGATGTAATTTAATTTTATGAAAAAGCAGACTAGCCTGTATTCGTTCTGCAACGATGTTTAGACAGGTCATAAAAATTTTAAGTGTTAAAAGAAAAAATTACATTATAAATGAAGAATATATGAAAATGTGGCAAATAACAACCCTAAATTTAACTGTAAGAGTAACCTTAACCCTACCCTAAACCTAATCCTAAACCTAACGCTAACCCTAACCCTAAATCTAACCCAAACCCTAATGCAAACTTAACTCTAACTCTAACAGTAACCCTCACCCTAACCTTAAATCTAACACTAACACTATCATACTTCTATTTATGGGTAGATAAATTATATACTGAATATAAAATAAATTTTTGAAGATTGCCCTGTGTACTTCAATATCATCCAAAAACAAACTGATTCTATATTCTTCATGCAACAGTGTTCAGATAGGTCTCGAAAATTTTTAATTTTAATTGAAAAAATACAAAATAACATTGTAAACGATGAATAATATGAAATTCGGCAAATAACAACTGATGCTAACGCTAATCCTAGCCCTAATCATAACAATAACCATAATCATAACCCTAATTCTCACCCTAACAAAACCCCTAACCTCTAACCCCTAACCCATAACACTAACCCAACCCTAAGCCCAACCTTAAACCTAACCCTAACCATTACTCTAACCCTAATCCTAACCTTAACTCTATTTATAAGTAGATTACTTAGATATTGAATATAAAATAAATTTTTGAAGACTGCCTATGACTTCAATGTCAGCAGACTTTGCTTACATCTTATACAACAATGCTTAGATAGGTCATAAACATTTTAATTGTAAAAATTAATGTTGTAAATGATGAATAATATAAAGATTTGACAAATAATAACTTTTTCTAACTCTAACCCTAACCCTAACCCTAACCCTAACCATAACCATAACCATAACCATAACCATTACTCTAATGCAAACCCTACCCATAAGCCCTAATCCCTGTTTCCTAACTGTATCCCTAACCCAACCTTAAATCTAACTTTAACCCAAACCCTAACACTAAATCTGACACTAACCCTTACCCTAACCATAACCCTAACCCTATTTAAGGGTACAAATGTAAGATACTAAATATAAAATAAATGTTTGAAGACTGCACTATGAACTTGAATTGAGAGAAAACAGTAGACTGTGCAATATTCTTTATGCAAGAATGTTTAGATAGGTTACAAAAATTTTAATTTAACAAAAATACAAAATAACATTGTAAATGGAAAACAATTTGAAATTTTGGCAAATAAGAACACTAACCTATCCTTAACCCTAAACCTAAACTTAAAACTAACCCTAACTTAACTCTAATCCAAATTGTAATTATACCTCTAACTCTAGATATCTAACCCCCAAACTCTAACCCTATACCTAACTCTAACCCTAATACTAACACTAAATCTAACCACAACCCTAACCATAAACCTAAGACTAACCCTAACTGTAAGCCTTACCCTAATGCAAACTCTAACCATAACCCAAACCATAACCATAACCCAAACTCCAACCCTAACCTTAACTCCATGCCCTAACCCCTAACTCCTAACACTAACTCAACCCTAACCCTAACCAACTCTAATCCCAACCCTAACACTAACTGTAACCCTAACTTTAAGCCAAATCTAACCCTAATTCTAACCCTAACCCTAACCCAAGCCTAACCCTAACCATAACACTAAGCAGAAACCCTAACCCTAACTCTAACCCTAAACCTTATCCTATTTATGACTAGATAAATTAGATAGTGTATCTAAAATAATTTTTGATGCATGCCACATGTACTTGAATTTAATCAAAACAGCAGACTGAGCCATATTCTTTATGCAACAATGTTTAGAAAGATTATAAAAATTTAAATAAAAAAATAACGTTGTAAATGAAGAATAATATGAAAATTTGTCAAAAACAACCTTAACTTTAACCTTAACCCTAACTATAACTCTAAATCTAACCCGAAATCTAACCCTAACACTAAACCTAACCCTAACTTTAAACCTATTATGGGTAGAAAAATTAGATACTATATATAAAATAATATTTCGAACACTCCCATAAGAAATTGAATTTAGAGAAAACAGCACACTGAGCCTATAATTTATGCAACAATATTTAGATAGGTCACACAAATTTTAATTTTTAAAAGGTAAATAGAAAATACATTGTAAAGGAAGAATATGAAAATTTGGCAAATAGTAACCCTAACCTAACCCTAACCATAAACCTAAACAAAAACCAAACACTATCTCTAACACTAACTCTAGCCCTAACCCAAACCCTTGCACTAATTTTGCCTCTAACACATAACGCATAGCTTTTAACCCTAACCCTAAACATAAACCTATCGTTAATCCTAATCTAACACTAACCCTAGCCCTAACCCCAACACTAACACTAATTCTAACCCTAATCCTGATTTTATTCATGGGTAGCTAAATAGATACTGAACATAAATAAATTTTAAGACTACTCTATGACATAAATTTCATCAAAATGGCAAACTGAGCCTACATTGTTTATACGACAATATTTTTATAGGTCACAAAAATTTTTAATTAAAAAATACAAAATAACATTGTAAATGAATAATAATATGAAAGTTGACAAATAACAACCTTAAACTAACCATAATCCTAATCCTAACCCTATTTAAGAGTAGAAAAATTCCACACTGAATATAACATAAATTCTTGAAGACTACCCTATGAAAATCAATTTAATCAAAACAGGAGACTGAGCTTACATTCTTAATACGACAATGTTTAGATAGATCATAAATATTTTAATTGTAAAAAAATAAATAAATAACGTTGTAAATGAGGAATAATGTGAAAATTTGGCAAATAATAACCCTAACTCTAACTGTAACCCTACCTTAAACCTAATAATAACCCAACCCTAACCCTATTTATGGGTAAATAAATTTGATACTGAAAATAAAATAAATTTTTGAACACTGCCCTATGAACTTAAATTTAGAGAAAACAACAGCCTGAGTGTGTATATATATATATATATATATATATATATATATATATATATATGTATATATATATGTTCTAATTATATATATATGCTCTAATTATATATATATATGCTCTAATTATAGGCTCATAATATATCTATATAATGCAGAAATATTTAGATAGGTTTTTAATTTTAATTTAAAAAATACAAAATAATATTGTAAATGAAGAATATAAAAATTTGACAACAACCCTAACTCAAACCCTAACTCTAAATTTAACTCTAAACCTAACCCTAACCCTAATCCTACCTTTAATCCTAATACCAACCCTATGTATGGGTAGATAAAATAGAGAATATATAAAATTTTTCAAAAGGCTGCCCTACAAACATGAATTTCATCAAAAAAGCAAATTGAGCCTATATTCCTTATGCAACAGTTAGGTCACAAAAATTTTAATTATAAAAATAAAAAATACAAAATAACATTGTAAATGAGAAATAATATGAAAATATTGCAAATAAAACCCTAACCTAACCCTAACCTTAACCCTAACCCTAATTCCTTGCACTAACCCTATCCCTAACACTATTTTAGTGTAAATACATTAGAAACCAAAAATAAAATAAATATTTGAAGACTTATGACTTTCAATTTTATTAAAACAGCAGACCGAGCTTATGTTCTTTATGCAACATCATTTAGATAGGTGATAAAAATTTTGTTTTTAAATAGAAAGAATACAAATAACATTGTACATAAAGATTAATATGAAAATTTGGTAAATATCAACCTTAACGTTAACTCTAACATAGCACTAACCATAAAATTAACCCTAACACCAACCTTAACTCTATTTATGGTTTGATAAATTAGATATTGAATATAAAATAAATATTACAAGACTCACCTATGACCTTGAATTTTATCAAAAAACCAAATTGAGTCTATATTCTTTGTGCAACAATGTTGAGATAGGTCACATAAATTTTAATTTTTAAAAGAGAAAATACAAAAATAACATTGTAAATAAAGAATATGATAACCATAACCATAACACTATGCTAACTCTACCCCTAACCCTAACCCCTAAGCCATAACCTCTCATCTTTAACCCATAACCCAACCCGGCATAAACCTAACCCTAACCCTAACCCAAATCCTAATTCTAACCCTAACCCTAACCTGAACCCTAACCCTAACCCTAACTCTAACCCTATTTATGACTAAAAAAATCAGACGCTTAATACAGAATAAATTTTTAAAGACTAACTGATGTAATTTAATTACATCAATACAGCAGAATAGCCTATATTCGTTATGCAACAATGCTTGGACAGGTCATAAAAATTTAAAGCATAAAAAGAAAAAAGAAAAAAGAACATTATAAATGAAGAATAATAATAAAATTTGGCAAATAACAACCCTAACTCTAACTGTAACCATAAACTTAACCATACCCTAAACATAACCTAACCCTAACTCTAACTCTAACACTGACACTAAACCTAACCCTCACCCTAACCCAACTCTAATCCTAGCCCTGACTCTAACAATAACCATCACCCTAACCCTTAAAATAGCACTAGCACTATCTCTACCCCTACTTATGAGTAGATAAGTTATATACTGAATATAAAATAAATTTTTAAAGACTGCCCTATGAACTTTAATATCATCAAATAAATAAACTGATTCTATATTCTTTATGCAATAATGTTCAGATAGGTCACAAAATTTTTAATTTTAAATACAAAAAGTACAAGATAACATTTTAAATGACAAATAATATGAAAAAACGGCATATAACAACTTTGGCCTTAACACAAAAATTAACCCTAACCATAACAATAACAGTAAACCTAACCCTATTCCTCACCCTAAGACAAACCACTAAGCCCTAAACTCTAACCCTTAACATATAACCCCTAAGCCTAACCCAACCGTAAGCCTAGCCTTAAACTAACTCTAAACCATAACTCTAACCTTAATCCTATTTATGGGTAGATAAATAAGATACTGAATATGAAATTAATATTTGAAGACTGCCCTATGAACTTGAATTTCATCAAAACATATTGAGCCTATATTCTTCATTTGACATGATTATATAAATAACAAAAATTTTAATGTTAAAAGAAAAAAATACAAAATAACATTGCAAATGAGAATAATATGGAAATTAGGCAAATAACAATGCTAACCTAAACCTAACCTTAACCCTAATCCCAAACCTAACACTAACACTAACCCTAATTCTGCCCTAACCCTTAACCATAAGCACAAAAACCTAATCGTAATCCTAACCTTAATGCTAACCCTATCACTAACACTAACTGCAACCCTAACCCTAACTATAACCCTAAAACTACCCCTAAGCCTAACCTTAACTGTGACTCTTTTTCTGCCCCTGACCCTTAATCCCTAAACCCTAACACTAACCTCAACCCTAACTCTAATACTAAACCTAACCGTAACCCTAACCTTAATCCTAAAACTAATTCTAACCCTAACCTTAGCCATAACCATAACCCTAAACATGAAGCTATTTAAGAGTAGACAAATTAGATACTGCATAAATTTTGAAGACTGCCCTATGAACTTCAATTACATTAACACACCAGAATGAGATTATATTCTTTATGCAACAATGTTTAATTAGGTCATAAACATTTTAATAATAAATAGAAAAAAATAGCATTGTAAATAAAAAAATAATATAAAATTTGCAAATAACAACGCTAATGCTAAACCTAAACCTAACCCTAATCCTAACTCTAACCCTAACCATAACCATAACTATAACCATAACCCACTCTCTAAATCTAACTAAACTCAAGTCCTAACCCCTAACATCTAATCCTTAACCCTAACCCATCTATTCCTAAACCTAATCCTATCCAAAACCCTACCCCTAACACTAACCCTAAACCAAACCCTATACCTAACCATATTTATGGATACATAGATTAGATACTGAATATAAAATAAATTTTTGAAGACTTTTCTATATACCTGAATTTCATCAAAACAGTAGACTGAGTCAACAATATTTAGACAGATCATAAGAATTTTAATTGTGAAAAGAAAAAATACAAAATAATGTTGTAAATGAAGAATAATATGAAAATATGGCAAATAACAACATTAACTCTAACACTAACACTAACACTAACCCTAAGCCAAACCTTAACCCTAAAACTAACCCTAACCATAATTCTATTATGGGTAGAAAAGTTAGATATTGAATATAATATAAATAATCGAAGAGTGTCCTAGGAACATGAATTTACAGAAAACAGCAGACAGAGCTTATGTTCTTCATGCAACAATGTTTAGATAGGTCACATCAATTTTAATTTTAAAAGGAAAAATAGAAAATAATGTTGTAAATGCAGAATAATATGTAAATGTGGCAATTAAAAGCCTTACCTAAGCATAACTCTAACCCTAACCATAATCCTAAACCTAATTTTAACTCTATATTTAGGTAGATAAATTAGATACTGAATAAAAAATATTTTTTTAAAGACTGTCCTATGAACTTGAATATCATCAAAGAAGCCATCTGAGCCTATGTTTTTAATTCAACAATGTTCGCATATGTCACAAAACTTTTAATTAAATGGAAAAAAATACAAAATAACATTGTAAATGAAAAATAATATAAAAATATGGCAAATAACTACCCTAACCTAACCCTAACACTAATTCTAACCCTAACCCTAAACTTAACCATAACTGTAATCCTAAGCCTTACACAAAACCTAATTGTAACCCTAACCCAAACCATAACAATAGCCATAACCATAACACTTCAAATCTAACCATGACCCAAGTCCTAATCCCTAACACTTAACCCCTAGCCCAAATCTAATCCTAAATGTAACTCTAACCAAAACCCTAGCCATAACTCTAACCATAAATCTAACCCTATACCTAACTTTATTTATGTGTAGATATATTAGATACTGAATATAAAATAAATTTTGAAGACTACCCCATGTACTTGAATTTTGTCAAAACAGCAGACTAAGCCTATATTCTTTATGCAACAATGTTTACAATGGTTATAATAATTTAAATCGTAAAAAGAAAAAAATACAAAATAATGTAAATAAAGAATAATGTGAAAATTTGGAGAATAATAACCCTAATTCTACCCTAACAATAACCCTAACACTAACCCTAACCTGATCCTAACCCTAACTCTAAATCTAACCCTAACATTAATTCTATTATGGGTAGAAAAATTAAACATTGAATATAAAATAAATTTTTGAAGACTGTCCTAAGAAAATGAATTTAGAGAAAACAGCAGACTGAGACTATATTCTTTATGCAACAATGATTAGAAAGGTCACATCAATCTTAACTTTAGAAAAGAAGAAAAAATAAAATTGTAAATGAAGAATAATGTAAAAATTTGGCAAATAGCAACCTTAACTTAACCCTAATCCTTAACTTCAACTTAACCCTAACTCTAACCCTAACCATAAACCTAAACCTAAACTAAACCCTAATCCAACCCTAACATTAAACCTGACACTAACCTTAACACTAACCCTAATCCTAATCCTAACACTAACCATAATCCTAACCTTAATTCTATCATATATATAGCTAGATTAAATAATACTGAACATAAATAAATTATGAAGACTGCCATAAGAACTTGAATTTCATCAAAAGATTAAACAGAACCTATATTCAACGTGTTCATATTGGTCACAAAAATTTTAACTTTAAAAGAAAATATACAAAATAACATTGTAAATGTAGAATAATATGAAATATTGCTAATAACAAACCTAACCAAACCCTATCCCTAACCATACCCCTAAACCTCACCCTAAACTGAAACAGTCTTTATACCATCTACTGGCAAAGTACGATTCTCGGTGCACCACGTTGCTATATCTACACCCTTCCTTCTTCTTAGGAATCCAGCCTTTATTCTCACCATCTGACTCTCACTCACTCACAGCCTCACACTGTTGCTGTGATCTCATCACTCCCATCACTAAATCCATCTAGCTACCAGAATTTATACCAGCATTCTTTGCTTTATTTCCTGTTCTCTTAGATGGATTCTCTTTGTGTTTTTCTGGAGCCATTACCTCCACCCGTGCAACAGATGCAGCTCTAAGATATTGTTTGAGTAGCTCTCCCATTTCTTATATACATTATCAGTATCAGTCTCTTTCCTTTATTTGATTATTCTCATAACCATGCTCTTTTTTCTATTTTCAAAAAATAATTTTAAAAAACCCTGTTGACCTACATTTACTTCTAGCTACCACTCCATTCCTATTACTCTTTCCAGAAAAAATCGTTAGAATCAACTCTCATTTTTCAGCATCTAATCACTCTTAACCCTCTTTAATTAGAATTTCACTCTCCACACTCATCTAAAACTGCTTATGTCAACATGATCAATTGTTTCTTGTTATTAAATATACTAGTAATTTCAGTTTTCATCTTAGTCGAACCATCAGAAATAGGTGACTGAGTGTTACCTTTCCTGGGCTTTCGGGTCGCCATTTTCTCTTGTTTACTTCTTACCTCACTGTTTATTTCTTCTCAGTCCTCATCTCTGAGTTCTTTGGCTAAAATTTTTTTTTGTTTCCTTTTTCCCCCAAACCACATGTTCAATACCATAGTAAATACTCTTGTCATTTAGATATAGTAATATGGTTATCATTATAGACATAGATCTACAAGATATATGCACCTTTTTAAACACTCCTGCTATTATAATTTGGTTGAAACCAACATCATAGTTGCCTATATCATTGTACAAACTCATTCATTTGCCCTAATGTCTCCACTCTTGCTCCACTAAAGTCTGATTTTAATATGACACCCAAAGTGATTAAAATTTAATTCAGGACCTATTATTCCTGAGCTGACAACCTTCTAATGTCACCTTTGATGTTTTCAGAAAAATTTTCAAGTCAATACAGAAGACTGTGAGGCTCTTGATAATTTGTCCTCCAATGGTTCCATTTTCTACTTTTCTTCTAAGTCATTCTAACTAGATAATATTTGTCAAATTGCTTTTGAAATAGCTAGACATGTTCTCACTTTAGAGATATGTAAGTGGCTATACCTAGAATGCTCCTTCTCCAAAGGCAGTATCATGGTATAGTATCAAAAAAGAATATACACAGTTATCTCAAAAGACCATTAAAATACCTCTTCTTTTTTTAAGGAGAGTGGGGTTGTACCAGAAACCAGTTAAAAGAGACAGTGACCAGTCCAAGCAGAAGATAATGAGGGTCTCTAGAGCTATAGAGGAACTTCAGAGAGTCCAAAATGTTAGAGATTTGCCACTGAGTACTTGAAATGTGGCTAAGTTGCATTGTGATGTACTAGAAGTATAAAATGCACAATGACTTCAAAGATTTAATATGAAAAAATGTAAATTTTTTCCTTAATAAGTTTACGTTGAATACTTGATGGAATAATAATATATTTAATGTATCAAGTTTAATTAATTTTACTATTTTTTAAAATCTTTTTTACTTTGGGTACCAGAAAATTTTAAATTGTATTTCTGGTATGTATTGTGACTATTTTTACTGGATGGCACTCTGCAAACTACATGGGAACAAATGCGGGAAAAAAAGGCAATGTAAGAGGTTTATGATGAAGAGTTAAAAGGACTTAGAAATAAAACATGTGAAATGGCAATCTCTGTTTTTAGAATTTCATGCTTCACAAATGTTCCTCCTTTTTTTTGACTATACTTAGCGACAAAGATGGATTCCGATGATAGAAACATTTTCTTAAGAAATTTCATTAGTAATCAAACCATAAAGAAAGAAATTAAGCAATTTAATAAGACTTTTAATATTTTTTTATTTTGCAATTCCATTCAATATTATTTTCTAATATTAGTTTTAGTTATACAGCATAGTTATTAGACATTTGTAAATAGTTCTAAAAATACAAGTGTTTCTTCATTGTACCAAACATTAAAAAATTCTGCTATATAAGTTCAATTTTATTAATATTTGATTGAGCATATTATTATCGACTCAAAGTTCTAATTGTTTATTAAGCTACATGTTCTTAAATATTCTGAATGCTATCAATGATTATTAAAATATCTTTACTACTTCACTCTTAACTACCCTAACCTAGCCTGCCATCATTTCACAATCTCTTTATTGGTATTTATTTATTATTCTATCTTCTACTGAGTTCATGTTGATAGATGTCAATGGCCACTGTTTATCTGCCTCTCTCTAGCAAAATATCTCTCACTTCTGAGTTGCGGGGAGAAGCTTTAGATAGATAACTAAACTTTTAGTAATTATGCATCAAATAAAATACAATAGACACTGATTAAGGTAGGAGTGATTATATTTTAATAAAGGCATGTGTGTTCTATAACAATGATTTGTAGACATTTTATAAAAATTATCCTTTGGCTGTCACATAAAATGTCCTATGAAAAAGGTGATTATCCATATTTGTACATAGAATGCCAACCATGCAGTGTCTTGTTCACATGTTCAAAAATGGTTTGTATATACTTAACCCATATCAAAATAATAGCTGATTACACTTGAAATTTTTAGAATTATGCCTCTTAGCTGCTTTAATGTCATCTGTTGGGATAGGGTTTCTTTGATCACACTATCCAAAAGAGTTAATACTATCTTCAACCTCTAACGTTTATTCTTCTTTATTTTCCTTCAAAGCATTAGTTCAAATTTTTATTATATGTCACTTTTCTACTCAACATAAGCTCCATAAGGCTAGGAAATCTATTTTTCGCTGATACAATTCCAGTTAGATAGAAGGTACTCAATGCATTTTACTTAATGAAAATTTTATATGAGCAAAATCATGATGTCCTTTTCCTTATGAAAAGGTGAAATTTGTGAAAACTAAAAAAAGGCAACTTAAAAGTATATCTGCATATAAATTTATGTGATTTATACCTCTTAAGTGCATGTGAAAATATGAATGAAAAAACTCAGGCAACATTCAAGTCTTGCAAGAAATGTGTCCTCTTGAAAGGAGCTTTGACTTCATATAACAGCAGTATTGAAATAGAAGCTTGGACAAATATTTTAATCTTTCCCAGTCTTAGTTGCACCATTTCACGACGAGAGCTAATAAAAATTATGTTCTAGGATTGTGGTGAGAACTAAATGATATAAGCCATCTCGGACAGTGAAAATCGTGAACATTTAATGAACAATAAATATTCTACATAAGTGAGGTTAGTGGTCGAAAGTTAGTAGGGCAAGTCATAGAGATGGCAGAGTTTTATACTTTCTACTGAAAGAGCATAGTTTAGTAATGAAGTTCAGATTATGAATTCAGACAGACAAGTTTGAATCCTATTATCAGTGTGAGATCTCTGAGCAAGATATATAACGC
>CM052794.1:79227509-79340942 GCA_028533395.1 Rousettus madagascariensis | reverse complement strand
ACTTCCCAGACTGAATGAGACATCACAAAACTCCATATCAGTACCTGACTGCCCCATCCAGGCTGGGTAGTGGGCATGAAAGCGGGCCTGCTCCCAGAAGTTGTGTGTTTTTGTGGATCCCACAGTACTTATGTGGGTGGAAGGAGTATCTAAGAGGATGCTAATGGATTGATAAAACTGGCTGGAAGTGGGCTGTGAAACAGGTGGGGAGAGGAACATAGAAGTGAGTGCTTCTGGGGAAATGAAGATAAGAGAATGGGTGAGCAGAAGAATGTAGAATTGCCTGTAGTAGTCAAAGAAATATAAAGGAAAAGGGGAACAATCCTGCTGAAAAATCCACATAAGATGGAATAGAATGAGGTGTGAAGGTGGAAGCTTCGAGTAAAATACAAAGGGAATGAGAAAGTCAGAGAAAAAAACAGGGCTTAGGATGATGGTAAGACACAGAAAAAGCTGTGGGAGAGGAGAGTTCAAGTCCTGGCTCTCTCCAATTGGCCACCAGTTCTGTTGTGGCTTCTTTCCATATCCTGGGCAGGCTCTGCACCCCCAGGGGCCGTTGAGGTGTAGCTCATGAAGCTCCAACTGCATGATCCTGGGCTGTGGTGTAGTCAGCGATCCATTTGGGCAGAATTCCTGGATGAAATTCTTTGTCTGTTTGAAATGGAGATCATTGATTGAAGCATGGACGGATGGAGTCCTAGTTTATATTGGTTTCAGGTCCACAACGACATGATCAGATAGTTATACAACTCTTGATGTATTTCAGGCAAAGATTCCAGCTGTCATCTGGCACTCGATAAACTCTCACAATAGGAGTGAAGTGATTCACTTCCACTTGACATGCTTTCTTCAGACCAGGCCCAGCCCAACGTTTACAGGCCCATCTGGGGAAAAAAATATGAAACTCTCACAAATGCATCTGGACAACGATACACGCAAAGGATGCATTAGGCTCACATGCTGATTTGCACTCACACTTTAGCAAAGACACCAAATGTACACATCACTAGACACCTGAAAACATACCTGGACACTCAAGATAATTTTCACACAGGCACACACATGCAGGTATTCACGCATTTCCACCTGCCTGGATAGCCACACACCTGCACCTCTCTCTCTCTTTATCTCTGCCATCTGTCTGTCTGACTCTCAAACACCCACAAAAGCACACACACATATAAACACACATAGGGGTACCTAAAATACCCAGCATGGCGCTTACTTGAACTCTGTTCCCCTGATATTTCAAGACGTGGCACAGCTATGCATCTCCCAATAGCAGAAAGCGCCAAGGAGGCAGGCCTTGGCTGTCCCTGTTCGACCTAGACACAGAAAGACACCCAAAGTCACACCAGGATCTCGACCAGGGCCTTGATGACACCTAGTTTCCTTCTTCAGAGACACTGCAGATATGACCCTTCCTCACAATCCTCACCTTCTGGCATACTTTGCTAAATGAGAAAAGGGAGTGAGCCTGGCGGCAAGACTGGTGTTAGGACATGTGGTCTCACTTTCTGAGCCAATTACCAGGCTGAATGAGACATCACCAAACTCCATATCCCCAGAATTGAGTCCCTCACTGCCTAAACCTGGCTGGGGAGTAGGCCTGAAGCCAGGTCTGCTCCCAGAAACTGGGCACGTTCTTGTGTCCCACAGCCTTTTTGTGGGGGGAAAAGAGTCATGGATACGGATGGGATAAAGGGAAAACTGATAGGATTTGGGCTGTGAAACAAGTGCGGTGAGGAACGTAGGAACGGTTGTCAGGGGGATGAAGGTGGGAGAATGGGTGAACAGAAGAATGTAGAATAGCCTGCGAATGTTAAAGAAACCTGAAGGTAAGTTGAAATGGCCTGCTGGAAAATTCACATGAGTTGGAACGGGATGGGGCATGAAGGTGGAAGCTGAGAGCACAATGCAAATGGAATGAAGAGTCAGAGAAAAGAACAGGGCTTGAGGATGATGGTTAGACACAGAAGAATGCTAGGGGAGGGGAGAGTTCAGGCCTGGCTGGAATCAAGCTCATACACAACAACTATGATTGATTGAGAGCTAATCCTCCCTCCTAGGAGCATTAATTGGCCAACTCACCTGAGCCAGTCCAGGCGCCCAGAGGGGCTATATTATTGTCAAATGGCCTGTGCCCAGCCAGAGCTGCTCCCTGGGCTTTCACCTGTCCTGGGCCTGGCCACTTCCACATTGCAAAAGAGCTGAGCAAAGACAGGCCCAGAGAGAAAGAAAAACCTCCAGAGGTAAAGTGTCCTGATGAAATGGTGGTTCCTAGTCCCTTTTTTGTTAGTCCAGAGACCTGGAGCGAAAGCATGAATATTAGTGAACTGGACAGGCAGGGCAAGGAGGGAACTGGAACCCAAATGGCCAGCTACCCACAGTTCCCCAGGTGCTGATTTCCCAGGTCAGGTCAGAACAGTGACTCCCAGACCCTCCTCTGCTGGGACATTTGTTGGCCTGGACCCCAGGTTGAAAGAGAGCACTTGGCCAGCTCTTGGCCTGTGCCTTCCTTGAGACTCGATTTCTTCATCTCTACTGGCATTGAATGCGGGAAGCCAATAATATGCCCTGTGATGGCGCTGTGAGTGTGGGATTGATGGAATCTCAGCTGTAGGCAGGAATACTGAGCACTCATTTGAATTTCAGGACACACAAGTGCAACTTTGGCCGTTGAATTCAGTCCTGCCTTTTCCTGGGACTCCAGCCTCTGCCACTCACCAGCTGAAACTTCACATTATCATGCTGTGACCCTGGCCCTTTCGACTGGTCTCCCAACTGCCAATGAAAGGATAGATGTCACTCAAAGAAACAGGGCCTTTCTGGTTTCACTCCCATGTGGACCTGGGACAGTTGGCACGATGTCAATAAGCAAAACAAGCAAAAGCGAAATCTGAGTCTCAGACAAGAGACTGGGAATAAACTCAGTGTGGAGGCAGGAAAACAACATGTGTAAAGAGGGTCAGCACCAGGGTGAAGGTCTGAACAGACCATGGACTAAATGGCTGGTGGCTGATGATTTAGCAAACCTGACAGTTTTCTAAGGTTCTGAAGCCTTATCTTTCGCTTAGGTTTCCTTTATTCAAAATGACAGACCGCAGCAGGCTTTGGAGTTCCAACCCTGTGTCTGACTATCTGGTATCCACAGAACCGAGGACAACTGTGTCATTGTATGGACTTAATGGGATGGTTTTCCATTGACTCACAGACGTGGTAGCAAAGGATATTGGAGGAAGGTGAGATGAAGTTGAAAATGACTGGCAGATGAGTGTAGGACGGTTTCATGAGAACATGCCAAATACATGGATTCCCTGTTTGAAAAAGGAAATTAACTCAAAATAGAGCAATTCGACTCTCAGTGACAAGGAGACTTCTCAAAGGCCAGAGGTTTTACAACTTCATACTTACAAGATCAGGTAGCTGAGAAAGCTGAGAATGGAGACATGAAAATAAAGTTTTTATGTTGTACCAATGCTCCTTTTCTCAATGGTTGACATTAAATGAAGGCTTTTGAAAAAATAAACATTCTCATCAAAGACAAAGGGTACTGGGGAGACACCTGTCTCTTAGTAGCCAGGTGAAAATATGGCTCCCTGAACCCAGTTAGTTCCCAAAAGTTGGATATTACTGCACAGTCAGGGTAAAAAGGAAAGCTGTAATTCTAACTCTATACTCCTTTTCTCAATATTTTATAAAAAGTATAGCTCTTTAGAAAAATGGACAGTCTCATCTAGGACAAAGGTTATTTTGAAGGCACACATTTTTTATCCAGTTTGTAATAATTGTTCTCTTTGTAATATTGTACCCCTAGGTAAATCTTGTCTTTCATAATGAACCTCGATTATGGTTCCATGATCTAGGTTGTATTACTTTAGGCTAGTATATCTAGCTTCTGAAATTATGTTATAAAGATCGCATAATTTTGAAAATAATATTTCTTAAAATAAAGGTCAGAATTCTTTTTGACATAATATAGGTTATCAAGAAAGTGATAAATCATAAATCTATTTCAGTAATAAATAATATACAGCCGTCACATCTTAAGACTAAAGGTTTTCTTGAGTTTGCATTATTCGAACAATTTCTGCTATACAGCATGAACTGGGTTTTATATGTTGCTTTGTTTTTGAAACCATGTATTATTTTGAAAGCATGAAGTGTGTTAAAATATAGACTTCTAATTTTGTCCTCCAGACTAAGTTTTTCTGCTCTATAGTCCTACATACAATTAACTCATTGGAAAAATTAATTTGTTTTTATTACAAGTCAATTAATTTTTTGCCATCGATGCGACTGAATTTAACACTTTCAGATAAGTGTCAGTGCTTACATAGGCATATATTTTCACTGTAGGCACCAGGGGAATTGTGGAAAAGGGTTTATCATGGGAGAGATGTTGCATCACATTACTGCTTTACTTGTATATTTTATAACAGAGTTAGTAATTCAATTTCCCTGAGTTTTCTCATCTGATAAGTAAAAATAATAACATCATTGTGAAGATTAAAAGAAAATATATGTACCATACAATAGTACGATGTCTGCCACCTGGTTCCAGTGCTCCCCCTTCTGAATCCAGGCACCACAGTGATTAAAATATACATAGTAAAATGATGCTTTATTTTCTTCTTGTTAATAATTTTTTTAATTTTAATTTATATTACTCTTTTAGTTGTTGATTATTGCTTTTGATGATGTGAGCTGTGATGTCCAGCAGTGCCACAGTGAAAATTCTTGTCTTACATCCTGGAGAAATCTCATGCTTTATACAAGAGGAATATAGATATTAATACCCATTACATTTTGTAATAGATGAAGGTTTTTGTTTCGTTCTGGTCTCTAAATACTGATGCAATACGAAGTTATCAATGAGGTAGACTTCCAATTCTAACTTAAGCTTTTCTAAGTTAACATTGTGTTTATATTAAAAGTTAATCTAGTTAAAATGACAATTTTGTGTAAAGAATATCAGTATTGGTAATGCTTTGATGAATAATGGATCCATTAAAATTGATAAAAGCAAGCTTTGAAAAGTACAACATTATCTTTTTGGGTTTAAAATGCAACCGACTAATGATCTTGATGGTGAGAAGTAGACATTTAATTTCTTACCAGATACTCTATCTTCTTCAATTTTTGACATGATTATGAAGTGATATTTTCAAAAAAAATTCAGTGATATACATGTCCATCATGATGACTGGATAAAGAAGACATGCTATGTAGATACGGTGGAATATTACTCAGCCACATAAAATGAAATTTTACCATTTGCAACAACATGGATGGACCTAGAGGGTATTATGCTAAGTGAAATAAGTCAGACTGAGAAAGATAAAGAGCCTATGATTTCAGTTCTATGTGGAAGCTAAAGAATAAAATAAACAAACAAACTAAACAGAAACAGACTTATAGATAGGACAAACTTATGGTGCCAGAAGGGAAGAGGGGTTTGGGTACAGGTGAAAAAAGTGAAGGGATTAAGAAGTGCAAGTTAGTAGTTACAAAATAGTCACTAGTCATAAAGATGTAAAGTACAGCACAGAGTCTATACTCCATAATATTATAATAATAATAGATGGTGCCGGGTACTATACTTAGTGGGGGTATCACTTCGTAAGTTCTATAAATGTCTAGGCACTATGCTGCAAGTAGTATAATATTGAATGTCAGCTGTAATTAAAAAGAAAATAACATTAAAATGAAAAGAGACTTTAAAAAATCTTTTAAAGATTAAAGAGTAAGTATATGTTGGTGTGCTTATATTATATAATATAGCTATAGAGTTCCTGTGCATGCTCTCTTCATCAGGCCAGGCTCCCATAACAGAAAATCACAGACTAGCTGTCTTATACAGCGGACATTTATTTTCTCACAGTTCTGGAGCCTGGAAGTGTGAGATCAGGGCACTTGCATGGTCAGGTTCTGGTAAGGACTCTCTTCCAGGTTTACAAAATGCTGCCTTCTCACTTGTCCTCACTTAGAGAAAAGTGATAGAGAGCAAGAAAGCTCTCTGATGTCTCTCCTTGTAAGGGCTGTCATCCCAAGACAAGGGCCCACTCTTTTGGCCCACCTAAACCTAGTTCCCTGCTAAGAGTCCATCTCCAAATATTGTTCCATTGAGGGTTAGGGCTTCAACGTATGAATTTTAGGGGGAAACAATTCAGTTTATGGTGTGTGTGGGGGTGTGTGTGTGTCTTAGGAAGCAAAGAATTTATTGACAAATAATGAAATTAAAATTATTGTATTTTAAGGTTGCTTCATACTTAGAATGTAAGTGATAGAAAGATTTAGAATGCTCTCTTGAAAACATAGTAGAATTTTCTTTCATGTTGTTTTATTTTTGGCTCAAAGTTAAAAATTAGCATATTTTTATTAGTAGGTTAAAACTCACAGGAGATAGTTTTCTCACAATGATTTACTTGTCCTGGGCATATCATTGAAAGGCAGCCATTCATTGTATTCCAGAGGTTTTCAACCCTGAGTGGAAAGAAAAAACTCTATGAAAAATACAATACACTGAGAAACACAATAATAGAAGTTCACACTACTGAGGAAGCGTGCTGTAGAAAAAAATTACTGCGTTTGAACACAATGAGCTTAGATTTGAACTGAATTTCGAAGGATAGTAGAGTTTAGCCACTTCACAAAAATGTGGAAGGATGTTCAATGCTAAAGACTCAGCATATACAGAAGTATAAATTAGGAATATGGGAGCCATTGTCTTAAAATCGTATTTAGCAAAATCAACACAATTCTGGGTTACCAGTTGCTCTGAACTGGTTAATAACTCTGAGGTTCTGAACAAATCAATTTTGTGGCACTCTGAGAAAATTCAGGATACGTTTGTGGTAGTCATCATACTGCTCAGCAATATTCCTGGTTCTCTTTTTCCCAGACACTAGTAAATATGAACTTTCTAACTCCTTTGACATTAGAAATGTGACTTGCCCGAGCCAATGAAATGTGTGTAAGCAAGGTCTGTCATTTCAGGGCTGGGTCATTTAATGTTGATGCAAAACTGATCCATGTGATGGGACCTCCAAAAGCCCAAATCCCCCTCTGAAGCATGATGAAAAACAAATGTCCGTTATGTTCAGCCACTGAGGTTTGGGCATAACCTAACCTGATACAATAATGAAAGTGTTTTCCCCACAAGAGAATTAATTTTGTTATGAAATTGGAATTAGACTACAGGCTCTGGTCATTATAAACAAGGTTTTCCATTCACATGACTGTCCAGTGGCATTGGAGAGTCCCAAAGGATCCTGGACAATTCTTTCTCATTCCTATCACCCCTGTCCGCCCCACTCCTCAGTCACTGTGACAACTCAAACACCATTCCCATCAATTCCCCATTTACTCTTCCCCGCACTGTAAACAGCAGGCCTCCACAGGCCAGAAAGATCATAAAAGCAGTGGGCGGGACTGGACCAAGATGCCTACTGAACCAGGGTTACCAAAGGGGCAACCACAGCCAACTCCACCAGTTTGTTAGCATCAGGACATTCACTCAGCTGACAAATCTTTCAAGGAAAGGCCAACATCCAAATTTCCATGTCCGATTATTGGATTCAGTAGTATTTGCAACAACTTAAAATATTTAAATTTAAAATTTAAGCACTCTCAGTGTCAAACCAAATGATTCTATTGGTTTTATAAAGCTGCCACACAGCATTTGGAAAACAACGTGTCCAATCCTAGTGAACCTTCAGCTTCTACTTTGCAAAATTCCCTTCTATTCCAAGTGACACAACAGATGATAACACCTTACCAGTAGAGAAGCTCATGGTTGTGTAATAGGCATGGCACATACTAACGTCTGCCCTGTGCTCCTTACTTCAAAGTCAGGTCAGTTCTGTCATTGTCCCATTTAACTAATAGCAGAATCCAGCCTTCTGGATTCCAAGATACCAGAGTGTGCTCTTTTCTGCCGAGATGTCGTATTTAGTTATTTAATTTTTAAAATTCTGTTTCCTGCCTCTCCTGTTCCAGAATGTCCTTAAACTTACTTCATGGGGCTGGTTATGAAGACCACTGCAGAAAAATGATTAAGTAGAAGAGTAAGATATGAAATGGAAATGAAGAAGAGGAACCAGTGGGTAGGAAAAACGCTGAGGCCCTGGGGGCTGTGACCAGCCTGAGGGGGCACCCAGCTGTGACTGTAATAGGGGAGAGTAACTTGCTGGAATCAGGCCTCCTTTACTGGTGGGAACACAGCACCTCTCAAGCTAGGACTGGTGCCTTCTCGAGCCCGCTTAGAGTAGAAGGAAGGAAAGGAGGGTGGTGAAGAGGAAGAAGGATGTGGTGAACAGAAAAGGGGATAGGCAGGGCACTGGACCTCACACCCTGAATCCCAGGACAAGTGAGGCTGCCATGAAGCCCATGGGGGAGAGGGCCAGCCCCTCAGAGGGGCTGGGGAGGGAGCTGGAGTGGGCAGGGCAGGAACCGTTAGAAGGACTTCAAGTCGCTGATCTGATC
Organism: Rousettus madagascariensis; assembly: GCA_028533395.1. Taxonomy (NCBI): domain Eukaryota; kingdom Metazoa; phylum Chordata; class Mammalia; order Chiroptera; family Pteropodidae; genus Rousettus; species Rousettus madagascariensis. The sequence continues at coordinate 79,332,455 of CM052794.1, read as the reverse complement.
CATGCTCAGCAGGCTAGTTGCCTGGGCTGGGAGGCACAGAGGGTGCCCTACATATAGGTAGGTCCAGTGGGCACACACTGCTTGCTGCCTGTGGTCCCATGGTGGTCAGCTGTGGGGACAGAGGAGGAGTGTTGGGTGAGACCCCTTTAGAAGAGTTGTAAAAAGGCCATGAGTCCCCAGGCCTAACTATCCTCTGTTTACTCTGCACAGGGCAGTGGATGCCAGATGACACCATTGGGTGGAATCGCGACTCCCACCAGTGTTCCCTAGACAGCATCCTTACTCTCCCTGGGGCACCTTAAGGAAATATGAGAGTTTGATCTTAAGGTTATCTGTTTGAATTTTAAAAGCTCTTAAGTTAATGTGGGACTGTTCTCTACTATAGATCTCAAAAGACCAGCTGGACTCACACCTGCCCAGGTGACAGTGAGTGACTCCACAGGTCCAAGGAGTCAAAGCACAAAGGGGGACTTCAGGAGGTGTGGGGAGGTGTGCATGCAGGTAACCTTGCCTTGTTCTGGACACAGCAGCAGCGCACTTCCTGGCCTGTAAATCGGGAACATTTTGAATCACCCAATAATCTCGCATAGTGCTTTTCAGCCCCTGTCATCTTGAATAGTTTCAGCACATTAGTGAGAAGCATGAAAACATTAATGCGTGACTCCATAACCCACATGTGACATGTGGCCATGTATTGCATAGCACACTGAGAACACTTTCTTCTCCATGGGTGGTGCTGTGGGGCAGAGCTGACTAAAGGCTGGAGCGCTGTCTAAGAAGCAATAGTGAGTCTGCTCTGCAGGTTTCTTGATTCTGTCCTGTTCACTGGAGTTTGCTACAGAAGTCATCACTGACACCGGAATAGTAAATTGTGAGAATGTCCGTGGTTAGGAAAGACTAATGAGTAGAGTTTAGAATCTGACTTTTGTTGAGATTCTGGCAATGGAAAGTAGGATGAGAAGGTAATGAGAGAGCCTGTTCAACCCAGAATCTGGCTTGTACTAGCTCCCCAATTTTTCACAGGTCCCTGGGTGTCTGTGTACCTACCTAGTGTTGGTCAGTCCCCAGAGTCAGGCGTGGGATCTTGGGGAGGCCTCCTGGATGGTTCTGTTATGGGCACTGGGGTCCTTGCCCCGCTGAGCATAAAAATCAAGAGAGCAGGTGAAACAGTTTTCGAGAGAGAAAGATTTATTAAAGCGAAAACTTGATGCAACAAGGGAGGAGAAAGTGTAACTCCTGAAGATCTCAGGTCCAGTGGTTTTAAGGCCCTTGGGGTTAGGGGCCACTCCCCACCTTTCAACTTTCTCTCCCCAAAGCAAGTTGAGTTGAGTCCTACAGTGCACCTGAGCAGCATACCTATATGCTACTTTATGCCTCGCATGTCTCCTAAGTATCTTGAATCTTCTACTTGGGGGTACATTTTACTGCAATGGTGAGGAAAATTTAACTAGAGTCTGCTCTTTACCCATGCACAGATGTGACTTTAGAGCTTTTCTCAGGGCTGCTTCTCTCTCCTATGATTGTGGTTCTACCCACTCAGTTTCGTATTGACAGAGGGAGTTGGCACAGGTTGTTGTCCCAGCTACAGGTTCTGACTAGATGACTAGATGACCACAATTTCATTTACATGCACTCTCCATCCCCATTATCACCCAGCTCACAATAACTATTAATCTATTTTTTGTCTGTACAGATGAGCACTTTATGAAAACTTCTTATAAGTGGAATATTAATTCATGTATTCTTTTGGGTGTCATTTGTTTACTTTAGCTTCTTACGTTGAGGTCCATTCCCTGTACAATGCATCATTTCTTTATTCCTCTTGAATGGTGAATAATATTCGATTATATGAATACACACATATTATCTTTATTTTCACTTTATTTTCTTTAGGTTTATTCATTTGGGGCCATGATAAATAGTATTACTAGGAGAATTCACCTATGGGTTTTGAGTGGCCATATGTCCTGGGGGGGGTAGACACCTGGGTGTGCAATTTATGGATCATAGTGTATCTCCATGTATAATATTCCAAGAAAATTAACGCCATGTTTTTTTTTACACAGTGGCTGCACATTTTTACAATTCCACCTTTAGTGTATGAGGGTTTTATATTCTCCACATTGTTGTCAATACTCATTGTGATCTCTTTTATATAATCCTCTTTAAGGATCTATTATTACCTCCTTATGGTTTTAATTTGCATTTCCGTAATCATAAAGACTATTGAGCACATTTTAGATACTTATTAGCAACTTCTATGCCTTCTTTGGAGAAACGTCTATTTAGGTGCCTGTCCATTTTTTTTAAATGGTGCATTTTTTATTAGTAACTTCCAAGTGTTCTTTATGTAGTGCAGATATATAACTTGAAATAAATACGTAATTGGAAATATTTTTTTCATTAAGTGATTTGCCTTTTCATTTCCTTCTGCTAGTTTTTGAAGAACATAAGTTTTAAAGAGTAAGTGCATCTTATCTCATTTTTTAAATTGTTGATAGTTTTTGGCATAATCCAAGAATCCATTTCTTAATCAAATCTCACAAAAATTATTTCAATATTTATCAATAAATTTACACTTTTTAAAATTTATTTATTGTAATGGGTTTCAAGTATACAGTACATTAGTTAGATATCTATACAGTTTGTAAAATGATACCCCCCAATTGCTCTCTCCCTCCCCTGCCCCTCCACCTAGCCAACGTATTAATGCTAACTGTATCCGCTCTGCCATGCTCTCCATCCCTGTGACCATCCATCAGCTATTACTTTGTACTTTTTAACCATCCACTCCATTCTCCCAGCCCCCTAAACCTACCTCCCCTCTGTCTGTCACCAAATTGCCCAATATATTTGTGAGTCTGTTTTTATTAGTGGGTTCTTTTTATTCCTTAGAGTCTGCGTGTAAGTGAAATCTACATATAGTGTTTATCTTTGTCTGACTTAAATACCTTCTAGGTCGATCAAAGCAATATCTTTTTTTATCTCCTTTCTTTTCATATATAGATATCTTGTTTCTTATCCTTTCAGCCACTCTATCTTTTGGTTGGAGCACTTAATTATTTTCCATTTAAGCTACTTATGAATAGGAACGTAGTTGCTACCATTCTTCATTCCTGTTTTTGATACCCGGTTTTTTTTCTTCTTAAAGAAGTCCCTCCAGCATTTCCTGTACTACTACCATGGGGTTGATAAGTTCTTTTAGCTTATTTTTATCTGGGAAGCTCTTTATCCATCCTTCAACTCTAAATGATAGCTTTGCTGGATAAATTATTTTGGGTTGGAAATCCTGGGTCTTCGTCTTGTCGAATGCTTTTTGCCAAGCCCTTCTGTCCTGCATAGTTTCTTCTGAGAAATAAGCTGCCAGTCTTATGGGTGTTCCCTTATAAGTACCTATCTGTTTTTCTCTTGCTGCTTTGAAAATTCCTTCTTTGGATTTAGCCTTTGGCATTATGATTATGATGTGTCTTGGTGTGGGCTTCTCTGGATCCCTGATTTTTGTAATTCTCTGAGCTTTCCGGGGCTTTATGTCCATTTCCTTCACTAGATTAGAGAAGTTTACCATCATTATTTCTTCAAACAATTGTCCCACATCTTGATTTTCTTCAGTTACACCAATGAGATGGATATTTGGACTTTTAATAGTGGCCCATCATATACTCCATAAATTATTTTTAAAGTCTTCATCTTTTCTCTTGCTGTTTTGATTGTGTGTCTTTGGCTTTTCCATCCTCTACATAAGGCATTAGATCCTCTTCTATTTTCACTTTGTTTATTCCATTTAATATACTTCCCATCTCAGATAATTTCTTCTTCATTTCAGACTGCTTTCCTTTTATAAATTCCATTTCCATCTTTAAGATTTTATCTCTTTGTTGAAGTTCTCTACACATCCGAAAAGTTCATTGAGAATCCTTACAACCAGTGTTTTGAACTCTGCATCTGTTAGATTACTTGACTCCATTGTATCTGGATCTCTGTTCTCTTCTCTGACATGGTTTTGGCTTCTCTTCCTATTTTGGCTGCCTTTTCATGTCTGTTTCTGTGTACTAAGTAAAGCTCCTAAGTCTCCCGGTCTTATTAGTGTGGATTTGTGAAGTAGGCATCCAGTGGCACAGTCCTGAGAGGGGTTCAGCTGCAGGCCAAATTTAGCCCAGGCCTCTGCCCCTCCAGAGCCACCTGTTAAGATTCAGCATGCGATCCACAGAGGCTGTACTTATAGTTGCCTCAAAATGCCACACTAGCAACTGAGGCCCACTACCTCCAGTGTGAGTCTAGGCACTGCTCAACAAGGATCATCTGACACTCTGAGGATATCCCTGGGTGTGGCTTGGGTGGTGCTGTGAGTTGGTTTAGGCGGGGTTTCAGGAAACCCTCTGGGTGCAGCTACCACTGTTATCCAGTTGATGATCTCATGTCATTGTCAGTGCTGTGTCCCTCACATTGGTATGGGAGAGGGCTCATTAGGAACCAATAGATACTACCGACACTTCTGTACCGAGTGCATTTTGCCTTGGCCCTCACTCCGACAATGTCTCCCTGTAATTCTGTGCTGTTTTCTGCACGCAGCCAAATTTGCATGGTGCTCAGAGCCAGCAGGTCTGTCACTGCGAAAATCCGCTCATGGATGCACCTCTTTAAGAGACTTCAGCCCCTGCCACTGCCTCTGACTCACTCAGGGCTAAAGACCAGGGAGCCCCGTGTCCTCACCCCATTCTAAATTCTGCCACTCCAAGGTGATTTCTAGGATTTCTCCCTAGTTGTATGGCTTATTCATGAAGATCCCAGGCGATTTTTCCTTGCTGCTACTCCTCATTTCCATCACGACTTTGATTTGGTTGCCAGAGGGGTGAATAGAGCCTCTATCTTCTATGCCATTATTTTTTTCTTTAGTGAATTTATACTTTTAGCCTTTACATTTGTGCATCTTTCATTTTGAATATTTTTTTTTATTTGAGTTAGGGGACCAACTTCATCTTTTTGCATATAAATATTCAATAACCACATCACTATTTCTCGAAAGCATAGTTCTTTTTGAGTTGAACTTCCAAACACATCTGTCCAAATCAATTTTGATAAAGTGTTTATTACTAGACCTGAAATCTACCTGATTGATCTCCATGGATCAATACTTATGCTAGTACCACATAGTCTTAATTATAATGCCATTGAAGTAAGATTTTATATATGAGATTGTGAGTCATACCATATAGTTTTTCTTTTTAAAAATTACATTGCACCTGAAATTTGATTTAAATTTACATATCCAATTTAAGATAAGCTTGTCAGTTTTTCTAAAAAATCTTTTGGTAATATAAACAATTGCATTAAATTTGTAGATCAATTTGTAATGTACTTTGATCTTACCAATCTTCACATTACTATTGAACATTTGATGACTTACGTTAATTCAAATGTTTTTCATTTATGTAATTTATTATTTCAAAAGCACTGTCAGTATAGAAGATTAGAATATCTTAAATTTCTAAATATTTCTTAATTTGATGCTATTTTCACAACCTTTATTATTACCAGGTAATAGTATAATTCAATCTTGTATTTTTATTTCATATCCTGTGCCCTTTTAAACTTATTCATTAGTTCAAGTGGATTTTTAGTGAATTCCTCACAAAAAATTTTGTACAGGATTATGTCATCTGTAACAAAGAATAGTCGTATTTCTTTTCCATCAAGGAGTTGATTGATTTTTTTTTAACGTACACAAACATTGCAGTTGTGAAATAATCCTAAATGGTCATGGTGCATAATAACTTTCATCACTTTCCTCGGGTTTCAGTTTGCTAGTATTTTGTGAGAATTCACGTGTCTATATTCAGGAGAAATTATGGACCGATAATGTATTATCCAATGTTTCCAATATTCAAATCAGAGTAATACAGCCTTCATCAAATATTTGAAGAAATTCCAACTTCTATTTTTGAAAGATTTTGGGGTGATTTTGTGTTAATTATTGAGCATTAATGTTAGGTAGAATTTACCAGTTAAGGCATTCAGCTCTGACTTTTTCTTTGTGGATAGCTTTTTAATTGATTTAAAGAATTTTCTTGCTATAAATACATCTTCTCACATATTATTATTTCCTGTGTAGATCCCATAATATATTGATTTTTTTTAGTTTAACTAATTTGTGCTTATCAAGATATATATTTTTAATGTATTTTTAATGTATACTAATCCATGGTTCCAGATCCTCTAGGCAGTCAATATGTAATAAGCAGAAAAAAATAATTCATAAGAATGAGGATTTGGAAGAATTATTTTTTAGTCTAAGATTAAAACAATGAAAATTATTGCTATGAACTATCCTGCAACTAAAACTTATATTTGTGGGTAGATAAATTAGATATTAAATATAGTATAAATTTTGGAAGGTTGTCCTATAAACTAGAATTTCATCAATACAGCAGACTGAGCCTATATTCTTACTCAACAATTTTTAGATATGTCATGAAAATTATAATTTTAAAAATAACAAATACAAAATAATATTGTGAATGAAGAATAACATAAAAATTTGGCAAATAATAGCCATAAAACAACCAAAAACACTTACCCTAACACTAATCCTAATCTTAATCCTGATCCTAACTCTAATCTGAAAAGGAACCCTAAACCTAAAACTAACCCTAACCCTAAAACAAACCCTAAACCTAACCCAAAACCTAACACTAGCTTTAACCCTAACCTGAACCCTTAACCCTAACCCTACCCTAACCCAAACCCAAACCTAACCCTAGTCCTAATCCTAAACCTAACCCTAACCCTAACCCTAACCCTAACCCTAAGAAACCCTAAAACTAACCCTAACACTAAATCCTAACCCTAACCCTAACCCTAAATACTAACCCTAAAAATAATCCTAAACCAACTCGAGATTTTAAGAGACATTTTATTTAGTATTTAGTGTTATTTACATTGGGATTTCAGTCCTGGTATTTACTCTGACATATTTGGTGTAGTGGTTTAAAGTGAGACCTAGTCAGCTGTGTTATCTCTATGTTCATGAGCAAATAACTAATCTTTCTCTGCTTCCACTTCCTTTTCTATAAAATAATAATAAAATTTACTCAAAGAGACGTTGTCATATGATAATGTATATATTTACATAACACCTAGAAAACTGTAAGTGTTTGATATGTATTAGCTTGCAGCATCAGCAATAACATCATACAATTAATGCAAGGGACTTTCTGGTTTAAAGAACCAGGACTGATAATTGATCTGAGACTAATCCGGCCTCAGTCATCGACTTTAACAGATTCAATGGCATGATAGCAGCCAGAATTCCGGCTGTAGTTAAGAGATGGCTGTGAAGTGAAAAGTTGGAGGCAATGATTGTAGGACTATTTTCTGAGGAACATAACTGGGAAAAATCAATATGAAAATTGTGGAGATAGTGACAGAAGTTGGTTTAGAGTAAAAGAAAAAGTTTTTTTTAATGAGAGAAGGGTAGATGTCTTATAGTCTACAGAGTTAAAGGTTGCAAGTACAGAGACAGATAGAGCTGATGAAGCATTAAACATTGAAAATATGGGAGAGATGCAGATGAAGGCGTAAGAACTTCAGAACAGAAGAGTCCGTTTGTTCCTCTGAGATCTGAATAAAGACAATAAGTATACTTTTATAAAGACAATAAGGTACTTTTATAGTTATAGGCTGAGAAGTTGAGATATTTCACACTGATATCCTCAATTTTTATGTAAATTGCAACTTCACTGCAGGAGACTGAAAAAAAAATATGTGATTTGAAGAAAAGGGTGAACTTTTGGAGCAAGACAAAGAACATAGAACACAATTATTCCAAATAAATAAAAGCACAGTTGCACTCAGAGATCATGGACTTATAGTAGCATTAGTATGCCTGATTATTCAATTTCTTGCATTACTCTTCTGTCACCCAAGAGTAAGTGGGTAGTTAAATTAATTCAGGGGGAGGAAGTTCCAGGTGTGGAAGGAGAAAAGAAATGAGAACAAGATGACTGCGAAATCTACGATGGACAGGGAAGGGACATAAGCCCTAAAGTAGTGAGAGCAGAGAAGGTATTTTGGAACTAAAAATTCACTTTTATTATAGAAGTGGTCTTAACTGAAGAAGAAACTGATGGGAAGTTGTGGTCAGAAATTTATGTATTAAAGTTTATATTTCCAGAGCTGGAGTGTTTTCTTAGAAACAATAACTCCAAAAAACGAAGACTAAAGTGTAGTTATATAATTCAATTGATGCAGTCAGTCAGTTCAAAGATTAAAGGTTTTTCATGCCCAGGAATTCATACAAAATGAATTTAGGGTTAAAATTCATACAAAATGAAGGTGAAGTTAAAGAGGTAGACAAAGGGCTAGTCACCTACAGCCTCATTATATTCGGCAACAAGGAAGGGTAAAATGTATACTACATATAAATGCATGGATTTCGTTTGAGAGAGCAGTTGTGCACGGTTGATTCAAAGGTGGCTAGAAAGCAAAGTACATGCATCTTGAACTGAATAAGAAAGAAAAGATTGATGCATTATATAAAGAGAGTTTCAATCTTATGATAATGTCTGAAGTAACGTGTTTTACTTGGTTTTGTGTTTAAATTTGCATGTTCTTTGTTAAATATCTAGGTGGAGAACTGTTATTTGTTAATGTTATAATAAAAATTTAGATAATTATTATAATATACCATACTTGACTACATAATATCTTAAAATAATATTTGTTGATCAATATCTTCTCATTTTGTAAGAAAACCTGACTCTAAGCGACTTTTTAAAAATTATACCTGACTTTTGAGTCCATCTCTTTCTAAAACAAATAGAAAAAAACAAGTAAAATTTAAATTATTAAAAGTATATAACAAATAGATACAATGCAACATGTGCTAAAACTCTCTTACTTTGTTCACATCTTGAACCAGATTTAAAATTGTGTTCTTAATTTTGTTGTCAGTAATTTTTGTGACTCACTATGTGTTTCAACAAATTGTGTTTTGTAACCGATTTGTCAAAAGAACATTGTTAACTATGCACAATTGTAGTATACCCACTCAACATTTTTCATTCACACCTTAAATATAGGTTTCAGCCTTAACTCCATTGTTCATTAAAAATTGAATCAACTCAATGTTAAACTTGAAAATCCTAAAAGTATAGTACTTACTGGAATTTTTCTCATTCACTGTTTAACTTACCAGTATTCCATGATATATATTTGAGAGAAAGCAGGGATATTCGAAAGAATGCTAACGATTTTGTCAACCGTCCTCAGTAAGTATTTTGAGAACATTAAGAACATTGAGATTTCAAAGAGGATCAAGCCCCTTTAAAGAAATAGAAATTGAAGTGGAGTCATTACTAACAACAGGTAGAGTTTTGCATTTTTGAAAAAAAAAAAGGTACAGTAAACATGATTTTTTAAATCAATATCTCAGTTTTGACAATTTGCTCTAAATGTGCTATGAAAAATTATGAAAGAAAATAAATATCCTTGAGTTATAATAATTCATTCTGTGCCCAAAATTTACATTAAACAATTTCTGTTTCATGAAAGATATGTTTAAAAGAGCACCTAAATCTGTTAAAATAACATATGGGCAATTTTGTGGTTATCATAATTTAAAAATTAGCAATACTATAAAATGAAATGACTCATTTATTGAAATTGTAAGTTAAGAAATAAGAACTGTGCAAAGAAGCGTAACGTACCAAACAATCATAATGATTCCACTGTAACTAACTTGTCTTTTCTAAATGTGATTGTGTTGTGTTACTGGGCCTATTTTAAAAAAATAAAAGTTTAGAATCTCACAACACAAAATTGAGTAAAAGAAGTCAGACAGAAAACAGAACAGATTTTATGACCCCATCAATCAATACAATATAAAGTTTAAAAATATGCATAACTAATCTATAACATTAAAAATTAGGATAGTGGGTTCCTCATGGAGCTAAGTATGACTGGAAGGGAATGAAAGACATCCTAGGATGCTGGTAATGTATTTCTTGATGCAGATGCTGGTCTCACGCATCTGTACATTTTGCAAAATTTTATTGAGCTGTAAACTTAAGATCTTTACATTTTTTGATGTGCGTTGTACCTCAATAAATTTTGCATTAACAAGAAAAAGTTTGCATTAAGGAAAATGCCCCTGTTAATAAAAAGTTATAGGATAATATTGAACCAAATCTTAGAGTGAGTTGGCGTTAGTCCCAAATTTGCTCATAGTATATAAAAGGAATGTCTTTGATTACTTGATTCAAACTCTGATTTTAACTGTAGTTGGAAATGTGCTTTTTTATTTCTTATACTGTTCTTTGTTAAATGAATAAAAACTCTGAAGTTCAAAATTTCAAAAGAATACTTTTGATAACTATTTTTTTCTTTGTTCTTTTTTTTTCTTGAGGTAATAATGTGACCTAATGTTGAAATCTAATTACCATTTCTCTAATGCCAAACTAAACCCTGTCATTATGTGAACCATCCAGATCCTCTAAAGAGATCTGGTGGTAGCCAGAACTTGTCCTATTCTAAAGATGAGAATTTTAATTTCTTAGAAAAATCAAGAAATACTTTATCCTGAAGAGAAATATCTGTTTTTTTTTTAAGTGACCTTGTTTAACAGGTCATTATTACATCACAACTTTAACACTTACTATGTAGCCTTTGGCCATTTAAATTTAATTAAAATTAAACTAAACTATAATTTTAGTTCCTTAGTCATATCAGCCTCATTTCAAGTGTTCAATCATTACATGTGCCTAGTGGCTACTGTATTGGACAGAATATACTTGGAGCATTTTTATCATTGCAGAAAGTTATTTTGGATAGCACTGATGTAGATAATTAGAAAAATATATTCCTCTGAGAGATTTTAATTTATTAAAAATGTTTATTTTGTAGAACTTTTAGTGTTGTAATGGCAAAACATAAATGCTTGATACATGATATATAACAATAATGTCACTGGTTAAACTAAGAATAATCAGATAATAAAAATGGTAATAAAAACATAAGATTTACATATCTAGTGTCATGAGTAGGGTGTATATAGCTTTGTATTACTAAGATTAATTCACTAAGATTAATTCTGCTCCTAAATATTTCACAACAAAATAATTCTTAAATTCGCATTCTGTAAAATTTCCCTGAAGTAGAAGCCATAAAGCCAGCTAAATATATTACGCTCACAGCTGTAAAATTTCCCTGAAGTAGAAGCCATAAAGCCAGCTAAATATATTATGCTCACAGCTATAAAATTTCCCTGAAGTAGAAGCCATAAAGCCAGCTAAATATATTACACACACAGCTTTATTAAACACACACACACACACACACACACACACACACACACACACACACACCAACAAACACACGAACTGAGACCTAATATAGATTGCATATCCGCATGGCTGCATCTCTCTCTCTCACACTCACACACACACACACACACAAACACACGAACTGGGACCTGACACAGCCCACACGGCCTATTTGAACTCTGTTCCCCTAACATCCTGGGATGTAGCACAGCCTATGAGAGTTAAAGAATGTAATTGCCTGTGAGAGTTAAAGAAACCTGAGGAAAAAGGGACATGGCCTTCTGCAAAATTCCCACGGTTTGGAATGGGACGAGTCATAAAAGCCAAAGCTAAGATAGAAAGCCAATGGAATGAAAAGTTAGGGAAAAAACAGGGCTTGTAGGTAATGGCTAGACATAGCAAAAGCCTAGGAGAGGGGAGAGCCTATGGCCTGCCCAGCATCTAGTGCATGCACAACAGCTGTGAATTATTGAGAGCTAATCCTCCTTCCTAGGAGCGTTGATTGGGCAACTCACATGAGCCAGTCCAGGTGCCCAGAGAGGCTAAACTTGGGTCAGCTGGCCCCTGCCTGACCACAGCTCCCCTCTGGGCTTTTACCTGGCCTGGGTCTGGTCGCTTTGAGACTGCAGAAGGGCCAAGAGGAGACAGGGCCAGGGAGAAAGAGAAACCTCCAGATGGAAAGTTGGCCAGCTGAAAGAGTGGCTCCTGGTGCCCTGTTGTCAGCCAGAGCCTTGGAGTGAAAGCAGGAATGTAACTGAACCAACAGTCAGGTCACGGAGGGAACGGGAACCCAGATGGCCAGCTGCCCCACATAAGCCTACTGCCAGAAGCTGATTGTCTAGGAAGAGGCAGGCAGTGACTCCCAGATACTCCAGTGCCGGGAACTTTGCAGGCCTTGCTCTCAGCGTGAAAGCACACCCGGCAAGCTTTAGCCATGGATCGTCCCTGAGAATTAGTTCCTTCATCCTTGCTTGCATTGATGGCTACTATGCCAATGATTACCACTGTAGTGGAGCCATGAGCAGAGGGCAGAATTCAATAGCCAGGTTGCCTTTGTGTGTCCTGAACTTCATGTGAGTTTTCTGTATTCCTGCCTACAGCTGACACTCACTCCATCAATGCCACCAGACCGAAGGAACAGGGTGTTCATGCTCCACTGGCCCCGGGCTCCCTGGAGACCACATGAGAGCCAAGGCTCAAGACTTCTGCCTGGCCTTCTGCCAGAGGCCTGACCATTAGGAGACAGCCTACCGGGAAGTCACACTCACCTGCCTTGCACTGACCTCTTTCTCCATTGTAGCCGTGTCTGCATCTGCAATTTGTCAGCCTGATTGCCACATGCTGAATACTATGGCCCTGTGGCTTATGCAGACACCAGTGCTTAGTCCGAAAATGGGTGGTCATTGAAAAGCCCTGGAAATTTCGGTGCTGTGCATTCCTGGGTCTCTAGCCTCTGCCACTCAATGGCTGAATACCTCACATTAATATGCCATGCCGTTGGCCCTTTCGACTGGACGCACAGTCCACCAAGGGAAGGGAAAGGTGCCATGGGAAAAAAACAGGCCTTTCTGGTTTCCCTCCCTTGTGGACCTGGAACAGAGGGCAAAACATGAAGGAGCAAAACAAGCAAAAGCGAATTCTTCAGCTCAGAAAACTGACAGTGGATGACCAGAGCCACAGGGCCGCGGGTGAACAATGACATGTATAAAGAGGGTTAGCGCCAGGGTGATGGTCAACCACCAGGCACCTGGTGCTGAGCATTCAACGGACTCAACAGCTGTTGGCTGGGGGACCATTTAAAAGGACGAGAGTCACTACATGTTTATATGAATTGATCAGCGGGAAGTGGCAGAGGCTCGAGTTCCTGGAAAATGCTTTCCTGAACTCCCAGGACTATTCAGTAACCACTCATCTTTTCATTAAGTTCCAGTGGCTATGCAAGCCACTAGGCTGAAGGAGTCACCCTGTGGTATTTGGGCAAAGAGGTGGAAGATGCAGACATGAATAGAATGGAGAAAGAGTTTGATGCAAGGCAGGTGAGGCCGGGCTCCCAGTAGCATCCCAATAGAGAGTTAAGATTTGGAGCCAAATCCCAGTGATTTGACTCCCGCCCCACTGTTCTTCCACCTGGGAGGCATAGAATTTAGTCTCCAGGCCATGGTATATGATGGCAAAACTTTGCCTCATCCTGGACTAGTTGTATACCATGGACAGGTAACATTTGTTTCTGGGACTCAGTGTTATCATCTGTAAATTGAGAATAAGCTACATCAAGGGATTTTTTAGAGGAAACAATGAGTTAATTTTCTGAGAAGCATGTAGGGGACCTAGCATAATTGACTAGCATCTTCCCTTGGAGCTTAGTGCAGGCTCCTCTAAAAATGCCGAAGTTGTGTGTTGAAATTCTGAATTGAAGTAATGTAAAAAGCAGTCAGCACAGAGAGGACACTTTATCCCTTATGATCCTCTCTGAAAGCAGAAAATAACTATCTCATGTGAAAATTACCTTCCCTGCATCAGAAGGTAAGAAAAATACCTTTAGCACCAGAGGTAGAGAATACTGGCTGAGAAGCCTGTATAAGCAAATGGGTTTTTTGTTTTTTTTTTTTTTTACTGATTTACTAGCCCAAGCCCAAACTCAACTATTGCTTTCTAATTACGCACACAAAGCCAAATGTCATTATCCTGTCAAATCCTTATCAATTTATTGTTTTGTCCTCTAAAATGTACAAAAGCCATCTGCTTTGGTCATTTCCTTGGGTCCCATATGTATGAGACCTCCTTATGTACATACATAATCAAATTTGATTTTCTTCTGTTATTTTTTCATGTCAATTTTATTCTTAGAGCATCCAGAAGAACCTATAAGGGTAGAGGAAAAGTTCTACCTCCCCAATAGGATAATCATGAGGTAAGAGTTTGCAATCGGTACCATTTTTGACATGAGCCAGGTGTGAGTCTGGCCTAGGAAAAGATGCTACACTGGGGAAACAAATGAAGGTGTTGCAATTATTTTTCTTCCATCGGTCTCACATCTTCAGGCTAGGACTGGGGACTAGGAGCTCCCGAAAGACCAACTTTCTGTCTAGAAGTAAATTATATTGCTCTCTGCATTGTTACCCTTGCATATTTCTATACTTTTGCCATTAAGGAAATTTGCATCCTCTAACAGTGCCTGTGGCTTTTTTCTCTCACTAAAGCATTCTCCCGATACCTCTTGTCAACATTTCATGTGTATTTAGGAAATGCAACAAAGAATTAGAGATTTGTGAGCAGCAAGAACTCTCCTTTTCTTGATGCTTTTCAAAATGTTATTCTCCTGTCCATCAAGTGAAATATGTCTTCTTTGATAACTCAAGAACACAATGTTTATAATCCTTTTGACATCCAGGAGATATTCCACCAACATTTTAATTCAATTTTTATGTACTCAGTTTTTCATTTCTGTAACTTATGGGAGAGATTCATCCATATTTCATTAACTTCTGGATAAATATCAGAGGTTTTAAAAATTAATCTTGATCATATTTTGCAACTCCTTATATTTGCATTAAATTAGGTTAATGGTTGCATTTAAAATGACATGTAATAAACTGGAAAATTTGGTTAATAATTTGAAAGTATTTCTAAAACCAGATAGAACTTGTTACCTTAATAGAGGGTATCATAATTCACATAGGGCATCTCAATTTGAATACCATTTAGTCGCCTTGATAATTACTTCTTAAGTTTTCTTAAACCCTCCCTTGACCCAATTGTCTTATTTTTACGATGGTCAGTCATTAAATCTTTACATCTCAGAATGAAATGATTAGTCAGGTTAGGTTAGCCTGCTGTAAAAAGAAACCTTTATATTACAATGGTTTGAAGAGCAAAGAAACAAGTATGTTGGGCCCTTATGACAGCCTGAAATGTGAGTTTTGACTTGATGGTGGCTCTTGTGCAGGCTGTTCTTCCAAGAGGTCACTGAGGGTCTCAGGCCAACTTAGTGCCTTTCATCTTTAGCATTCTTTTCCAAAATAACTTCACTCATTGCCAATTCGGTCCAAGGAAAGGGAAACAGGGCAGAGTCCACATGCAAAGATTTTCCCAATCAACTGAGGTAAAGGTTGCAAATTTTATATCAGCTCACGTTTTACCACACTTGGCTTGGAAAAGGCGGAAGAATGCTGTTCCTCATCAGGCAGCTATGTCTAATTTCCACCTCTATTAGTGAGGAAAAAGAAAAACGGTGTTTCTAGAGAACTAGCACATTAAACGTGTAATTTGAGACACATTATAGATTTTGATTGCTGTAGATATTCTAAATAAGTTTGTTTCTATTAGAATATGTTTTATTGAGTACATGAACTAATGGTATAATCGTACAGAAACCATCTAAAATATATATTAGGGAAATAGAATGCATTCTTTTTAAAATAATAAGAGAATTGATACTTTTTTCCCTTTGAATTTAAAACAGTATCAGATGAACATTTTTGGATGTTTTAAATCATTTCAAATTGTTTCAGCTTATCAAGTCTTGATATTATGTATTCCATATTAATGCTTTCTGGACTTCAAGCTAAAGTTTGGCTATTTGAATACAATTAATTGCTCTCTCTATTTTCCAGAGAAGTCCTGTCATCTTCATCACAAAAGTGAAAGAAAAAGAAAAGTGAAAAATAAAGCATGGCAGAGTGTAAATGAGACATTTACATGTAAACTAGCTCTGTGGAAGTTATCAAAAAGACTTGAGCAGTAGCATTTACTATTTAGCAAAACATTTTCCAAGGTACCTGTCCTACCTAGAAAAAGAAACAAAATTCATTGTCCTATTTATATAAAATTAAAAACATTTAAACATTGACCTACTGATGCGTGGTTGCTGGAATATAGCAACAGACCCATTATTATATTTTCTAAAATTATAATAAACACCATCGTAAATACTTTAATAATATAGCTAACGGAGAAAAATCTACTGTGTTGCCAGCTAACTTTTTGGTGACAGATAATTAGTAGGTAGGCTTACCAAAGCAAAAGTAGCAATACAACAGAAAACCAAACCTTCATTTTGCATACTTAATTATAATTTCTCTGTTTCCATATTTAAAAACTTTCTTCCTGCTAATGGTTCTTTGAAAAACAAATAAAGAATGAAGTTGGCAAAATTAGTCAAGGATTTTACAAAGACCACCCTAAACATTAAGTGAACTAGTTTAGCTGTTAAAGATTAGAACAGAAATTTCTGTCATTTATTTCATGTTTATAATTTATACTATTAGGTTATTTTATATATCTAGAAAAAGTTGAATTTTGTCATTTCTCCAATCCTGTGAACTAAACTTGCTTCCTGATGGTCTGGCTTCAAGTAATTTTTCAGGGTAGGAGGAATCTCTTAATGGGAAAGCAATTTGCCCAATACAGTTAGAAGTTTACTTTTATAATGGCCGGATATACCGTAATTCTTACGATAAGTACACACTTAATTCTCTGGTCTCTATGGCAGTTGTCATAGCTGAAACAGACTCACTTTGTTATTTCATAATCTCCTCTAACAAGTCTTTACTTGAGTCATTTAATTAGGTAAAATGGAGGATCGAGACATTATTTGCTTTATCTGTCGCTAAATGAACATCTAGATTTTCCAGGACGCACTGCGTTCCTCTTCAAACTTTGAAAGAATATAACTCTTTAGACTGTATAGTATTTATTTATATTGTTAATTATATCATTATTAATATCTTATAGAATTGTAAACAACATTCACATTATTTAGAAACATATGCACAACACACAATTCTGAAATTGTAACAAATATTTGTTTTAATGCATCATTATTCTTGTTTTTGTTTCTTTCAGACTTTCTTTAGAGAAAAAAGGAATATTAGTAAATTCAGTGTCTTCGACTTTGCATGCCCTTATAATTTTTTGTTTATTTTTCCTCACTTTCTTTTCTTAAAGCAAATTTCTTAACTAGTTAATGGTTAATGACATTTCCTTTATCTTTTGTTATTGAAACACCTATTCTTTCTCAAAATCATCTCCAGATGACTTCGATAACTGTTTCTATGAATTGAGTTCAAGTATTAGCCCCTCCCTGCATAAATAAGCATTAATTTCAAATTATTACCATTCAGTCAATTAAGAAGTTTCTCTGTATCTACATTGACTCAAATCTTAATTTAAACCATTTTCCTCATTTTGATTTTCACTGGACGTAGAGGAAAAGAGGGTAATCTTACTCATCAAAATTCTCTTCTTAGAGTCAAGTCATATCATATAAAGAATGAAATATACCATAGAGGTCGTTTAGTCAGCATAATAATTTAAAACTTGACTTTTCTAATATTCTTACCTCAATGTCAACTTGTCTCTTTTAAAAAACTTAAGGTTAGGAGGAATTCACCCCTTCATGTTTAGAGAGCTGTGAAAGTTGGAAAGTCAGTTCCTATGCTGACATTATTATGCCTGTATTTATTCACTTACATTATATTCTATGCACTGTCCTCTGAGTCTTCATCAATTTTAGCACTTGATCCCTCTTTGATGTAGTATGATTGTGTAAGGGAAGAAAAATTATTGCCCCTGGAACCTTCTGAGTTCTTTGCTCTATAATAAAAAGCAGATTAACAAGAGAAAAACAAACACAAATTTATTAACATGTATTCTTTATGTGTCCATGGGACATACCTAAGAAAAATGAGCAACTCAAAGAGGTGGCTTTAGAATTCACGATTAAATATTATCTTAATAGGGAAAGAGAGGGAGACTGTATAAGCCTCTTAGGAGAGTAAATGGCTCTTTAGCTGGATACATGGGTTCTTAGAAGAGTAGATGGGAAAGCTGATAGTTTGTGACAGAGTTTGTCTGAGTGTCATGTCCACGTGTAGTCTGTCCTCCTGTGATAAGAATCACTCTTTGCTAGTTGATGAAGCTCCTAGGGAGAGAGGATCTATGACAATTGAGTTCCTTTTGGGGGATCTGTCTTTAGGTAGATAAGGAGAGTTTAGAGAAAACCTCTCCTCGAATTTGCTGTTTTTAAATTGCCTACTGCTCAAAGTAATCAATGTACAAAAGTTGCATATTTGGGGTTGTCATGACCTAAACTTCTACTGCTGTAGTTTAGGGTAGCATATTCTGCTACCTTTCAATTTAAATTGAGCTAAACTTTTTTAGACATATGTGACAAATAATGCTTTTTTTTTGTATTGTTAAAAGGTATCTTGACAAGGATTGGGCTTAGTGGGAAAGAGAACTCTGTATACCTGTGGCGTCTGCCACTGATGTGGAGGAAAAGAGTACTAGCAACCATGTAGCTGCTGAGCTGATGGAAATATTAACTGGAGTATCTCATACTAGTTTAAAATATCCTAAAACATATGACCCTCTTCTACATTTTAATCATATTTAAATAATGATATAGTAAAACCCTGAAGATTTTCTTATTCATTTTTGTCTCCACCTAAATTAATATGTATTAAATTTCATGAATTTATCTTCATCATTTTGTTAGGTGATATTCCTGTATGAGAGAAATGATTAAGAAACAGGGTCGACCTTCAAAGCACATGCCTTCTGACCTCAATTGAAAAAGAGGGCAAGTACAATCCTAGCCTGCTGTGTCTTTTAAGTAACTACTGTCATTTCAGTGAGCTTCTGCACAATGGTCAGGGAGTCCTCGACTCATAGTGAGATGGTAGATAAATCATGTGTCTCCCAGGAGGGGACCTCCCTTTGCATCTCTGCATTTCTCATTCATTATCTGTAAGCAGCCCTTTGGAAGCATGAGCTTTACATAAACTCAGCGATAGGCTTCCGAGGACAGCAAAAGTGACCTTGGTCAATGTGCTTCCTATGGTTGGAGATCTGTGAGGCACAATCTCATTGTTACCGTATGATCATACCTGATGGTAGGTTTTTGGAAAATTACTCTCTTAGATCTTTTGGAAAATACTCGTACTGTCATAACCAGAAAATTCATCTTGTATATCTTTCGTTTAATCCAAACAGAAATATCAAAATTCTAATAGTAATTCAAACACATAATATTACTTTAGAATAAAGGGACTCTTGCGGATTGAGTTGGCATTTGGAAGACCAACATTCGCCCTCCATCTCACGATGAAGGACTAAGATTCATACAAACTGAGATTCACTTGCCATCTGTTTTAGAGGTGAATATCATGGGAAGGTCAGAACATCTGAAATAGATCATAGAGTCTAAATGTGGATATTGATTTCGAATGGGAAATGAAATATCTCACATAGTTTACCAAATATTTTATTAAAGACAGTTGTTTACAACTTCTCTAAACAAATGTGCTAGCAATATAGACATACATTTAGTATTTATTTAAAATGGACATGTATCAACATTGATCACTGAACTATTAAACTTTGCATGGTTCAATGCCACCTTTATGTTCGTTCTGAAGGATTTGTATATTTTAAAATGCATTTTGTATTAACAGAAACTCAAAGCTGTTATTTTATATATAGAAAAGAGGCAAATGTACGCAACACATTTCTCTTAACCTCATGAAAAAAATATTTTGCCAATGTTTAGAAGAAATATTGTGTCATTTTTAATTTCTAACATTATTCAAACATACATCAAATCCAAAATAAGAATAATATGCATAAAGTAACTTAACATGTTTTAAAAATTCAATTCTTGTGAATAAAGAAAGTCATCTTATCAGTTTCCTATTAAAGAAAAAAATTCACCCTTTGCTTATTAATGTGAATTGGTCTGTAACAAACAAAAGCAAAAAATTTATATAGTTTATATTTAAAAATATGTTTTGTGAATCGCTTTCTATTGAAGAATGAAAAGAGTTGACTTTATAAAGAAGTATAAAAAACTAATAGTCTATCCCTTGATGTGCAAACACAGAATAAAAGCACAATTAAAAATACAGTAATTCATATTTATAGACTATGAAAAATGAAAAAACTTTTCTAACAAGGGCCAAGGAAATGACAACAGAGTAGTTCTCGTTAACATCTTATTATTCAAGAAATTTATAATTACTCTAAACGCTGAGTAACCTTGCCATTATTATTATACAAACCACACAAGTTTGGACTTAGGGATTTTTATTGCGTAAGTACGATATTTCAGGGAGAACTATTGGTCTTGCTTTTAAAGAACAAAAAAAAAGCTATCTGTAAACTATTACTATAATATAAAATAACTACATGCAGAGTGCATCACTGCTTGCTAAGATTGTTTTCTATTTTAATTTAGATTTATTGTCCAATGCGATAAATGACTTTACCTGAAGATAACCCTTTCTGTGCTTCTCAGGCACGCTTCAAGTCTTGCTATGGAGACAGGAAGCCTTGCCTTTTTAACTATTAAAAGAGTGATGTTTTATAAATGATATTCCTAGGTCTGGCCTCATGAATCTACTAAATCAGAATCTGTAAGGATGATCCAAAAAATCTGCAAATTTTAATAAGTTCTTCAGCTAATTCTTATGGTTTTAAAGTCTGAGAGCCAATGAGAGTAGAGAAAATGTGTTCAGAACAATGAATGAAGCAAACAAACACATAGACATCCTGAACTACAGATGTAGTTTTCTGGACTTGAGGAATTGTATATATCTGCAGGACTTCCATTTTCCTGTCCTCAAGATGAGGAAACTACATGGCTCTTAATAGAAGCAGAACTCTTAACAGTAAGGACAGTTTGGGAACCACATGGCATGTAAAATAATTATGTGACACATATAACAATTATTTTTATTGTTACTTCATGACCCTAACAATTAAGTAGATTTTAAATTGTAGAATAATTGTGATATCTAAATGTAAAAATGTCAAGCCTGGGTCTAACATCGGAAAATTACAAATTCTGTTACTTTAATACAGTCATCATTCAGAGGACAAAGATATTAAAAATAATTTAATTGAGAGAGATTTATTGTATACATATTCAAATAATAATAATCAATTTAAACATTAAACAGATATCTATGATTATACATGCATAATAAAATTACGTGGTAGTATTTTGGCATGTAAATTCTGTAGCAGTTAAATTTCCTGGGTTGTACATTGTATGCAAAGATTTACTTCTATATAAAAGATTTGGAGTCATTTTGATCAATTTTCTTCTTCCTAAAATGCAGCCGTTTGTAGTAAATCCTTACAATCTTTTATAATTCAGCGAGAAAAGTATCAAGCCTCAAATGGCATGGGGGAAGAAGCTAAAGTATATATCGTTAGAAAGGAAGATAGTCCAAAAACACTACCTCCTTACTATATGATTTAAACTATTTGCATTCTAAAAAGGCAAAAGATCAGTGATGGTGGATTCGGGGGATGCGAACGATGAATGGATGAGCAGGAGATTTTATTTGGTCACCGAAACCACCCACCCTATATGATACAGTAATGGTGGACAAATGATAATATACATGCGTGTAAACTCAGTAGCACTTACAGAACAAAGAATAAAGCCTCATGTAAAATGTGGACTTCAGTTAATAATGTATCAATATTGGTTCATCAATTGTACCAAATGGACCATATTAATGCAAGACATGAATAATAGGGGAAACTGGATGTGGGTGATGCACATGGAACTGCATACTGTGCTTGATTGTTTTTGAAACCTGAAACTACTCTAAAACACAAAGTTCATCAATCTTCAAAAATATGTAGCTGAAATTTAGGGGTGGTAAGAGCAGTGCAAACAGTAAGATAATGAAGTAACATTTAAGTTTGACATCATTAAAACTGAGGGTTTTGATTGAATTATTACATAGTCTCTATTTAAGGATTAATTTAGGAAATGATACATTTCAGTCAAAATTTGCGGGATTTGTTTAAAATAGCCAATAATGCCCTTAGTGTTGCTCTTGGAGGAAAAACGGGAGTTAGCACTGCCATCAGGAATATGTCAGGAACATGGGGATGAAACTCAACTTAGATAAGCTTTGTGAAAGAGCTTCTGGTGAAGAACTTTCTGGAAGACATTTTTAAAATATGAAATCATCTGTCTCTTTAATGTTCTACGTTCACATTTGTTAAAGACATAACCTTTTCCTCAGGCATGCTCTTAGCAGTCCTTTTCTGGACAGTGGGAATACAGTTGATCTCTTGAATCCTAAACTTCATCACTACAAACTGTATAATTCCACTACCTGCCTCTTTTATTGTAAAAGTTTGTTCTCAGTTATATCAGCAGTAAATCTAGCTTTAACAAAATAGAATTCTTGAATTACAGACACTCAGCATCTTCCTGCTTTAAAATAGCTGTTAAAAGTCAATTGGAAGAGGGTTAATGATGCACTCTTTATTATCAAATGATGAATTACATATATATGAATTAACAGCAAAAGAAAGACATGTTTTTAAGCACTTTTGAGAAATCCTTTATTGGGCTATAATTCTAGGCTTCTGAAATAATCAATAGATTTGTATTGTACCCAACAGCGAGAAAATAGGAAATGGTATGATAAATCATATTATATCAAATTCATAATGGTAGAACTGGGAAATACCTTTCAGATAGTTTACTCTAAGTCTTATAAACTGTCAGTCAACTCATAGATCAAGCCCATAGATCAAGCCAAGTCAGATGATGCTTTAAAAAGAAAACTTCCGTTGCTTGCCAAATGTAAAAGGTTACGGAATTCACACAAAATTTTGAATTTACATTCTACTTTAAGATCTCACTGGACATGCATAATTACATAGCAGATACCCTTATTAAAAAGAACATACAGTGTCCAATTGTTTACTTCCACCACTTTGCCTATGAATTTATGTTCAATTCATTCTATTCAATGTTGTTATCTTTCTATCCTCTCTGTCATCCGATTTTATGAATCTTGACTTCTTTTTGCTTCATTTGTATTTAAATTATGTATTTCTCTTAAGGGAATATGTAATTTGCCCCAATCATGTAACTGGTACTTTCCAGGGCATGAAACAAAATAAAATGGTTCCCACATAGCAACAAATAGAACAGAATTAAAATTTTGTAATCTAATGCTCATTACCATTGAGGCTCATTTAATTCTAACCTGGAGAAAATTGCATTTTTTTATGGTATGTTTTGATTCTGGTAGAAAGAAGTGTGTTGGAACAATTAAGACAAAGTGAAATGATGAGATATTTTGTATAGAAGTAAATCTGTTTACATGTTTACTAACAGGCAGTATTTGAAATGCTCTTAGTGGTACGAATCGGATGTAAACTCTTTCTTAAATTAGGCCAGTTGATTTGTCCGGTATTAATCATTTCTATCCAGATTGTATAAAAATACACAGAAAATATTACCTTTATAGTTTGAAATAAAAGATGGCATTTTTCTATGTTCAAGCTGAAAGTTCATTAGCTGGAGACTTTATATTCCTTACTTTATAAGGATCGGGAAACTCATTATGTGAAGCACAAAATTTAACCCTTTTCACACATTGTAACAAGACAGACAAGTAAACAATTTAAGCAAAGTCTATTTCTACAAAAAGATTAGTTTATGAAAATTATTCCAGAATATAACTAACACCTGTTTTCTTGTATCAAATTAAAGCTGTATGTAATTTAATCTGTCACAAGTTAGCGATTCAATGCTCTTCTTATTGAAGCCATGTGTGTTAGCTATCTATTGCAGCATAAAAATATTAACATATTAACACAAACTTAATAGGTTAAAAAACACATATATTATCTTGACATTTCTGTGGGTTAGGAGTTAGTCACCTGTGTTTTCTGTTTCATAGTTTCATACAGTATGTGCAAAAAATATGGAGAAAAAGCAACAGACTGTCCCTCTGCCCTTACACAGGTAACATTATAGTAAACTAGACCAGAAAAAAGTAAATAAGGCTTTTATTTATACAAACATGTAGGAATTTAATTTCTGACTCAAAGTTATGAATGGTCAGTTCATGTTAACGTAAATCTTGGGCAAAATGTGTCCAAAGGACAATGGAGAAAAGAATTAATGTGGAAATATCCCCTCTATTTACTATGAGTTAAGGCCGATAACTCACACCTGGACCCACAAAACTGATTTTCATTAGTCACAAGCAATCAGTCACTTTAATTGCTAGAAGAGGGAGAAAAAAAGTAAAGTGGTAATTTCCTTCTTCAGCCTTTAATACAAGAATTAAAATCAGTTAAAATTATAGTCTTAGTGTATATCCAAAAGAATTAAAAGTGAAGACTTGAACGAGAATATGCATGTCAATATTCATGGCATTATTATTCACAGTTACTTAAAATGGAGTGTTACTGAGTCTTACAAATATATGTGTTAAGTAAAATCAGCCAGACACAGGACAAACGCTATATGGTTTGATGTTCCCAGAGTAGTCCAATTCATAGAGACAGAAAAGAGAATGGTGGTTACCAGAGGCTATGGAGGGTGGATCGATGAGTTATTATTTAATGGTCATGGAGTGTCAATTTGGGAGGATGAAAAAGTACTAGACATAAGTGGTGGTGACAGTTTCAGAATAGAGCGAATGTACCTAATAGAACTGAGTTGTACACTTTAAGTGGTTAAAATGGTAACTTTCATGTGATGTATATTTTAGTACAGTCAAAGAAAAATTCCAAAGGTGGGGAGGAACATCATCAATATTGTTAGAGCAGGAAGAGCACTATTTTCAAAGCTGTTATTCATCAGTAGTACCCATTTTTCCTAATCTGGTTTGAATGTGAATCTCATATTGACATTCAGAAGCAAAGATTTGTGTTACTGTATTTATATTTCTTGATTCTATACCTGAGGTTTTGAACATGTATTCTCCAACACGTCATCAGTGACACCAGTATCAGTTGCAACAATTTTTCACTGATACTCACTGTGGGGCCATACATCTGCTTCTCAGCCTGAAAGGAGTATATGTCAGAATCCCCCGGAAGATTCTGATTTACCCTTCTCTGGGAGCAGGACACTAGTTGAATAACACTTATTGAAGTCTCCTATTCTAATGAAAAATGACTGATAGATTTGGTTACATCAGAATAACAGACTACCATGGTAAAGGTGTTATAAATGATTAAGAGACAAGTAAGAAACTAAAAGCAAATATTTACAACATATTTTTTTTTAGTCAGAAAAACAGTGTCCAGATGTACGAAGAATTTTTTGAAAACAACTGGAGGGCCAACATAAACAAAATAAAGAGTCATGTATCTTTGTCATATTATTCATAATTTTACACATGAATTAAAAAAGATTGAACTTAACATTTAAGTTCTTCTTGGGCCTTTGAGAAATAGTCATCAATATATATTCTTTATGAATAACAATAGTTGTCATTTTTTTAACCTTTATTACTTTTTGAGAGCTGTAAAAATTCTTTACTTATTTTAGCCTACAGAATTTATTTAAATAGATAAGCAAAAAAAAAATCAAACCAGCCAATAAAGAAAACATCTAATTACAAGTTAGCTACAATTATTCTTACTTGTATTGTTGTAAAGACAGCAAAGACAGAATTCAAAGTTAGATTTACTGTAATTTAAGGCCTTTTCTTATAATATCTATACCATTTATTGCTTCTCATGGAAACAGAGAATTGGAACCTTAGCAGAAGTAGAATGTTGGCAGAAAATATCAGAACACAATAAGTTTCTATGAAAACCTAGGAAATAATTATCGAGGTGAACTGATGATATTAAAATTGAGATGTCCTATATGAATTATAATTCCCTCTATTAAGGTAACAAGTCGGATCAGGTATTAGAAACACCTTTTAATTTATTAACCGACTTGTCCAGTTTATTGCATGTCATTTTAAATGCAACCATTAACCTAATTTAATGCAAATATAAGGAGAGGCAAAATATGATCAAGACTATTTTTTAAAATCTCTGATATTTTTCCAGAAGTTAATGCGATAAAGATTAACTTCTCCTTCTAAATATGCGGACATAAAAAATTCAGTGTCATAAAAATTGAATTAAAATATTGGCTGAATGGCTCCCAGATGTCAAAAAGACTATGAACATTGCATTCTTGAGTTATTAAAGAAGACATATTTAAATTTATGGACGAGAAAATAATATTTTGAAAAAGCATCAAGAAAAGGATAGTTCTCAACACTCACAATTCTCTAAAACTTGTTACATTTCCTAACTAAGTATGAAATGGTGACAAGAGGTTTTAGGAGAATGCTGCTATTGAGAGGAAAAAAAAGCCTCAGGCACTATTAGAGTATGCAAATTTCCTTAATGGTAAAAGCATAGAAATATGCAAGGGTAACAATGCAGAAAGCAATATATTGTTTCTAGGCAGTCCCCAGCCCTAGCCTGAAGATGTGAGACTGATGGAAGGAAAATAATTGCAGCACATAAATATGTTTCCCCAGTGTAGCATCTTTTCCTAGGCCAGACTTACGCCTGACTCATGTCAAAAGTGATACTGATAGCAAACTCTTACCTCATGATTACACTATTGGGGAAGTAGTATTTTTCCTCTAACCTTATTAGTTCTTCTGGCTGCTCTAAGAATTAAATTGACATGAAAAAAATAAAAGAAGAAAATCAAACTTGATTATGTATGTACATAAGGAGGTCTCATACTCATGGGACCTAAGGAAATGACCAAAGCAGATGGCTTTTGTACATTTTAGAGGACGAAACAATAAATTGATGAGGATTTGACAGGATAAAGACATCTGGGTTTGTGTGCTTAATTAGAAAGCAATAAGTCGAGTTTCAGCTTGGAGTAATAAATCGGTAAATAAAAACAAGGTTTGCTTATTCAGGCTTCTCGGCCCCGTAGTCTCCATCTCTGGTGCTCAAGATGTTTCTCTTACCTTCTGGTGCAGGGAAGATAATTTTCATATGGGATAGTTATTTTCTGCTTTCAGAGGGTCATAAGGGATAAAGTGTCCTCTCTGTGCTGACTGCTTTTTACATATCTTTAATTCGAAATGTTAAAATGCAACTTTGGCATATTTAGATGGGTCCACACTAAGCTCCAATAATGCCATGATAGGTCCCCTCAGTCCTCCTCAGGAATATAACTCCTTTTTCCCCCTCGAAAATCCCACAAGGTAGCTACTATGATTATTCTCAATTTACAGAAGAGAACACTGAGTCACAGAAACAAATATAACCTGCCCATGGTATAAAACAAGTCAGCAGAGAGACCAGAAGTTGCAGCCATGCACTCTGGCCTGGAGACTATGCTCTATATCTCCCAGATGGGCTGGCAGTCAAATCACTTGAATTCAGGCTCGGATCTGCTCTTAAATCTATATAGGATGCTCTATTTTATTACTCCTGGCCACAGTTGTCTTTTATTATGACAAATTTGCTTTAGAACTAGGAACCCTTGAATGTCTTTAAACATTTCTGATAGTTGGTATGTTATTTACCTTAGGTAAATAATGCCATGGGATAAAAATGCCAAGTGCTCTAAAAATACTATTATATTTGATAGCTACATTTTAAAATTCGAGTAGTCTAGATTACTTAATTTCGAAATCCAAAGCATCACAGATTTTGTGGTCTATGTCACTAGAAGCTAGTGCAATATTTTGTGACAATTTTCTTCCTATTTGCTCTATCGAATGGAGAGGTAAACAGTACCAGTCTGAATTAAGGTCTCATAAAATATTACTTTTGATCCTCCTTTGCCAACTATGGGACACCGAACGTTACACAAACACTTCTCATTGTTTCAAGAGAGTAGTATCTCAGGAAATCTTACTAACCATGTTTATCTTCTTGATTGTCCTGTCATCTGAGCTTCTATAGTGTGTACCTTGTACAAAGAGTATATATATATATATATATATATATATATATATGCATGCCTGAGGGTTCATTGTCTTCTTTTCTATGATCCTATAACTGAACTACCACGTATCTGATTTGGTACTTAACCACGTTATACAGTTGCCATATATTTATGTGCCAATTTTCTCTACTAAAATTCAAATTTTGTGTAAGCAGGTGCCATGTTACCCCATAACGTGAACATCTCAAATTGGTATTCATTTAAAATTTTACTTCATTTATTTTTACACATAACCTTGTCTTTTTACCTATTAAATCAAGACTTTCTGTGTAATACTTGAATTAACTATTTATTTTCAAATATTCCTTCAATAACTTTCTTGAGCCTGACTATAACATTAAGAGTAACATGACCCATCATTTCCCTAGAAATGTCCCTTCTTGTCGCAATTGGGAGCTTAGATTTGATAATATCTTTGTGAAAATTATGCATCTATCACAATTTTTTTCATTAATTTTACCCCACTGAAGAAAACAAATGTCAAGAAATTTGTTTTTTCCTAACAACTGATATGTTTTTGTTATACAGTCACAGCCTATGTCGTAGCTAATAATTCATCTTTGCAATTTTACAAGTTGGATGCAATGCACATGTATCAAGATAACTTTTGCTCTGGTTCCCGTAGTAGTCTTTGCTTTCCTTCCCTTTAGCTATTTTTATATTCTTAGATACTATGTAGTTTTAGAAAAGACTTCATATCTCTTTTGGAATTCTGTGGGGTATATGCAAAGAGATGACTACTAAATATTCTGTTTCTGAGAGTCTGAGCATTTTGAGCCTACATTTTCCCCCTTTTTAAGTTGAGAGCTGCGAGGTTTTAACACCAGTTTCTGATAAATATTTTCCTTTACCATTCTGAACAAGTACAGATTTTAAATGTGTTGCTCTTAGTATGAATGGGCAAACCCAAGTCTATTTATGTAGACGCAAATGAAGTGTTCAGATAAGATAATTTTGCATATTTAAGTTTTACTTTGTTTCTTTTACTCTTCATTTTCTCTACACAAATCAGTCTTTTTTAATTGTTACAGAAGGGAGATCTCAAACCATTTCATTTATATAGTAGTAATTCAATTTACACTTGTTAATTTGAGAATAATTTAATTAAGATTGCCTTAATTTTGATTGCTTCCAATAGAAATGCAACTATTTTTTCCAGATTTGTATGTATTTAGAGAATGAGGAATTCCAGAGATATAATTTGAAGAACAAAATTATCAATGTTTATAAAGCTCTACATCTATAGAAACAAAAGGAAAGTTATTCAATTTTCTGGTGATTTTCAGCTTTCCATCAATGATATAATAAAGTAATTTTGACAAAATGGAGGAGCTCTTATTGTTGTGATAGTTTTTTGTTTAGTTAATATTAAGAAGTTATCTGATTTAATGCTTGATGAAATAATGATACATAGTTTTATGATGATTTCTAGTAAGGAAGCATGATTTGGGAACATGGAGCACTATGTTATCGGAAGCAGTGACTCAAAGATGACAGTAATCAACTGTGGTAGGTTAGATCTGGAAGATGGGGTGGTCAATGGGAATGCAAGTTAGGATGAAAAAGCACATGGGTTTATATGGTCCTAGGTTTCTAAATCCGGAATTGTAAGCCGGAGATTAGGTTTATGACCTGAAAATTGAGTGATCATGTTCACAGATCAGAAATAGATTGATGAGTCTTATAGGACACATGAATACAGGCAGAGGCCTTTCTGCTGTTTTATACTATAGAGCACTCATGAGAATCTAAGCCGGGTAGGAAGAATAAGTGGAAAGACACATGACGGAAGTCTTAGAAGAAGGAATTAGACACTCAGCAAAGAACACCCATCACAGGAAAAGAACAGTGTGCCTTTCAGACACACAGTACCCTGTCAGGCAGCTCAGAACACACTCACTGCAGGAGTCAGTAATATCTGAGCGGGGCGAGGCCATATGATTCTGAGGTAACCACTTTTGTGGGAGAGGCTCCTTATGGCTTTAATATTTTAGAAGATTCAAAGCAAAATTAGACCGTGAGATGAGATTGAGATAAAGGAACAATCAATCAATGTATAAAAAAGGAATATCTGTAGGCAAGAAATTAATGATAGCTCTGGCTTCTGTCAATTACTAAGTGTACTAGGGAACTTTTCATTTAAGACAATATTGATTAAAGTTTGATCAAATATGATTAATATGCTAAATCCTCAGATCATGAAGAATAAGGTTAATGAATGCAAAATATAAAGGCCATCAAAACATAGTTTTAATATTTAAGACTATATCTTCCTCTTCTCTGTAATAATGAAGGCAAACTTACATTTTTCTTTTAACTACAACTGGTTGGATAACCTAGGACAAGTTTCTTAAATTCTTTCGGCATCAGGTCTGCCACTGATGACAATACTATCTAACCAATTTCTTATAAATATAAATGAAAAAGTGCATATGAAGCACTGAGTACAGTGCCTGGCTCCCTGAAATCTCTCAGAGAATGTTCACAGTCCTTTTTAGTTCTTTTATTGGAATAGTTCTCTCTTTTTACCTGTAAGATCATAGTGATCTCGGACTCGAAATGTTCTAATTCAGCATGCACAGCGCATATGTTATTAAAAACACCATTCTATCAAACACTTAGATATGTTATCATTGCCCTTGAAACCAAGTAGTGGACTTATCTTTCTAGAACTCACATTTAGCATCGATATAGAATACTGATTTTCCCTCTTATTTTAATGGCAGAATAAGGAATATTTCTAAACTTTGACAGTTAATGTGAGAACAGTTTCTCCCTTATGTAATAACTAAGCAAATTCTATCTTTGAAATACTATTTCTTTACTAAAATCTTATCTCACTGTGAAATAATCAGTATAAACATTTCAACTTGCATAAATTAAATGACATAGTTCTCTAATATCAAAAAGGTTCCAATTGATTGGTATTTATGAGATATAGTTATATGTTTAAAATAAATGTCATCTTAACACTCTATTTTGAATATTTTGTACATATTTTTCTTGTAAATAATTATCAATAGCTTGGTATTTGCTGTACCAAAGTTAAGAAAAACAATCTCTGCATACACAGTTGTGAGGTTCTGAGAAACAAACGCTGACAGCACAGCTAAGAGAAGTTACAGCCTTCAGATGGAACTAGCATCAATTTATCCAGAGGACAGCTTTAAAAAGAATATTTTTTTAAAGGATAAATTAGAGTTTTGCATCCTGATCGCACTATACCATAGCAAACCATAAAATTAGCCGATGCTATCTTTTAGGAATTAACATCTGAAAAGTGGGTAAAAAAAATCTTGAAGTCCTCTTTAAAAAAAAAAAAAGTCAGTAAAATTACTTTTTGGGGTTTTTTACGTAAATTTGATTTTTTTCTATCAAGTCCTCTCTATCATTCACTCAACAAAAGGTTTATTTTATTATTTTATTTTATTAGCTTCAAGTATATAGCACATTGGGTTTTTTTTTATGTAGTTAATAAAACAATTCCCCTAATTGCTCCTTCTCTCCTCTGTTTTTCCACCTGGCCAATATATTAATGCTACCTAAATTCCATATACCATGCTCCCCATTCCAGTGACCATCTATCAACTACGAATTTCTGCTTCTTTAACCCTTCCTCTCATTCTCGCAGACCCCAACCTCCAATTCCTTCTGCTCATCACCAAGAAGTATTCTATATTTGTGAGCCAGTTTTCGATTAGTTTGTTCTTTTGGTTCCTTAGATTCTTCATCAAAGTGAAGTCATGTGATATTTATCTTTCTCTGAATTATTTCATTTCAGCATAATAACCTCCAGGCCCATCCATGTCATTGCAAAAGGTAGGAGTTCATTTTTTTTAATGGCTGAGTAATATTACATCATATATATGAACCATAATTCTTTATCTGATCATTTCTTGACGGGCATTTAGTTTGCCTCCATATCTTTGCTGTTGTGAATTTTGGCACCATGGATATTAGGTTGCATAGATCTTTCCAAATTACTGTTTTGCCTTTCTTGGATAAATACCCAGAGGTACAAATGCTAGGTCAAAAAGTATATCCAGTTTTAATTTTTAGAGAAACCTCCAGACAGTTTTCCATAGCGGTTATAACAATTTTGATCACACCAGTTATTTATGAGGGTTCCGTTTTCTCTGCAACCTCACCAACACTTGTTCTTTGATTTATCAATCATAGTCTTTCTGACAGGCGTGAGGTTATATCACATTGTGGTTATAATTTGCATTCCTCTGATGATTAGTGACCCTGAGCAACTTTTCCTGTCTATTGGCCATCACTATTTCCTTTTTGGAGAAGTATCTATACAGATCTTTTACAAATTTTTTAATTGTATTGTACCGTTGTTGTTGCATTGCATGAGTCCTTTATATATTTTGGATTTTGACACAGCAAACAGCTAGTGGAGGACAGAGTCCACAATGTGGCCAGATTCAACTGCATGGACAACAGCTGTTATTATTGATAGCTAGCCCGCCTGCCAATCCAGGGTTCCAGAGATGCTAAATTGATGTCGAAGGGCACATGGCCGGCCAGAACTTCCCTCTGGGTTTTTGCCTGCCTTGGGCCTGGTAGTTTCGACATTGCACAAGAGCCAACCAAAGACAGGGCCAGAGAGAAAGAAAAACCTCCAGAGGCAAAGATGCCGGGCTCAAAGAGTGGATCCTAGTTCTTTGTCATCCTAGAGACTTGTAGTGAAAACATGAATATTGGTTAACTGGACAGTCAGGGCAGGGAAGGAACTGGAATCCAAATGGCCAGCTACCCCTCAGGTTCCCGGCTGTCCAGCCAGGTGCTGATTGCTTATTACCCGAGTAGGGACAAAGCAGTGACTCCCAACCCTCCAATGCTGGGACATTGCCGGGCCTGGACCCAAGGATGAAAGGGAACAGCTGGCCAGCTCTTGGCTTTGGCCTTCCCTAAGATTTGGCTTCTTCATCCATGCTGGCATTGAAGGCGGGAAGCCAGTAATAACAGCCATGCCAGAGCTATGAGCAGAGGGCTTCATTCATCAGCAAAGCTTTCATTTGTGTGTCCTGATTCTCAAATGGGCGCTCAGTATTCCTTCATATACTGATGCTCTATCAATAGCACTCTGTGTTGAGGCCCCATGCTACTGAGTCACACCACTTCCTCCCCTGCCTCAGCCCCGGGTGGATGAGAGGGACAGGGTGTGCCCTCTCCACTGGCCCCAGTGTTCTTGAAGACCACATGAGAGCCAAGGCTTAGGCTTTCTGCCCTCTCACCTGCCTGAGGGCTGGCAGTTAGCAGCCGGTGAGGCTGTGAGGCTGGCCTCACCTGCTTTACATCGAACTCTATCTCCATTCAAGTTGTGTCTGCATCTTCCATCTGTTTTGCCCACATACCACAGGCTGACTCAGCCTAGCAGCTTGTGCAGCCACCGGAACTTAATGAAAAGATAGGTGGTTACTGAACAGCCCTGGGATTTCTGGGCTGCATTTTTCTGGAACTCGAGCCTCTGTCACTTCCCACTGAACACCTCACATAAACATGCTCTGACTCTCATCCTTTTGAACAGCCCCCCAGCCCACCAAGGAAAAGGAAATATGTTGCTGGCAGTAACAGGGCCTTTCTGCTGTCACTCCCATGTGGACATGGAACAGAGGGCAAGATGTACAGAAGCACAATGAACAAAAGAGAATTT
Source organism: Rousettus madagascariensis (assembly GCA_028533395.1). Taxonomy (NCBI): domain Eukaryota; kingdom Metazoa; phylum Chordata; class Mammalia; order Chiroptera; family Pteropodidae; genus Rousettus; species Rousettus madagascariensis. Next base: position 79,298,710 of record CM052794.1, on the reverse strand, counting down.
AGAGGCTCCAACAACAGACCAGAACCTCTGGGTGGCAGGAAGGCAACAACGTGATAAGAGGGTCAGTGCCTGAGTGAAGGTCAACAACCAGGTAGCTGTTGTTGAGCATGCAACATGCTAAATGGGTGCTGGCACATGTGTTAACACACCTGAAATTTTGGACTGTGGACTGGCTGTCACCTGGGCAGGTCGTGAGTCCAGCTGGCCTTTTGAGAGTGATAGCAGAGAATAGTCCCACACTGACTTAAGCACTGTTCAAATTAAAACAGATAACCTAAGCTCAAACTCTCAGATTTCCTTAAGGTGCGCTAAGGAGAATACGGATGCTGTCTGGGGAACACGGTCGGGAGTCACCATCCCACCCCACTGTGTCATCTGTCATCCACTGCCCTGTATAGAATAAACAGACGAAGGCCAGGCCTTGGAACTCCTGGGATTTTTACAACTCTTCTAACGGGGTCTCACACACCTCACCTCACCTCCCCTGGCCCCACAGCCAATCACCATGGGACCACAGGCAGCAGGCAGGGCGCATCCGCCTGACCTACCTGCATGTGTGGCACCCTCTGTGCTTCCCAGCCCCGAAGCTCTCCTGCCCAGCATGGATCAGGTCAGCAACCTGGAGCTCTTCTAAGGGCTCCTGCCCTGCCCACTCCAGGCTTCTGCCCCAGCCCATTTGGTGGCCAGCTGTCTTCCCCATGGGCTTCTTTGTAGCCTCACTTGTCCTGCGCTGGCAGGTGTGAGCTCCAGCGCCCTGCCTGTCCCCTTTTCTGTTTGCCACATCCTTCTTCCTCTTCTGCTCTCCTTTCCTTCCTTCTACTCTCAGTGGGCTCGGGAAGGCACCAGTCCTAGCCTGAGAGGCGCTGTGTTCCCACCAGCAAAAGGAGGCCTGATGGCCGGGAGTTATTCTCCCCTGTCACAGTTATGGCTGGGTGCCCGTGCAGCCTGGTCACAGTCCCCAGGGCCTCAGAGGTCTTCCTGGCCACTAGTTCTCTTCTTCATTTCTATTTCATATTTTACTCTCCTACTTAATCATTTTTCCACAGCGGTCTTCATAACCAGCCCCATGAAGTAAGTTTAAGGACATTCTGGGACAGGAGAGGCAGGAATTAGGATTTTAAAAATTAAATAACTAAATAGGACAGCTTGGCAGGAAAGAGCACACTCTGGTATCTTGGAATCCAGAAGGCTGGATTCTGCTATTAGTTGAATGGGACAATGACAGAACCAACCTGACTTAGCAGTAAGGAGCACAGGGCAGACGTTAGTATGTGCCATGGCTGTTACACAACCATGCGGCTTCTCTACTGGTAAAGTATGATGATCTATTTTGTCACTTGGAATAGAAAGAAATTTTCCAAAGTAGAAGCTCAAGTCTCACTAGCATTGGACACGTTGTTTGCCAAATGCTACACGGCAGCTTCATCAAACCAACAGAACCGTTCGGTTTGACTCCGAGAGTGCTTAAATTTTAAATTTAAACATTTCAAGTTGTTGCAGATAATACTGAATCAAAAGATTGGACATGGAAATCTGCATGTTAGTCTTTTCTTGAAAGGGTTGTCAACTTAGAGTGAATGCTCTGATGGCAACAAGCTGGTGGAGTCAGCAGTGGTCGCCCCTTTAGAAGCCCAGGTTCTGTGGACATCTCGGTCCAGTCCTGCTCACTGCTTTTAATGATCTGTCTGGTCCATGGAGGCCAGCTGTTTACAGTGCAGTGGGAAGTAAATGGGGGAATTGGTGAGCTGTCACAGTGACCGAGGAGTGGAGAGGACAGGGGTGATAGGAATGACAAGCAATTGTCCAGGATCCTTCGGGACTCTCCAATGCCACTGGACTGCCATGTGAGTGAAATGCTTGTTTATAATGATCAGAGCCTGGAGTCTAATTCCAATTTCATAACAAAATAAATCTTTTGGGGGAAAACAGGCTAGGTTATTGTATCAGGCTAGGTTATGCCTCAGTTACAAATAAACCCAATCGTCGGTGGCTAAACATAACAGATATTTGTTTTTCATCACGCTTCAGAGGTGGATCTGGGCTTTTGGAGTTTCCATCACATGGAGCAGTATTGCATCAACATTAAATGTCCCAGCCCTAAAGTGACAAACTTTGCTTATACACATTTCATTGGGTGGGGCAAGTCACGTGTCACCTCTAATGTCAAGGGAATTAGAAAGTTCAAATTTACCAGTGTCTGGGAAAAGGAGAACTTGGAATATTGGTGAGCAGTATGATGACTACCATAAATGTACCCTGAATTTTCCCCGAATGCAACATGATTCCTTTATTCAGAACCCAAGAGTTATTAACCAGTTCAGAGCAACTGTTCACCTAGAATTGTGTTGATTTTGGTATTTGTGATGTTAAGACAATGTCTCTCATATTCCTTATTTATACTTCTCTATATGCTGAGTCTTTAGTGTGGAATATCCTTCCAAATTTTTGTGGAGTGGCTAAACTCTACTTTCTTTCAATATACAGTTCAAATCCTTGGTGATTGTGTTCGAACACAGTAAAATGTTTCTCCAACATGCTTCCTCAGTAGTGTGAGCTTCAATTATTGTGTTTCTCAGTGTACTGTATTTTTCATAGAGTTCTTCATTTCTAGTGATGGTTGAAAATCTCTGGAATATAATGAATGGCTGCCTTTTAATGATATGCCCAGAACAAGTAAATCATTGTGAGAAAACTATCTCCTGTGAGCCCTAACCTACTAATGAAAGTACACTAATGTTTTAACTTGGAGCCAAAAATAAAGCAACATGAAAGAAAATTCTACTGTGTTTTCAGGAGAGAGTTCTAAATCTTTCTATCACTTATATCTCAGTATGAAGCAATCCTAAAATACAGTAATTTTAATTTCGTTATTTGTCGATAAATTCTTCAATTCTAAAGACACACACGCACATGCTATGGACTGAATTGTTTTCCCCTAAATTCATATGTTGAACCCCTAACCCTCTGTGGAACATATTTGGTGATGGACCTTTAGCAGAGAATTAGATGTAGGTGGACCAGGAGAGTGGGCCCTTTTCTTGGCATGACTGCCCTTACAAGAAAAGACATCAGAGAGCTTGCTTGCTCTCTATCAGTTTCCTCTAAGTGAGGACAAGTGAGAAGGCAGCATTCTATAAAATTGGAAGAGTGTCCTCACCGGAACCTGACCATGCAAGTGCTATGATCTCAGACTTCCAGGCTCCAGAACTGTGAGAAAATAAATATCTGCTGTATAAGACACCCAGTCTGTGATATTCTATTATGGGAGCCTGACCTGACTAAGAGCGTGTACACATGAACTCTATAGCTGTACTATATAATATATGCACATAAACATATACATACTCTTAATCTTTAAAAGATTTTTTTAAAGTCTCTTAATTTTAATGTTATTTTCTTTTCAATTACAGCTGACATTCAATATTATATTAGTTGCAGGTATACAGAGTAGTGCCTATACATTCACAGAACTTATAAAGTGATACATCCGATAAGTCTAGTACCCAGCATCATACCTTATTGTTATAATATTATTGACTGTAGACTCTATGCTGTACTTTACATCCTTGTGACTCATCACTATTTTGTAACTACTAACTTGCACTTCTTAATCCCTTCTCCTTTTCACCTGTACCCCAACCCCTCTTACCTTCTGGCACCAAAAGTTTGTCCTCTATATCTATAAGTCTGTTTCAGTTTTGGTTGTTTGTTTATTTTATTCTTTAGATTCCACATAGAAGTACAATCATGGGCTCTTTGTCTTTCTCAGTCTGACTTATTTCACTTAGCATAATACACTCTAAGTCTATCCATGTTGTCGCAAACGGTAAAATTTCATTTTGTGTGGCCGAGTAATATTCCGCCATATATACGTACCATGTCTTCTTTATCCAGTTATCATGATGGACTAAATTTTTTTTGAAAATATCACTTCAGATGCGTGTCAAAAATTAGAAAACGTAGAGTATCTGATAAGAAAATAAATGTGTACTTCTCACCATCAAGATCATTAGTCAGTTGCATTTTAAACCCAAAGCATAGTGTTGTCCTTTTCAAAACTTGTTTTTATTATTTTAATGAATCTATTATTAATCGAAGCATTACTAAAACTGATGTTCTTTACACAAAATTGTCATTTTAACTATACTAACTTTTAAAATAAACACAATGTTAATTTAGAAAAGCTTAAACTAGAATTGGAAGTGTACCTCATTGATACATTCATATCGAATCAATATTTAGAGACTGAAACAAAACAATAACCTTCATGTATTATAAAACCCGCTAGGAATCAATACCTATATTCCTCTTGTGTGAAGCACAGGATTTCTCCAACATGTAAGAAAGAGAGAGATGTAGTAATGTGGCTAACCATGCAGGTGGAAATGTGTGAATGTCTGCATCTCTGTGCCTCTGTGAATATTGAGTATCTGGGTTTGTTTTCAGTGTCTACTGATGTGGGCGTTTGGTGTCTTCCCTAAAATGTGAGTGTAGATCTGCATGTGAACATAAGGCATCCTTTGTGAGTATCCTTGTCCAGATGAGTGTGTGAGTGTTTCATATATTTTTTCCCCAGGGAGGCCTGTAAACGTTGGGTTGTACCTGGTCTGGAGGAAGGAAGTGTGTCAAAATGGAGGGGCATCATCTCAATCTTATTGTGAAAGTTTGCTGGGTGCCAGATGATAGCTGGTCTCTTTAAAGGGAACACATAAAGAGGTGTGTAACTATCTGATTGTGACATAGTCGACATGAAACCAGTATCAACTAGGACTCCGTCCATGCTTCAACCAAGGATCTCCATTTCAAACAGACCAAGAATTTCATCCATGAATTCTGCCTGAATGGACAGCTGCCCACAATACAGCCCAGGATCATGCAGTTGGAGCGTCATGCGCTGCACGCTGACAGCCACCGGGGGCGGGGCGCAGAGGTGACTCCTGCTTGGTGGCCTGCCCAGGATAGGGAAAGAAGCCACGACAGAACTAGAAAATCCAGTGGCCAACAGGAAAGAGCCCAGCGTGGCCTTTGGGGCCCAAGGACGCCCACTCTGCCTGAGGCCAAAGCTTGGTCCAGGGCCAAAATAGATGAGGAGGGGGCCTGGCTAAGTCTCATCTCACATGCTTTCCTACATAGTGAGTACAGAACCTTTCCTTTGCTCTAACATGACTTCGGGCTTCATTCTAGGTTTTCCCTCATAATGCTTTGGTGAATTTCAGGTGTGAAATTCACCAAACGTGGTGAACACGTTTGTCGAGATACCCCTCATTTCTAGTGACTGGGCTTGGATCTCGAGCACTCCCGGAGTCAGCTATGTGCAGGAAGACACTGGATCACCTATAATCATATAATCGATCCCCTAGGCCCCTTTCACCCTCCCGCACCCGCATTCTCATCTAATCCTTGACTAGCATTTTCCATGGAACCACTTACAAGGGTTTGCCTCACAGAATCAGAGCGTCCTAGATTGTTCTTTATATGGGATTCGGGATTGCTTCCAGGAGGAATCAGAGCAGAGTTGCAATCAGAAGCAAAAATCGTGACAAGGCAGCAATATCCAACTGTCAGGAACTGCCTGGGTTCTGGGAGCCATATTTTCACCTGACTCCCAGGGGATAGGTGCCTCTCCAGTACCCTTTGTCCATGATGAGAATGTTCATTTTTCCACAGAGTTGTCTTTTTTGGTAAGCTATTGAGAAAAGGAGTATCGAGATGGCATCACAGCTTTCTTTTCATGTCTCCATTCCCAGCTACCCAATGTAGAAAGTATTAGGCTGTAACACCTCTGGCCTGTGAGAAGCCTCTTTCTCGCTTGGAGTCGAACCCTCCTTTCAAGTTCATCTCATTTACAAATCAGGGAATTCATGTGTACCACATGCTCCTGTGAATCGATTATGCACCTGGTCTGCCAGCCATTTTCAACTTTCTTTCACCTTCTACCGATATCCTTTGCTATCATCTCTGTGATTCATCGAAAAACCATCCCCTCAAGCCCACACAGCATGCTAGTTTGTCCCCGGATCTTCTGTCACCAGAAAGCCTGACTCAGCATTGGCGTCCTAAAACCTGCTGTGGTCTGTCATTCGCAGCAAATGAAACCTAGCCAAATTACGTGGCTTCGGAACCTTAGGAAAATGTCAGGTGTGCTAAGTCATGAGCCCCCAGCCCTTAAGTTCGTGGCGTGCTGAGCACCAGCTGCCTGTTGATTGACTGTCACCCTGGCGCTGACCCTCTTTACACATGCGGTTGTCCTCCCACCGCCCTGAAAATCCAGTCATCCCCAGTCTGTTGTCTGAGCCTAAGAATTCGCTTTTGCTTATTTTGCTTTTAACATCTTTTCATCTGTCCCAGGTACACATGAGAGTGAAACCAGAAAGGCCCTGTTCTTTCAGTGACATCTTTCCTTTCCTTTGGCGGGCTAGTGGACTGCTCGAAAAGGCCAGGGTCACAGCATGTTAATGCGAAGTGTTCAGCCAGTGAGTGGCAGAGGCTGGAGTTCCAGGAAAACGTAGCCCAGAAATTCCCAGGGCTGTTCGGTGATGACCCGTTTTCAGACTAACGACTGGCAACTGCACAAGTCACTGGGCCAAAGGCATCAGGCTGTGGCATCCGGGCAGACAAATTGCACATGCAGACACGGCTTAAATAGAGAAAGAGTTTGTTGCAAGGCAGGAGAGTCTGGCCCCACAGTAAACCAGCGACTGACGGCCGGCCTTCTGGCAAGAGACAAGGCAGAAGTCCTGAGCCTTGTATCTCGTGTGGTCTCCAGGAACACTGGTGGCAGTGGAGAGTGCACACCCTGTTCCCCCTGTCTGGCCTAGTCTGAGGTTGGGGAAGAGGTGGTGCGATTCAGTAGTTGGGGGCCACAGCAGTGTGTGGTATTGATGGAGTCTCAGCTGTAGGCAGGAATACTGAGCACTCTTTTGAATTTCAGGGTACACAAAAGCAACTTTGGCTGTTGATCTCAGCCCTCTGCTCGCAATGCCATCACGGAGCTCATCAACAGCTTCCCGCGTTCAGTGACAGCAGCGATGAAGAAACTGAACCTCAGTGAAGGCACAGACAAGAGCTGGACAGGTACTCTCTTGCAGACTGGCGGCCAACTCGACAACTGTTCTGACAGTGGAAGGTCTGAGAGTCACTGCCCCTACTTGGGAAATCAACACCTGGCCAGGCACAGGGGGAAATGCAGGGTAGCTGGCCATTTAGGTTCCAGTTCCCTTCCTGCCCTGTCCGGTTCACTAATATTCATGCTTTTACTCCAAGTCTCTGTGCTCACAAGCCAAGGACAAGGAGCTACCATTTCATCCAGTCACCTACCCCACTGGAGGTTTCTCTTTCTCCTTGGCCCTGTCTTCGCTTGGCTCTTCTGCAATCTTGAAGCGGGCCAGGGCCAAGGCAAGTGAAAGCCCAGAGGGCAGCTCTGGCCAGGCTGGGGCCAGTTGGCAATAATTCAGCCTCTATGGGCCCCTAGACTGGCTCAGGTGAGTTGCCTAATTAAAGATTCTAGGAAGGAGGATTAGCTCTTAAAGAATCACAGCTGTTGTGTATGAGCTTGATGCCGACCAGGCCATGAACTCTCCCCTCTCCCAGCCTTTTGCCATGTCTAATCATCATCCTCAAACCCTCTTCTTTTCCCTGACGCTCTCATTTCATTTGCCTTCTACTCTCAGCTTCCACCTTCATGCCCCCTCCCATTTCAACTCATGTGAATTTTCCAGCAGGCCACTTCAGCTTTCCTTCAGATTTCTTTAATGCTTGCAGGCAATTCTACATTCCTCCGCTAACCCATTCTCTCATCTTCATCCCCCCGATAACCACGCCTACGTTCCTCACCACCTGTTTCACAGCCCAAATCGGGCCAGTTGTCCCCATCCGCCATCCACACCTTAGACACTTTGCCCCCCACAGAAGTGCTGTGGGACACAAGAAAGCACCCAGTTTCTGGGAGCAGAAAGGGCTGCCTTTAGGGTCACTGCCCAGCCAGGCTGGGGCAGTCAGGGAGTGGATTGTGGGGACATGGAGTTTGGTGATGTCTCAGTCACCCTGGTAGTGACTCAGAAAGCAAGAGCAAGACCGCACATCCTTGCCCCAGCCTTGCTGCCAGGCACACCCCCTCTCATCCTTTAGCAAGGTATACCCGAGGGTTGAGGGGAGTGTGGAAGGCTCACGCCTGCAGTGTCCCTGAATTAGAAAACTGGGTGTCATCAAGGGCCTGGCTGGGATCCTAGCATGACTTTGGGTGCCTTTCTATGTCTGGTCAAACAGGGACAACCAAGGCCTGCCTCCTAGGTGCTGTATATATTAGGTACCAGTGTGTGTGTGTGTGTGTGTGTGTGTGTGTGTGTGTGTGTGTGTGTGTGAGTGAGTGTTTTAGAGAGAGGAGAGAGAGAGAGAGAAATATGCAGGCGTGTGGCTATCCAGACAGGTGGACATGCGTGAACGTCTGCACGTGCATGCCTATGTAAAAATTATCTTGAGTGCGTAGGTTACAGGTCTAATGATGTGGGCATTTGGTGTCTTTGCTAAAGAATGAGTACAAATTAGCATGTGAGCATAAGGCATCCTTTGCATGTACCATTGAGTGTGTGAGTGTTTCATATATTTTTCCCCAGGGAGGCTTGTAAATATTGGGTTGGACTGGTCTGAAGGAAGCGTTTCAAAAGGGAGGAGAGTCATCTAATTCCTAGAGTGAGAGTTTGTTGGGTGCAAGATGATAGCTGGACACTTTGAGGAAAACACATCAAGAGGTGTGTAACTATCTGATCATGATGTCATGGGCCTGAAACTGATACAAACTAGGACCCTGTCCGCTTCAATCAAGGATCTCCATTTCAAACAGACCAAGAATTTCATTCAGGAATTCTGCCCGGATGGACTGCTGCCCACACCACACAGCCCAGGATCATGCAGTCGGAGCTTCATGCCCTGCACCCCGATGGCCACCGGGGGGCGCAGAGGCTGCTCCTGCTTGGTGGCCTGCCCAGGATAGGGAAAGAAGCCACAATAGAACTAGTAACTCCTCTGGGCAATGGGAGGGGTCCCCACGCGGCCTTTGAGGCCCAAGGAGGCCCAATCCTCCTGAGGCCAAAGATTGGTCCAGGCCTCGATTGCTGAGGAGGGGTCCTGGCTGTGGCTCATCTCATACGCTTTCCTACATAGTGAGTACAGAACCTCACATTTGCTCTGAGGTAAACTCGGGCTTCATCCTAGTCTTTCTCTCATAATGCTTTGGTAAACTGCAGGTGACTGTAGGAATACGGTTGTGCAAGATGCCTTGCATTTCTAGTGGCCAGCCTTGAAATTTGAGCAGCTGTGTGCAGAAAGACACTGGATCACCATCCTCACACAATCGATCCCCTAGGCCCCTTTTGTCCTCCCACACCTGCATTCTCATCTAATCCTTGACTAACATTTGCCCTTGAACCACTTACAAGGATTTGCCTCACAGAATCAGAGCATCCTGGATTATTCTTTATGAATTCAGGATTGCTTCCGGGAGGAATCAGGGCAGAGTTATAGACACAGGCAAAAACCCTGATGGGGTAGGAATATCCAACTGTTGGGAACTGCCTGGGTCCTGGGAACCACATTTTCGCCCAACTTCCATGGGACAGATGCCTCTCCAGTACCCTTTGTCCATGATGAGAATATTCATTTGTCCACAATGCTCCCTTTTTTGATCGATAATTGAGAAAAGTAGCATCGATTCAGCATCACTGCTTTTTTTTTTTCATGTCTCCATTCTGGGCTATCTGATCCAGAAAGTATTAGGCTGTAACACCTCTGGCCTTTGAGAAGCCACCTTCTCACTTTGAGTCAGACCCCTACCTTTCAAGTCATCGCCTTTTCACATCACTGGATTCGCTTGTTCCACATGCTCCCATGAAATAATCAAACACTTGATCTGCCAGTCATTTTCAACTTCCTCTCACCTTCCGCCAATGTCCTTTGCTACCATTTCTGTGACTCAATGGAAAAACATCCCCTCAAGTCCACACAGTGTTCCAGTTTTTCCCTAGAAATCTAACTCAGCTTATCCTATTCACGTTCCTGCTATGTGGTTCTTTTCCCATATTTAATAAACTATAGATTGCCTCTTGTGAAATGGGAGTTTTCTATCATGGATGGACCTAGAAAGTTTAATGTTGAGTAAATTAACTCAAACAGAGAAAGACAAATATCATGTGATTGTATTTGTATGTGAGATCTAACAAAAGTAATTAATGAACACAACAGAAACAGACTCATAGATACAGAAAGTATGTTGATGGTTACCTGACGGGAGGAGGTGTTGGGGGTATGGGTGAATGGAGGGAAGGATCAAGAAGTACAAATTGGGAGTTAAAAAATAGTCATGGGGATGTAAATTACAGCAAAAGGAACATAGTCAAAAATATTGTAATGTTTATGTATGGGTCAGAGGGATACTAGATTTATTGGGGTGATCGCTTCATTAATTATATTAATGTCTAATCACAATGTTGTACGTTTGAAACTAATATTATTTTGCATGTCAATGGTAATTAAAATTTTTTTAAAATATAAAATAAATGGGAATTTCTGATTGCATAGTCCTCGGGCTTTATTATCAATCAAATGGTTACTGGTCTCAGAAAAAGAATATAAGTTTGCAAAAATATCTGTGAACCAGTGAATGATCTGTTTCAAATCGCAAGTTAAATTTAGACTAAACAGCTAAGAAAAAGAAATAAATTCATAACTGTATTAATTAAACATAAGTTTCTTAGCATGAAAAATATAAACCCCCTAATTTTTGCTTACTCTTAGTATAAGGTAAGGAGAACTAGTTTATTCCTTCCTTAACTCTTAAATATTTTAATTTTAATTATACAAGGAAGCCATATAAAATGTTTTCCTTATGAAACATGATTTTCCTTCATATTACATTTGAAGAAATATGTTTTAAAATATATCCTTTAATTAAGAAATTTTAATCACACATCACTGTCACCTGTTCGGAAAATTTTTTTCGGGAGGAATGTATTTGGATTCATAAATGTATTAATAAAACGTTGTAATGATTTTAAAACTACATTTTCAACAAAGCTGTTTTTCACAATTGTTTTCTTGGACAGAGAAATTTGTTTTATTAAAAACATAATCTTTTTCACTGTGTATATAAGATGCCTAGAATATCTGAAGCAGACCTCACAAAGGACACTACACTGTCAGTTTTCATAAAGTAATCTCTAAGTTTTAAAGGAATAAAGTTTGAATAGAGTTTCTAAAATGATGGCCATATATGTACATTAGAAATATAAGGCCCTGAACATACCTGGGATGTTAGGACTGAACAAATAATGTAACATTCTGCAATGCTGTATTCAAGTTATGCGAGGAAGGCCTTTGTAAGTCCATTAATCATGAGTAAAGAGTCATTAGCATTATTTGTCACAGACTTTCTGTTTGGAACTAGAAAAACCAAGACAATCGAGTGTATTACATGTTCTACCCTAAAGCAAACCCATCAAATGAAATCAATAGCATTTGAGTTGCTATGCCATCAGTTTAAGGATTGTCGTATTTGTCCTGTCTTTTATTCCTGATTGAAAGGCTAGCTATTGAATCAAAACACAATGACATATTACTAGAAAGCTATGGGTTTTTTCTTCCACATTTAATGATAATTATCTATTAAGTAGCTAGTATCATTAAATTTACCATAAAAGAAAACTCGCACTTCAATTGTAGCACTCCATAAATCAAACTGAGCTATAAAGACACATATTATTGCTTTTGTTCTACATAAAAATATGGGAATGTGGATGATTTTTTGTGGCCATTATATATGACATAAGTTTCTGTGAACACAGTTCCTTGAAGACTTTTCAGGATCAATAACATTCTGTCTTGAACCCAGAAGGAATTGAAGTGGTCTGGGGAGATAGAGATCATAGACAGGAACCAAAGAGGATTCATAATCTTGAAATAACATACTCAAAACATTAACACATTCACATTTATCTTTCGTTCATAAAATGAAGAAAATTATGTGATCAAAAATAATGGGAGCCAAAAGATCATGAGAGCCAAAGAAGAAATTATGGATACCTGACAGAATAGGACCAGCAGAAGAGAAATTAAAACTGAGAATCTGGAAGACCAGAGGGTTTGTGGAGAAGGACTGAGAATTCAACCTATACTTTCCAGCTACATGTGGAGGGAGAGAATTCCTCCAGAGCTCTTCAGATTTCCTGTAACATCAAGCACTGGGAGGCAGCTCCTAGACACATTCCCATAATTAAGACATTTTACTGGCTACGTCTTTTGTAATGACTACCTAAATTGTGGCAAGGAAAAAGTGACAAGTCTGCTACAGCATAGGAGGTATAGGTAGCATATGTACTGCATATTCAAATCCCTTCATAATCTGGCCTTAACTTTCCAGACTCACTAATTCACTGGACAAACCTTGATTGAGTATATTCATGCGCTGTGCATGTTAAGTCATTGGGATATATCTGTACACATTACAAAACACTCTGCTCTCATGGAGTTTAAATTCATTACAAATGTTTCGACTATATTCCACTCTCCAGCCACACTGAAATATCAGTGTGCTTTGTATGAATATATGAAATATAATCATAAAAGTCTAATTTTTCTTTTCCACTATCTCCTGTATTCTGCTGATCTGAGATAGTCTTTTCTTCTACTGTCGAGTGAGAGCTCAAGAAATCCCATGAGTTATTAAAAATGTGGTTCTAGTTAATAGAAAGTACTGTGATCATAATAAGTTTTAAAAATAAAAGATTCTCTAATTCAATATGTCAGTCAATATTTCAAATTTTATTTAAGGGTAAATTTTTTTTTTCTCTTCCTAGCTGTGTTCTTGGAAAGTCTACTGCCTTTAGAAAGGAGGTTGTAAAAGACTTCCTGTTTCTCTATTTATCACCTCCTTGCCAGTTTACTAAATAACTGCTTTTTTGACACTCAGGTTGCCATCATTTGCAGTTAGAGACTGAAGAGAAAAGATTGGTAAGGTAGGGAGGAAAGTTCCAAATTAAATATTACTATTGTGAAGTAGTTGAACATGCTTTGGGGCAGACCTGTGTTTAAAAGAGACATTGTCCGTAGGTCAGTTTCGACACTTGAGTGCTCTCCTGAAGCAACTTGATTTGGGCAGCATGTTTCATTTAATTCTATTTTAAGACTTCAGGAGAAATTCAGCAATTCATCTCTGGCTTTTGCTGTTTGCATTCTCATCACTCCTCGAGGTGCCCCTATAAAATAGGATCTACGAAAACTGGCATTCTCCTCTGGACCTTGGGTTACATTGACAAGTGCTTTGCCTGCATAATTCTAAGAGTACAGCCTTCTTTTAAAGTAGCTGTGATGCCCCTCTGCTACAGCCATCAGAACAGCTTTTCAGCTTTATAGTTTACACTCTGGATTACCTAACAGATCTCAGACATGAATTTGTTGTGCCCTGTGAAACATAGGGACACAAGTGCCAATATTAAAACTCACAACCCCCCTTTTCTGGGGGTGATGCACAACTTGGGGAATGAGAAAGGCAATGCAAATGCTTTACAACTTTTTTTCCCCCAAAGGACTACTTAGCACAAAATCTTCACTTGACTTTTTTCTTAAATTTATTTTTAATTAATTAATTTATCTTTTTGGTGACATTGGTTAACACAATCCAGTAAGTTTGTGGTGTACAATTTAACAATAAGGCATATATATATATATTGCATTGTGTGTTCTCCTCCCATAGTTAGGTTTCTTTCTGTCGCCACACATTTGACCACTTTTACCCCATCTATCCCCCGCTACCTGGTGGTAACCACTAGCCTAATATCCATGTCTAGGAGTCTTTGTGTGTTTGTCCTGCTTTTAGGTTAATATTCCCACAGATAAGTGATATCATGCGACTTTCGACTTTTCCTGTCGTCTGGTTTATTTCACTTAGCATGATTATCTTGAGGTCCATCTACACTGTCTCAAAAGGCAATATTTACTCTCTTCTTATGGCTGAGTAATATTCCATTGTCTATATGTATCACAGCTTCTTTATCCTACAATCGTCTATCGTAGGGCGCTTCAGTTGTTTCCATGTCCTGGTCACTGTGAATAACATTCCTATCAACATCAGTATGCAAACATCTTTTTGATATGGGTTTTCAAGTCTTTAAGGTAAATACCCAGTAGAGGATATTATGGCAGATCAATTCTTAGTTTTCTGAGGAAACTCCTTACTGTTTTCCACAGTGGCTGCCCCGATTTGCAGTCCCACCAGAAGTGTACGAGAGTCCCATTTGCGCTGCATCCTCTCCAATATTTGTTATTTGTTATTACTTGTCTCATTGATAACAGGTGTGAGATGATACTGTGGTCTTGATTTGCAGTTCCCTAATAGCTAGCGATGACGAGCATCTCTACACATATGGCCATTTGTATGTCTTGTTTGGAGAAGTGTCTGTTCAGGTCCTCTGACCATTTTTTGATTGGATTGTTTGTTTTGTTGTTGTTATTGAGTTTACGAGTTTTTTGTATATTTCGGATATTAAGCCCTTATTGAAGGTGTTGCTTCCAAATATCTTCTCCCATTCGGATAGTTGTCTCTTTACCTTGTTGACTGTTTCTTTTGCTGAGCAGAGGCTCTTTAGTTTGATGGAGTCCCAATCATTTACTTTTGCTTTACTCCTCTTGCCTTTGAGGCCAAATTCATAAAATGCAAATACTTTTTATGTCCAAGGTTCATGAGTTTAGTTCCTATATTTTCTTCTATGCACTTGATTGTTTTAGGTCTTATATTCAGTTTTATACTATAATCCATTTTAAGATAATTTTGGTGTGCAGTGATAGACAATAGTCTAGTTTCATTCTTTTGCAGGTGGCTTTCCAGTTTTCCCAGCATCGTTTATTGAAGAGGCTTTCCTTTTCCACTGTATGTTTTTGGCTTTTTTTGTTGGAAATTATTTCCCTATATAAACATGGGTTAATTTCGGGACTCTCAATTCTGTTCCACTGGTCCGAGTGTCTGGTTTTCTGACAATACCATGCTGTTTTGATTATTGTCACTTTGTAGTACAATATGAAGTTGGGCAGAGTGACGCCTCCAGCCTCATTCTTTTTTTTCTCAAGGCGGCTTTGGCGACTTGGGGTCTTTTGTGCTTCCATACAAATCTGATGATTTTTTTGCTCCATTTCTTTAAAAAATGCTGATGAGATTTTGATGGTGATTGCCTTGAAACTTTATAATGCTTTCAGTAATATGATCATTTTAACTATGTTGATTCTTCCAATCCAATAACGCGAAATATCTTTCCATTCCTCTGTGTCATCTTCAATTTTTTTTAATAGGGTCTTATAGTTTTCATTATATAGGTATTTGACATGTTTCATTAGATTTACTCCTAGGTAGTCTCTTGATCTTTTTTATTCTCCTTGGAAACAAGGATATTAGAGTGATTAATTGTTGTGCTGGTTGTTATTATTTTAAATAACTTCAATAATCTGTATCTGTTTCTTGTACATTTCCTTGTAATTTTAGGTTTATTGTATCTTGGTACTTCTGTCTAAATTTTTAATTTAATACTTAGTTTTTATAATTTCTAATATATTCTTACTGTGTTTGGAACTGTCCTTTCAAATCTTTTCTATTTCTTCTTCAGAATACAGCTCAAGGTTAACCCAATTGCAAAGTCTTCTCTGATCACTCATTTTTTTAGTTGTTCACTCTTCTGTACCATGCCTCAGTGTGTACTACCACCTGTCCTCTCTGCAGGTCCTGAACCGATAGTCAGTGACGTGCTGAACCTAGAGTTTATTGAATAGAAAGTAACAACAGCAGCAGCAGCAACAACAACAACAACAACACAGAAATATAGCCTATTTGTGACTTACTTGGATACAAGTTATCTTTACCACTTTTATTTTAGTAATAATCTAATGAACTAGTAGTCCAATATTACTTGATCTTTCTCTCTATGTTTATTTATCAATTCTTGAAAAACTTGCTCTTTAAAAATGCTTTTTCTTAACTTGGACTATTTTGTTCATAATTCATTTATTCAGTTTATCATATATTTATTATGTTACACAGTACTTTCAAATACGATTATGCAGTTGAAAAGTAAAAACCAGTAGATAAGTAAGGGGAAAAGTGTATCTAAGAAGACTCGGATTAAAAATCTTAATGCAATCGAATGAAAATGTAATCCTAAACTTGGTAACAGCTAACACAGTGTCAAATCAGAGGGCTGCATAGTTCCCTTTCTCTCAAATTCACCAAATATTTCAAATATCCTTGGGTTAAAGGTTGGATTTAGGAATTTGAGCAAATTGATGAAGGCAACAATATAATATTTAAATCTTCCAGAATCCTCCATCATTACAAACATACAGAGATTTGGATATCCAAATATTGGGAGACAGTAAACCTTGGGGCCTACTGTACCTCTACACATTTGCTGAGTGTGCCAAAGTGGCAATTCCCTGATGAATTTTCACCTGGGACACAGAACTGTCTATCAGCTGGTAATTCTGAAAAGTGAGATAATATTTGCAGGAATGCATCAGATAGTCGTGCAACTTACCTGATCTCCCATTTGACAAAGACTTGCTATTACTTACTATAAGAGTTGCAGAATCTCTAAGTTTAGAGTTCTTTGAGGTATATTCCACTCATGAACAGGTTTTATCTGGCCCTACAATTTGCCTGTGAAATTTGGGGCTTAGGGAGAACTGTGTCACTATGCTGATTACTATGCCGATACATCTACTAGTATTTTTTGTTGTAATAAAGTCCTTCATGTCTGCCCGGGAATTTTTTGTCTTTTATCAAGATCTATGGACCTTTAGTGGGCTCAATTAATAACCTGTATAGTTATTTCTGTGGAAATTCTCTTGCTTCTACGTCTCCTCTTCACTCTCAAACTTATTGAGGTAGGAAAGTACAGCCTCAAACCAAAACCACCCAGATAATACCTACAATTAAATAAAGCAATAAGCTAACTTCCAAATCACAGAATGCAAGTGGTTGTGGAAAACAGCCACCATAAACGAAATCTCTATAATATCAGCAAGTATGATGACCACTACTTTTTAGGATGTTTAGGAAAGAATAAGGATTTCTGTTGGTCATGAGAGCCAGTGACCCTCAAAGTTGTCCAGCTGCATCAAATGAAAACTTCACTAAGCTAATAGGAAAGCATTATCAGGACAAAAGTCCACAAAAGGAGAAAACACTGAGAGCAGAATATAAATTGAGCAGGACAGACACAACAGGACAAAAAAAGGAAAAAAGAAAAGTAATTCTCCAATTAAAGTAAGAACACAGAAAAAATCAAGTGGATTTCAAAAATAAAAGGATATATGTTTTGAACACTTTATAAAAATAACTAAAACAGGTCGTCTAGAATCGTGAATTAGAAAAGCTATCTTAGCGCATCTTCCTTTTTTTAAGTGCATGAATAGGCTAATTTATGTTAAACATGAACAATAAAAAAGGATCACGATGAAGTCACAAAGTAAAAAGTGAATAGTGAGCAAAATGACGGCTCTAAAAAATGAAGCCAATTTTTAAAAAGATAAAAACTGTACCTTCATATTTTGAAATAAGCTGTATTGTTTGAAAAAGAGAAGCTATAAAAAACATACATCAGAATTAGGGAAAAAAATCATGAATAAATAAATTTAAATCTAAATGCAATAAAAATATTAAATAGATCAGACAGAAAGTAATATAAAAGATAGGAAATGATTCATCACTTACATAATAAGATTATTCTAAGATGAAAAACAAATTAAGGAAACTAAAAAAGTAATGAAATATAGAATTCAAGCAAACTTTCCTGAAATAGTACTTGAATGGATATATCATATATATGCAGAAAATGACTCAGAATAGCAAACATGGAGGTATATTAAATAAATTATTAGACTTAAAAGAAAAGTCAACTCTTTGAAAACTCAAAATAAATCGAACACCCATTGAAAAAGAAAAACAATTTGGAGTTACAACTTTTGACAGTAATGCCTCATAGAAGAAGAAAGTGGAGTAATTTATCTGTCAAAGGAAAAAATATGAGTCAAGGCTCACATAAAATATCTAGCCAAATTTATGTTCAATTTCAAGGATCTCAGATAAACTCTAAATAATCCATCTGAACATAGCAAATGATGGTCTTATGAGCCTTCTCTGATAAGTCTACTGGAGCACAAGATACAAATAATTATATGACTGATTATTTTATCCATATTAACAGGAGAAGGCAATGTGACTTCAAATTAGGTGTGCGGGAAAGGTAGAGATGAAGCAGAAGCATTGCTCCCCGTAGAAAATATACATACAATAGCCAAAGGAGGGGGAGGGGGGAAATGATGCTGAATATAGTATGTAAAGTAAAAGTAAGGATTAGAACAAAAGTCAACAAACTACAGTCCCTTGGTCTAGGCTGGATCACATTCATTTTAATAAGTCAAATTTTGCTGGACCACAGTCACATCCATTTGTTTACCTTTTGGAGTACAGCCCACCCTTTTGTTTGCAAATTGTCTCTACTGTTAAACTCCAACGGCAGAGTTGATTACATTCAACAGAATCCGGACGGCTCATAAAACCAAATCTATTTATCTCAGTAGTCACATTTGGAGTATGAAATAAATCAACTTATTATTTTGAAGTCCAGTGACTTAAAGAAAAGACATATACTTTTCTCCCACCTTTACTATGGGAGCAGGATCCCTGAGTAACCAATTATTTGATATGGAGAGGTTCCTCTTTATAGAAATATTTTAACTAATAAACACAGAAGAACTGAAGGGAATTAATAGGTAGGAAATGACTATCAGTGGATGCTACTATCACAAAAGGAGAGTGAAAAGGATTTGGTGTACCTCCTTAAAGAAGTAGTACATAAAGTAGTTCCCCTTTATTCCTGGTTTCACTTTTCAAGGTTTCAGTTATTGCCATCTGAAAATATGACATGGAAAATTCCAGACATAAACAATTCAATTTACAATTCATAAGTTTCAGATTGTGCACTGTTCTGAGTAGCATGATGAAATCTTTTCCCCTTCAATCCATCCGAGACGTGACTCAACCCCTTGTGCATTGTCTCCATGCTGCATACACTCCCTGCCCATTAGTCAGTAGCCCTATGGGTTTTCAGAGCAACCTCTCTGGTATCTTGGTGCTTGTGTTCAAGCTACCCTTTTTTACTTAAGTGAAGTTGTAGTGATGTTAGCAATTTGGATATGCCAAAGAGAAGCCATAAAGTGCTTCCTTAAGGTAAAAAGGTAAAAGGTCCCCATGTCATAATAAAAGAAAACAAACCATACGCTAAAATCTTCAGGAAGAACAAATCTTCTATCCATGAAATTGTGAAGAAGGAAAAGAAATTTGTGCTAGGTTTGCTGTGTTGCACCTCAGACTGAAGTTATGTTCACAGTGCATGACAAGTGTTTAGTTGAGATGAGAAAGACATTACATTTGTGGGCAGAAGACTTGAACAGAAAATGTGTTCCAATTGACAGCAATAGGTTGCACCAGAAAACACTGAGGCTATATGAAGTCATCAGCAAAAGATCACTTGAAATGAGTAAGCACATTCACATAACTATTATAATTGTTCTACTTCATTATAGTTATTACTCCCTTACTATGCTAATTTATCAGTTAAACTTAATCGCAAGTATATATGTATAGGAAAAAAAAACATAGCACATATAGGGTTAAGTGTCATCTGAGGTTTCAAGACACTACTGAGGTTCTTGGAAAGTATGTACCCTGAGGATAAGGGGAAAACCTATTATTTATTTCTAAAAATGACAACAAAAACCTGTATCTAGTCAGGACTGTAGATCTAAATATTAATTTATAGGAAATAGAGGAGACAGAAAAATACGAAATGAGCCACTGAATATATAGTCATCAGTATCTAGACTTTGAAAATCTGGTATTTTGAACGAGCTGAATAAAAAGAAGTGTCAGTGCTGAAGCCTATAGGTTAAAAAGACTTAAAAGACCTCTAATGGATGGACCTTATTTGGATAGTGATGTGAATAAAATTTTAATGCAAATAGTGACAGGATATTTGTTGATATGAAGGACTTTTTTGTTAATTTGGAGGGAAGTAAGGAATGTATTGTGATTAAATTTTTGCAGTCCTTACATTTAAGACACACACATTAAAATATTTACAGGTGAAATATTATGTCTCTGCTCTGCTTTGAAAGAATGGAATGAGGGAGCAATGGGAAGTATAGAAAAAAAGATTTCCCAGGACTTGATAATATTGAAATTGGGTAGTTGATACATGGAGGTTCATTGTAATAGTCTCTTAATTTTATTTATGTTTAAGATGTGCAGTGCTAAAATATTAAAATGTTTTAAATGCTGCTGATGTCAAATTTTGGAGACAAATTCTAAACTTTTTCTATTTTATTATTAATTTTCATTTAAATATTAAATTCAGTTACCACATAATGTAAAGCTTACTTTGCAAATGACTTCATTAATACCTTCTTTGTATAGAAATCACAATGAAAGATATTTTTATCAATTCATACTGTTAATTATTCTCATTCATATGATATGTGGTACAGCTCAAAACCATAGGACAGCTAATTCTGAAGTAAGGATGAACCTTTGAACAATTAATTAACCCAATTTATATAATGATCTTATTTGCATAGCTAAAGCCCTAGCAATAGATTATAGGCCATTAACAATCATATTAATAAATAAAACCGAGTTAGAGATACATAGCGAAGACGCAGAAGTTAGTCATGAAATGTTAGTAACAATATTCAAGAATCAGGCATTAAACCAACTAATAGTTAGCCTTTCGGCTTCACAAATTTGGGGGATAATATTTCATGAATTTGCTACTCCTTCTTACCTCTACATGCTTGATGGGGTACATACAAAGATAAACGTGTGCATTAGGTAAATTGTTGTTATCCTTAGATTTACATTCGAATTACAGTAATGAGACTCAGCTGTATAATATTCATAAATGAGCACTAAATATATTTCTAGTCCTAGAAATCAGAGCTATTTTGTAAAAAATACCAAGTTCCACAACCTAAATATTTATCAAAATTTTCTTTTTAAATTTAACTACACATTTCTTTCAAAGGAAGATGACAAATACAGTTTTTGATAAAATTTTATAGTTATTTATATTTATAATACATATGTTTATAAAACGGCAGTTTATATGATGTTTACCCTCATCTGTTGACTCCTTACATTTTATTAAAAGTATAATGGCCTGCCATGTAAAGATTTGAAAAACTCAAATAAGTGGTCTGCTAATTTTTAAAAATCTAAATATGCAAGTGATGCTTAATAATGAAAGACGACTAATTCATTTAATTCCAAAAACACAATGTGTATAACTTGATTTTTTCAAATGATTTCATAGTACCTCTGCAGCCTTCAATGCGAGATCAGTAAGTGAGATGTGAAATCAAGGAAAAGAGTGATTTATTTTGAATGATCATCAGTTGAACTCAGACGTGAAATTTCCTCATGGTTCTTCTACCATTTACCTCCATCTTACTCTCCTTTCTCTTCCACTGGCATTCATACGTGTGTGTATACTTGCTCTGGCTCTCTTCTTTTGTCCTCTTCTCTCTTCTAAAAATGCTGATTGATGGAGTGTTGTGATAGGATGTCCAGGAATGACCCCCCAAAGTAAAAGGTAAATGTTTCAGATTGTTTCCAACTTCGTGCTTTTTCTGAGCTTCTAGTCTACTAATAATTAAATGAAATTTGGATTTCCTAGGTCTCCTAGATTCTAAAAACATTGGTGTAATTAAAAAAACAAAAAGATGGATTGTTTAAGTGCATGAGTATTGCATCAATGAATGGAAAAAGGATAATATCGGAATCTATGCTGGCCCAGTTCACGAATCGGCTTTTAATTTCTTCTCTGTATGGTTAAAGTATATTAAACTGAAATGTTGAAGGAACATTTCAGAGTTAAAGAAGTGAGACTGAATATTCAACTTTTCATTACTGAAAATGTCATTTTGGAAAATCACGAAACTTTTTCTCATCATGTCTTTGTAAAGTGGAGATGATAATTTTCATTTTCTAGAATCAATGGGAATTGTATATAATGTGACATATACGAGTTGATAAATCTTAGTCACTAATTTTAACATGTGTTTTCCTCTATTCTAAGAAAATATATATGTACCGGAAACCATACAATTCAGAGAATGTCTAGCAGTCACACACCCATTAACAATATACTACACCCCAGCGGGCTAGCCAGTACCTCCCAGCAGAATGAGAATAAGGTTTATTATCTAACATACTCCAATAATGACGATGTTATACAATATTATACACAAAGTCTCGATATAGCGTGCTATTGTCTTGATATTTCAGGTATGTGAAAACCTCTAGTAAAAATTAAAATGAATGGGAAACCATCTCTGAGTGTTCATGATTTTCCTACAGTCGTCACTGAGAAATTTTAGACATATGTATTTCATTAGACAATGAGCAGAACACCATCAATTTATTGAACATCCCTGAAATAATATAACTTACTTTTCAAAGGAACTCAGAAATTGGTGAAGACCAAATTCAGGAAGTCAGCTTGGACATGAAGCACATAGCTTATCCTTGTTTCATAGCCCAGAGGGTCATTCACATAGATAACACCCGTGATGTTATTAATTCCAAACTTATTGAGAATTAAAGTACAATTTCTTGGTCATTTTCTTTACACTACAAGAAAAAATAATGCTCTTTAAAAGGTACCGGCTGGAAAAACATGGCAGAGTGAGAGACTTCTGCGGATCTCTTCCTTTAAAACAACAATAAGCTGAACAAAATCGCCCAAACTGCACACCAGCATGTCTGAGCATGGGATCTGTGCATAAGAGCTACCACAGGTCAGAACCCCAGATGTCGGGCATTGGACTGGGACAAATAAAGAAGCTGCCTCTCGCAGCTGCCAGGGCACCTTGCAGGAGGAAAGGGAGGGGTGAAGATGCAACGACTTCCCAGGACAGCACTGCCTGGAAGTGCCAGGACTTTTCTATGCAACCAGCAACAGGGCTCAGTCATCAGGGCAGAAAGTAGAGAAGTGGGACGGGATCACAGAGAAACAACAGTTGATTTCTACTGGCCCTGGTTGCAACATGGAGGCTGAGCCTCAGTTTCCAATCCTCAAACCAGAGGGCCTCCCCACCATACCCTCGAAGACCGATCACCACAGAGCCCCAAGGGAATCTACAAGAAAATAAAAGACATTAGGCTCTATATAAAGCAGGGATCCAAGAGGCATAGATGCCACTTACTTGAAAACAAAAGAAAAGCACCTTCTTTGCAGCAGGCTAAAGAGAGACATTTATATAATAAATCTTCTTTCTGGAAAAACAACAGAATACACTTCCATCAATGCCCAGGCAGAGAAATTAAATTAAACACCATGAACAACCAAGCCGACAATGCATCTCAGAAGAAGAGAGAAAAATCTCCAGAAAATGAGCTTACAAACATAGAAATATGCGACTTAAGTGACAGAGAATTCGGGATGACATTTCTGAAAAAACTCAGGGAGTTCCAAAACGAGTCATATCAACGATTTCAGAAATTGCAAAAACAGCTAGATGAGCAGAGCAAGGAGATTGAAAACCTCAAAAAGAACCAAATAGAAATTTTGGAGATAAAGAATATACTAAAAGAGCTTTAAAAATGATGTAGCAAGGTTTGGAAATAGAGGAGGCCAAATGGAGAAAAATATCAGTGGTCTCAAAGACAGAAATCTAGAAATAAGTCAGAAGGAAGAAGACAGAAACCGAAGAATAAAAAAAAAAATGACAGGGAAATACAAGGACTAGCTGATACCGTCAGAAGAGGAAACATAAGAGTCATGGGCATTATCAAAGGCGAGGAAAAAGAGCAGGGACTAGAAAGTGTTCTCAGACAAATAGTGGGCGAGAATCTCCCAAATCTAAGGAATGAGCTGCAACTTGAAATTCAAGAAGTCAACAGAACACCCGATTATCTCAACCCAAAAAGGCCTTCACCAAGACACATTGTATTAAAGTTATCAAAAAACAATGACAAAGATAGAAGACTCAAGGCAGCCAGAGAGAAGAAAATGGTAACATATAAAGGAAAACCCATTAGATTGTCATCAGACTTCTCAGCGCAAACCTTACAAGTCAGAATGGATAGAATCAAGTATTTAAACTATTAAGTGAAAAGAACTACCAGCCATGAATAATGTATCCAGCTAAGCTCTTTTTTAGGTATGAAGGAGAGATTAATATCTTTCAGACACACAAAAAATTGAGGGAATTGTTCACTACGAGGCCTGAACTACAGGAAATTCTGAAAGGGGTCAGGTCACCTAAAACAAAATATCAACAACAAAAAAATACATAATTAGGAGTAAAGTGACTATGAGGCAAATAGAAGCAGAGGAGTGCAACCCTTCCTAAGAACAGGGCATTTTACGCTTAAATAATAAGATGAGAATTGATATAGCAAGATAGTAATAAATGTTCAGCATACATATTAACAAATTGAGATAACAATGACTGAAAAGGGAGGATTCAAGAATGCAAATTCACAAAGGGGAAAGGAGATAAAACAAACAGAAGAAAATGGAAGACTACATAAATAACTATCTTTTTCATATTTGTAATGTTAACCACACACCATAGAGTCGGAACTAAGAATATAAAATAAAACAAGAAGAATCAGAGGCAAAACCCACAATAGTCAACCAAAATAAAGAAAACAGAAACACAAGGACAAGGAAGCAATGGAAACACCAAACTACCAGAAAGTAAAACATAAAATGGCTATAAGAAGATCTTGTATTTCAATAATCGCCCTAAATGTAAATGGACTGAACTCACCTAAAAAAGGCACAGAGTTTCAGAAAGGCTCAAAAAACAAAACCCTACCTATGCTGCATCCATGAGACATATCTCAGCTCCAAAGACAAATATAGACTCAAAGTGAAAGTGTGGAAAACAAGATTCAAGCAAATGGCATTCAGAGAAAAGTGGGAGTAGTGGTACTAATATCGGACAAAATAGACTTCGAAATAAAAAAGGTAAAGAAAGATACTGAGGAACACTTCAGAGTGAGAAAGAGAATCATGCACCAAGAGGACATAACACTTATTAATAGTTATGATCCCAATCAGGGAATCTTGAAATATGTAAAGCAATTACTAACAGAAGTAAAGGGAGAAACACATGGAACATTCTCAAGAATTGACCACATACTGGGACACAGAGATAGCCTCAACAAATATAAGAGGGTTCAAATTATACCAATCATCTCCTTAATCATAATACTTTGAAATCAAGAAGAACCACAAATACATGGAGATTGAACAGCATTCTACTGAAGAAATAAAAAGAGAGATCAAGAGATACATAGAAATGAATGATAATGATAGTACAACATGTCAAACCTTTTGGGACATGGCAAAAGCAGTCATAAGAGGAAAGTTCATATCATTACAGGTCTATCTCCAAAAACAACCTAATGTTTCATCTTTAAAAAAAAACTAGAAAAGGAAGAACAAGTGAGGCCAAAAGGCGGCGGAAGAAAGAAATAATAGAAATTAGAGCCGAAATAAATGAAACTGAAAACAACAACAACAAAAAATAGGGAAAATAAATACAAACAAGAGCTGGTTCTTTAAGAAGGTTAATAAAATTGTCAACCCCTGGTTAGACTCACTAAAGAAAAAAGAGAAAGGACACAAATAAACAAAATCAAGAATGAAAGAGGGGAAATTATGACTAACATCACAGAAAAACAAAGGATTATGCAAGAATGCTATCAAAAAGTATGTAATACCAAATTTAATAGCTTAGAAGAAAGCTAAGACCAGTACTTAGAAAAACACAATCTTATTAGACTGAATCAAAAAAGTCTGAAAAATCAAAATAGACTGATCAGCAGTATGGAAATAAAAATAGTCATCAAAAACATGACAAAAAGGAAAAGTCCAGGACCAGATGGCTTCACCAGTGAATTCTACCAAACATTCAAAGAAGACTTAATACCCATTCTCCTCAAAATCTTCCAAAAAATCTGAGAGGAGGCAATACTTCCCAACTCATTTTATGAGGCCAATAGTACTCTGATACCAACACTTGGTAAAGATAACACAAAAAAGAGAAAACTACAGACCAATATCTCTCATGAATACAGATGCAAAAATTCTAAATAGTGAACCAAATACAGCAACATATTAAAAAGATTATACTCCGTGATCAAGTGGGCTCATCCCTGGGGCACGAGGATGGTTCAACAAATGCAAATCAATTACAGTGATACGCCACATAAATTGAAAAATAAGAATTATATGATCCTATCAATTGATGCAGAAAGAGCCTTCAACAAGATACGGCTTCCATTTATGATGAAAACACTTAACCATATCAGTATAGAAGGAAAGAACCTTAACATAATAAAGGCCATATATGACAAACCCTCAGCCAACATTGTACTTACTGGTGAAAAACTAAAAGACTTCTCTTTAAGATCAGGAACAAGGCAAGACTGTCCAATATCATCACTGTAATTCAATATAACCTTGGAACTACTTGCAAATGCAATCAGGCAAGAAAAAGATATAAAAGGCACCCAAATAGGAAACCAAGAAGTCAAACTGTCACTATTTGAGGATGACATGATTTCCTATATAGAAAACACTAACGATGCCACAAGAATACCACTAGAAACAGTAAGCAAATATGGTAAAGTCTCTGGATACAAAATCAATGTTCAAAAATCCATAGCTTTCCTATAACCTAATAATAAAGCATCAGGAAAAGAAGTGAAGAAATAATTCCTTTTGCAATTGTATCAAAAGAATAAAATATCTAAGAATAAATTTAATGAAACATCTGAAGGACCTATATATGAAAACTACAAGTCCCTATTAAAAGAAATTGAAGATAGAAAGAAATGGAATGATATTCCATGTTCTTAGATTTGAAGAAACAACATAGTTCTAATGACCTTATCACCTAAAGCATTATACAGATTTAATCCAATCCCCATCAAAATCCCATTGGCATTTTTTAAAGAAATAGAGCAAAAAGTCATCAGATTTGTATGGAAGCACAAGAGACCCCGAATTGCCTGAGCCATCCTGAGAAGAAAAAATGAGGCTGGAGGCATCACTCTGCTCAACTTCAAAATGTACTACAATGCGACAGTAATGAAAACGGCATGGTATTGGCAGCAAAACAGACACACTGACCAGTGAAACAGAATGGAGAGTCCAGAAGTAAACCCATATTTACACGGACAAATAATTTTCAACAAAAAAAGCCAAAACATACAGTGGAGAAAGGAAAGCCTCTTTAATAAAATAAACAGTGCTGGGAAATTGGAAGGCCACCTGCAAAAGAATGAAACTAGACTGTTGTCTATCACCACACGCCAAAATTAATTCAAAATGGATAAGGACCTGAATATAAGACCTGAAACAACAAAACACATAGAAGAAAACATAGGAATGAAACTCAAGGACCTTAGACTTAAAGAGAATTTCATGAATTTGACCTCAAAGGCAAGGGAAGTAGAAGCAAAGATAAATGAATGAGACCACATAAAACTAAAAAGCTTCTGCTCAGCAAAAGAAATCCTCAACATGGTAAAGAGACAGCTACCTGAATGGGAAAACACAATTTGCAAACGATGCCTCCGATAAAGGCCTAATATCCAAAATATACAAAGAACTCATACAACTCTATACCAACAAAAAAACAAACGATCCAATCAAAAAATGGGCAGAGGACCTGAATGCTTCTCCCTAGAGGACATACAAATGGCCTGAAAATATAGGAAAAGATGCTCAACATCAATAGCTATTAGTGAAATGCAAATCAATCCACAATGAGATACCATCTTATCCATTAGAATAACTATACTCAACAGGACAAGCTATAACAAATTTTGGAGAGGATGCAGAGAAAAAGGACCCTTCATACACTGCTGGTGGGACTGAAAATTGGTATAGCCACTATGGAAAACAGTATGGAGGTTCTTCAAAACACTAAGAATTGATCTACTACATGATCAGCAATCCCTCTATTTACCCACAAAGACTTGAAAACCCATATATGAAAAGATATCTGCACACCAATGTTCATAGCAGCATTATTCACAGTGGACAGGACATGGAAGCAACCAAAGTGGCCTATGATAGATGACTGGCTAAAAATGCCATGGTACATACATACAGCGGAATATTACTCAGCCATAAGAAGAGATGAAATACTGCCATTTGCAACGACATGGATGGACCTCGAGATAATCATGCTAAGCGAAATACGGCAGACTGAAAAAATTGAAAATCACATGATATCACTTATATGTGGGATATAAACCTAAAAGTAACAAATGAACAGGACTAAAAGAGACTCAGGGAAATGGACAATGGACTAGTGGTTACCAGAGGGTAGGTGGTGGGGGACGAGGAGAGAGGTATATGGGGTAAAGGAGGTCAAATATAGGGGTTTTGGGGAAGGGTGAAGTGGGTAAAGGGGATCAACTAGAAGGAAACTGGTTTGGATGGTCATCACACAATAGAATATATAGATGTCAAATTATAATGTACACCTGAAAATTATATAGTTATATTAACCAATGTTACTCCAATAAACTTAATAAAAATAAAAAATAAATAAATAAAAATAAAAGGCACTGTGATTTTAAAAACACCTATTTATAACAAGAGTAATCATAAAAGTGATAACATACTGGCTTTTGGAAATGATGTTTCTGAAATGATCAGCATCAGTGTTACCCTAAGCACATGCTTTGAAATCCTAGTATTTTTTAAAATTCTCCTAAAAATTAATGTTTCTATACTCAATTGCATTTTGGAGCAATGCATACTATTCCCCTCACCATGGATTCAGATGGTGCTCTATTGTACTAAAGGACTTCAGAAATTCTGAATTAAAAAAACATACAATTTTTTAATCAGTCATTTATGATCTTATTAGATTATTATACTTTTAATGACGTGATGCATCTCATTATTCTGTATATTCTGCTATGAACACTTGAGGGAAAAGCAGATAATTTAACATGTTGCTCATTTAGAAAACATGATTTATTATTTTAAATGGTTTAAAATATTTTGCATTGATGTTCATTTCTCAAAATAAATTTGCTCATTATCAATTGAGCAGGGCACTTTGGGATACTTAAGAATATTCTACTTCTCAGACCACTGGTCTTTTCCTCCGTTTAGTTTTCTCCTCAGTACTTATTACTATATAATATATACTTATTTATATATTTAATAATTGTTATTGTCTATCTCCACTTATTAGATGGTTAAAGTCCGTGAGGGCGAGGATCTATTTTTTTCATTGCTCTTTCCCTCATGGCTGTGAGATTACTTATTATGTAATAGATTCTGAGTAAACATTTGTTAAGTGAATTAACAAATATTTGTTGACTAGAATGATAAATAATAAATGAATTGATTGTAAAAAAAATAGTCATTGTGAGGGAAAGAGGGTGATAAGCAGAGCCACACTGCTATCTTCAAGGAATAGAAATGATAGAATCACAGAAAGAAAATATCAGAACAGCCTTTTGGCCAGAACCGACATCTTCTAGTAATTTGCCAAAATGACTGACACGGAGGGAAAGAAGAAAGTCACTTGTCATATGTTCTCTAAGCCTTTTAGAAAACATGGAGTTGTTTCTTTGGCTATATACATGTAAATCTACAAGAAAGGTGATATTGTAGACATCAAGGGACTTGGCACTGTTAAAAAAAGAATGTACCACAAACGTTACCATGGCAAAACTGGAAGAGTTTACAGTGTTGCCAGCATACAGTTGGCATGGTTGTAAACAAGAAATTTAAGGACAAGATTCTTGCCAAGAGAATTAATGTACGTATTGAGTATATTAAGCGTTCTTATAGCTGTGATCACTTCCCGAAAAGTGATCAAAAAAAGAAGGAAGCCAAATGAAAGGTACCTGGGATCAACTGAACTCAGACAAGCACACTTTGTGAGAATGAATGGAGAGGAACCTGAGCTGCTGGAGCCCATTCACTATGAATTCATGGTGTCATAGTTTTAAAAATAAAATTAAACTAAACTAAACTAAACTAAATAAAATAATATAAAATAATAAAATAATAAAATAAAATAATAGGTGTCCCTTTCCCCAAAGAAATATTTTTTTAAAAAACAACCATCCTAATTCATTGGGTGATGTCTTTATTATTCCAATTTAGTGTGTTTTCTTGCTGAAAATTGTGAGGTTGTTACTGTGTTCATTACTGGGCAACAAAGTATAGTCCATTGGTTAGGAAATGGCATCTGTTGAATTACAGTTAATCTCAGAGAAATTTGATAACTGCTAATTGTGTCATAAATAGCTGTATTTTAAGGGTGTGGAACTTGCATTTGAAGCTTGTTACTTAAAAACAGTTCGTGTAAATTCCCTGTTCTTTTTGAGTTACATTTGCTTCCAACTTTCATGGAACTAGAAAATTTGGAACTAGACTACTTTTTTTGTTTCAACCAGGGGTAGACACTTATGTATAGCAGTTTGCAAGATGCATGGCATTCTAAGCACTTGACATAATTTACTCAAAAATCTTGAGTAAGTAGTGCTTTACCCATAATTACATAAAGGAAGCTGACTCACAGTTAACTTACTCAAGGATACAGGTGTGCAGAGATTCAAGCCCAGGTATGGTGGCTCCATAATCAGGTCTCAGTCCCTAGTGTTATATTGCCTCATATGGGTGGGGACATTTTAAAGCTACTTTGCATAGTTTGAGCACATTTCGGATGTTTGGTTGCTTCCTGGATATTTTTACTTGGTTGTGGCACACATCTTATATGCAACATAGTCAAATGGGAGTTGATCACATCCCACCCTAGCCACCTTCAGTGTATAGAACAGTGGGAAGAGATTCCTATAAGGCAATAATTATGACTAAAAGCCAAAAGTAGGATGCATTAATTTTGAAGAAATGTCATGAAAATATCCCTATGAGAGGAGAAAAAGCCTTCCAGGATTGAATATTTAGTATTTCCTGGGTTGGGGTGGAGGAAATCACTTTGGTTACTATAATTGAATTTTTAGTCTGATTCAGCATATAGTTACCAGTTCATGTTTTATTAGAAATATAAAGTAAACAATAACTTACCCCGAAATTAATTTCAAATCCAAGTTGACTGGTCTATGGTGAAAATGCCAACTGAGTGAACATCCTCTTCACTTATCCTCTTCACTTCCTGAAACAATGAAGTACACAATACTCTGATTGATGGCCGCAGCAGAAATTACATCAACCCTAGTCCCACTGGTTGCAAATTCACTGACTGGAGGAGGTCTGCAAGTTTAGAGAAAATTGGTAAAATTGCCTGAATTTCATAATAAATTGTGTTAGTTTATGTGTGGGCTTATTGAATAATATTATTTTCTGAATTTTTCAGGAAGTACTACGTTAAGACTCCAGCCCTAAAAACCTGTGTTCCAAATCATGCAAATGCTCCTTTAGGAACATCTTGTCACGTACGTTGTTTTTAATTTCAAAAGCTACATACTGCTCTACTACTTTGTTATCTGCCAAATACAAAATTATTTTCACTTGTCTCTAAAGCACCTTCTGGTCTGAAAACAATAGAGAAATACAATTTTCTACCTCAGCTCTTGCTAAAGTAAAATGTTGCTATTATGTTGCTGATATTATCATAATTAAGCAAATGGTTTCCAAATGTTTCTTTCCGGTCCTTAATGGAGCTTTACTGTAAAGATGTAACTGTACTAAAAGTATTTGAATAGATGGCATCTCAGAATTCATATTTATTTGAATTCAGTTGTTTTTTTTAACTATAGCCACAATATGTACCATGCTATTTACTAACTTCAAAAATATATTTTTAAAAGCACATTGTTTCGATCTCAAAATCTCAATTTCATTATGTAATGTATGTCAGTGGCTATCTTAACTTTATTTTTTAAAACGATGCAAATAATCTCACTTTTATAATTCACTGGTATTTATATCATCCAGCTTCAATACATTTAGAAGATTACTGAATACAAAATTTTAACAATGTCTCTCAGCCTTTTCGTATTCTAGTCGATCTATCTAACCTATCTGATTTCTAATAACTTTTAGCTTCTTGCCCCAAACTGATGAGATTAATCCTATTGTTATGTCTTTCACGTGATCTGTTTTTTCTTAATACTTACTCTTTTAATACCACCCTAAATTTGTATCTTCATTTGCTCAGCTCTTCTACTCTTGATTGCACTGGGCAATTATATCGTGCCTACACTGAAACTTTTTATTTAAAAAAAAAAACCCAAGATACAAATATAGTCAGGAAAATTAACTTTCATAAACATCTTGTCCAAATTGCTATATTCTTTGGCACTATAGTCTATATATTGATCGACTAAGTGTGAAGCAATCTATCTTATTTATAGTTGTTCCAGCACATGATGGTGGTCCACATATTAATTTTAAGATCAATAAATATATCTCATGTTACTTTACTCTCCTGTATCTTTTCTGTCTTCTTCGTTAACAGTATTTAGATATTGCTTGGATAATCATACCTCCTCCCTTCTCAGTCTAACTGATTTGTGTAGGACTGACCCAATATCTAGGTGATGTGGATAGACACATTACCTAACTCTGACCAATGAGGACACTTTATTATCCTCTTTGCTCAGTGTTCATGTGTGATAAATGTCTCATACAAAGCCAATGAAAAAAGTCAGGCTGAGAATTTTTACTGTTAATTATTAGGGAAGAAAAAAAGGTATTTATTTTGGTTTCTTGGGTTTTGGTTGTTGTTTTTCTTTTTCTTTTTTTGACTAGGATTTTGATGTTTGTACCCTTTAAGCAGGTTCTTATTAATAACGATACCAACATAAATGGAATAACTTAGGGTTGAAAATAGATCCCATACACTTAGCCTAATATTTTAAATGCTGCCGTACTTAAAGTTTGGTAAACTCATCATGTCCTTTATGCAAAATAAATAAATTCTCTTTTATTTATTCTTTATCTAAGATTTCTATTACTTCCAATTGAAGTGTTCTGACTACTTCATGAAAAACATGTTCAGACACTTCTTTTAAGAAAAATATCTGAGGTAACAAAATTATATTCTGAAAGCAATTTACTTAGTCATTGTCCTGGTGTCAGTGCACTGAACAAAGCATAACTTTGTTAACTTCAGACAAAAAAAAGGATAGACTACCATACAAAGGAAGGCATTTACAAAAGTGATACTAAAGCAGGCTGTGATGGAGTGCTTTACTTGTAAATAGATCCAGTATATGACATTTTAGATTATAAAGAGACATGAAGACAATATGCTGTTGGTCACATTGCTTCGAGGTTGACAATGGCGATTGTGAAAGAAAAACCTGAAAAGGGTTTAAATGAGAGAGCTAAAGAAACACAATAATCTCTAAAAAAAAAAATCCTCAATAATCTCCCCCTACTAGTCTTTATATCCTCTTCTCTTGCATAAGGGTCAGAGGGAATCTTGTTTCTAACCAATACAAACTGGCACAGTAGATGGGACGTCACTTCGGTGATTATGTAACATATGATTATAGCTTATAAGATCATTCTTTTTAGAAGACTCTCTTTTCTTTACTGGATTTAATGAAGTGAATACATGGAATCGTCCACGTGACAGGATGTTGAAGGTGACGTCTGACCAATAGTCAGCAAGGAACTGAGGCCCTCAGTCCAATATCCCACAAGTATCTGAACAGCATGAACTTGGAAATGTACCCTTCTCCAGTCAAGCCTCAGATGAGATGCTAGCAGTGACTAATACCTCATTTTAAACCTGTGTGAGACTGCGACAGAGAAAACAGGTGACTAATTTCTAACCTACAGAAACTTCAAGATGAGATGTGTGTTTTTTAACTTATTAAGTTTGTATTAATATTGTGATGCTGCAATAGATAACTGATATGCATGACTTCAACAATAAGAGCAATGAATTGCTTACTTGTGACAGGTTGAATTTCATACAACTTAACTTTGATGCAAAAAAAAAATATAAGCTAGTCATAAACTAAATGTCTTTTCTGTAGAATTAGACACTGCTTAAATTGTTTACTTGTCCGTCTTGTTACTACATGAGCTAAGAGCTAGATTTTGTGCTTTCCATATTTAGTTTATCGAGCCTTATAAAGTATAGAAATATAAAGTCTGCAGCTAATGAACTTTAAGCTTTAACATAAAAAAAGTTTTCTTTTATTTCAAACTTATTGTATTTTTCTACAATAAGGATAGACATGATTAATACTGGACAAATTAATTGGCCTAATTTAAGAAAGAATTTACAACCAATTCATACCACTAAAAGCATTTCAAATTCTTTTGTTAATAAATGTTTAAAACAGATTTGCTTCTAGACAAAGTATCTCCTCAGTATCCTATGTCTTAATTGTTCCAACACACTTCTTTCTACTGTAAAAACGCAATTTTATCCAGGCTACAATTGAATGAGCCTCTATAATAATGAGCATTAGATTATAAAATTGTAATTCTGTTCTATTTGTTGCCAGGCAAGACCCATTTTATTTTGTTGTACGGCCTGGAAAGTACCAGTTACGCGATTGGGGCAAATTGCATATTCTTTTTGGAGTCACATATAATTTAAATACAAAATGAAGGAAAAAGAAGTCAAGGTCCATAAAATCAGATGGCAGAGAGGCTAGAAAGATAACAAAATTTAATAGAATGAACTCGACATAAATTCGTAGGGAAGGTGGTGGAACTAAAGAATTGGACCCTACTTGTTCTATTTAACTCCTGTGCAATAATACACATCCAGCTTGATTTTAAAGGGCAAATTTAAATTCAAAATTTCATGTGAATTCCATAAACTTTCACATTTGGCAAGCGATGGAAGTCTCCATTTTAAAGCTTCGTCTGACTTGGTTTGATCTATGGGCTTGATCTATGAGCTGACTGACTATAAGTTGATGAGGATTTGACAGGATAAAGGCATTTGGGTTTGAGTGCTTACTTAATAAGGAATAAGTTGAGTTTGGGCCTGGGGTAGTAAATCAGTTAAAACACACACACACACACACACACACACACACACACACACACACACACACACACAAGGTTTGCTTATACAGGCTTCTCAGCCCCATAGTCTCTATCTCTGGTTCTAAAGGTGTTTCTCTTACCTTCTGGTGCAGGCAAGGTAATTTTCACATGGGATAGTTATTTTCTGCTTTCGGAGGGACATAAGGGATAAAGTGTCCTCTCTGTGCTGACTGCTTTTTACATATTTTAATCAAAATGTCAATACACAACATTGGCATATTTTGAGGGGCCCACACTAAGCACCAATCATGCTATGCTAGGTCCTCGAAATTCTCCTCAGAAAATTAACTCATATATTTCCCTCAAAAATCCCATGAGGTAGCTACTATGATTATTCTCAGTTTACAGAAGAGAACACAGTCACAGAAACAAATGTAAGCTGCCCATGGTATACAACTAGTCAGTGATGAGACCAAGATTTGTAGCCATGCACTCTGGCCTGGAGACAATGCTCTATATCTCTCAGGTGGAAGAACACTGGGCTAGGATTCAAATCACTTGTATTCGACCCAGATTTGCTCTTAAATGTACATAGGATGCTATATTTTACTACTCCTGGCCATGGTTGTTTTCTATTATGCTATTATTGCTTTAGAACTAGGAGCCCTTGAATGTCTTTAAACATTTATAATTTGTATGCTATTTACCTTAGGAAAATAATGGCAGGGAGAAAAAAATGCCAAGTGCTATAAAAATACTATTATATTTTTATATTTAATATATATTAAATATGTACATTAAATATATATATAAATTTAAAAATCAAATAGTCTAGATCATTTAATTTCAAAATCCAAAGCATCATTTATGTATTACAGATTTGGTGGTCTATGTCACTTAAAGCTAGTGTAATATTTTGTGACAACTTTCTTCCTAGTTGCTCTAACTAATGGAGAGATAAACAGTACCAGTCTGAATTAAAGTCTCATAAAAACTACTTTTGATTCTCCTTTGCCAATTTTGGGACACCCAGCTTTATACAAACACTTGTCTTCACTTCAGGACAGCAATATCTCTTAGGAGATCTTAATAACCATGGTTATCTTCATGATAGCCATGCCATCTGCCCTCATATAGTTTCTACCTCACACAGATAGAATATACATAGGTGCCTGAGGGTTCATTGTCTTATTGGCTATGACCCTATAACTGAACCACCATGTGTCTGATTTGGCACTTAAGAATGTTACACGATTATCATATATTTATTTGCCAATTTTTTCTATTGGAATTCATATTTTGTCAAAGCAGGTGCCATGTTACTCCATAACGTGAACATCTCAAATTGGTATTCATTTAAAATTTTATATGTTCATTTATTTTCACACATAGCTTTGTCTTTTTACCTATTAAATCAAGACTTTCTGTGTAATATTTGAATTAACTATGTATTTTCAGATAAGTCAAATATTCCTTCAATAACTTTCTTGAGCCTGATTACAGTATTAGGAGTAACATGACCCATCATTTCCCTAGAAATGGCCCTCTTGTCAAAATTTGGAGCTTATATTTGATAATATCTTTGTGAAAGTTATACATCTATCACAAATTTTTTCATTAATTTTACCCCACTGGGGAAAACGAATGTCAAGAAAATTGTTTTTTCCCAACAACTGATGTGTTTTTGTTATATGGTCACAGCCTATGTTGTAGCTAATAATGTTATCCTTTTGATCTGCTAGAGCCTCAGAGTCAAATATTGCATTCACCTTTGCAATTTTACAAGTTGAATATAATACACATTTATCACGATAACTTTTGCTCCGGTTCCCATTGTAGTCTTTGCTTTCCTTCCATTTTGCTATTTTTATATTCTATATACTATGAAGTTTTAGAGAAGACTTCATATCTCTTTTGGAATTCTGTGGGGTATATGCAAACAGATGGCTACTAAATACTCTGGAAGGGTCTGAGCATTTTAAGCCTACATTTCCCTCCTATTTAAGTTGAGAGCTGGGAGGTATTAACTCCAGTTTCTGATATATATTTGCCTTTATTGTTCTGAACAAGTACAAATTTTAGATTTGTTGCTCTTACAATGAGTGGGCAAACCCAAGTCCATTTATGTAGGCTCAAATGAAGTGTTCAGATAAGATAATTTTGCATATTTTAGTTTTACTCTGTTTCTTTTACTCTTCCCCTTTTCTACACAAATGAGTCTTTTTATTGTCACAGAAGGAAGATCTCAGACCGTTTCATTCACATATAGTAATTCAATTGACACTTGTTAATTTGAATGCAATTTAATTAAAGTTGCCTTAATTTTGATTGCTTCTGTTAGAAATGAGACTATATTTTTCCAAGCTTGTATGTATTTAGAGAACGAGGAATTTCAAGCCATTCAAAGTAGATGAAAAACGGCTTACCTAACTAAAAATTTTCTTAAGTAAAAAGTTTCAGGACTTTTTACACATTTTAAGCCCTTGGACATGATACATTAGGAAAAACAGGTTTTTTTTGTGGAGTGGCCAAATAATTTTTCCTTTCCTCAGTTCACCGGCCATGCATATATTTCAAAGACTGATCACACTAGTAGCATCAGAAGTTTATTTAATTCCTGTATGTCTTTCAGATGAATAAATGTATAAAAATCCAGAGTATGGTATGGAATATTATCTTTTGAGTCAAGCTGGCATTTTGTGTAGCAGGTTTTATATGTTGTAGCGCAGCGATAATTTTGTGCACTTTTCTGTATTATGTTTCTAGAACTGGATTTAGCATCATCTGGTAGAGATCTCTGTGGAATATTGACACTCACTTTAAACACCTCAGAATTGTTTTTTGAAATTGCATATTGCATTGCAAGACATAATCTTAAAGATATTTCAGTCAAATAAGAAATACTTTTTTTTCTGAAAATGGCCTGTAATTTCTTAAACTTCCAGTTGACTTTGTGTTCTACAGACTTGAAATTGTAACACAAATCTGAGGAAAATGGATTCAAATGAGGCTTTTTAAATATTTTTATTCATACTTCTCTAAATATATTTTTATTTGGAACTGCCTATGTATATTGCCTATAAGAACAAAGGGCTAGATTTGTTTAAAACATACTATGAAATAAAATTAATTCCAAATATCATAAAGAATGGGAGAATCCCTAGTAGTTCTAATTAATTACATTAGTGAAGCCAGTAATTCTGGAGCAAGATTGCATATAAAACAAGAGTAGAATTCACATTCGTTAGTTCGCATTTCACTGTAATCTGAAAACTTTAAAGAGACATTAAAAGTTGTTTTTTCCAGAACATGCCAAGAGATGTCTTGCTTCACCAAAATACATTCTAGTGAATAGGAATAATAAATATCAAAAGATTAAATAAATCTTGAAATTCGATGTGGTAACGACACTAGTTTTTATAAACTTACAGCTTTTTTGGATTTGATTCATTTTATTTAATCCCAGGATTTTTTTTTCATAGATGACTAGGCCTTTTATGATCCCAGTATTATATAACAAGACAAAGTCAATGAAGTTTTTAGTGATTTGATATATTCTCTTACCACCTGAAGGAAATAGAACCCAAGATGTGCTAAAAACTTAAAATCAAAGATCTCCAGATGTGTAAAGAACTCTAACTAACACACTGATGAGTGAAGAAAGACCCAAGAACAACAACAAAAATACAGGAATAAAGTTGGAATAGGAACAGATTGATGAATATATAAAACTTGTCAAAATACATTTTATATATATATAATATATATTACATATTATATATAATATATTACATTATATATAATTATATATAATATATATAATTTATATATATTATATACTGATTTTTGTCGCAAGATTTTTGTAGTGCCCTAAAAATGCAGAAAAGTTGATCTTCACGTACAGTCTTCTCTCACATTGGACAACAAATCTAAATTAAATAGAAATCAGACTTAGCAGACAAGCGATGCTCTCTGCACATGGATTTATGTAGTAATAGTTGACAGACAGCTTTTTTCAATCTTTAAAATCAGGACCATTAGTTCTCCCCAAAATATTGTACTTATTCATCAAAAATCCCTCAGTCCAAACTGGTATGGGTTATATAAGAATGATGGCAATGTTGCTCAGTGAATTGGGTAATTTTAAGTCTCTTGAATCATAAGATGTCAATCTGAACTTCTAGAACACCATTTCTGTGGCCTTGTTATAAAATTGTTTTCATTCTTCATAGTCTGTAAACGTGAATGTGTGGATTTGAAATTATGCTTTTTCTCAGTTTTGGCATATCAGGAGGTGGACTCTAAGTCTTGTATAGTTCTTTATAAAATCAACTCTGTTTTTATTCTTCAAAAGAAAGTGACTCAAAGAAACATTTTTAAATATAAATTGTATAAAACTTTGCTTTTTCTTTTGTTACAAGAACAATTTACATTAATTAGCAGAAGGTGAATTTTTTACTTTAATAGGGAACTGATAAGATGATTTTCTTCACTTGGGGGTTTTTGAATTTTTTAAAAAATGTTAAGATACTTATATGTAGAGTATTCTTATTTTGGATTTGATATATTAAGTTTGAGTAATACTAAAGTTGAACTCAATATGTTTTCTAAAAGTTAGCAAAATATCTACTTGTTCAAGAGATTAATAAAATTATGTTCAGTATATTTGCCTCTTTTAATATATATAAAAATAAAAAAATGAATTTGTTTTCATAGAAAATTTATTTTAGAATATATGAATCCTTAAAAAGAACATAAGTGTGGCATTAAACCATGCAAAGTGTAACTACTAGTTTGATAATCAATGTTGATACTTTCCATTTTAAATAAATTCTAAAGATATGACTATGTTGCTGGCACATTTGTTTAGAGAAGTTGTAAACAACTGTCTTTAATAAAATTTTTGGTAAACTGCCTGAGATACTGCATTTACCATTCAAAACTAATATTCACATTTAGATTCTATGATTTATTCCAGATGTATTGACCTTCCCATGATATTTACCTCTAAAATAGATGACAAGTGAATCCCAGTGTGTGTCTTAGTTCATCATCCTGAGATGGAGGGCGAATGTTAGTCATCCAAATGCCAACTCGACCTGCAAGAGTCCCTTTATTCTAAAGTAATATTATGTGTTTGAATTACTATTAGAATTTTGATATTTCTGTTTGGATTAAATGAAAGAAATGCGTGTTTTTCTGAATATAACTATGCAACTATTTTCCAAAGACATAAATGGATAATTGACTGAAAACCTCTCATCGGATATAGGACATATGATAGCAATGAGATTGTTCCTCACAGATCTCCAACTATAGGAAGCACATTGACCGAGGTCCCTGTTGCTGTCCTCTGAAGCCTACCACTGTGTTTACATAAAGGTCATGCTTCCTAAGTGCTGTTTACAGATAACGATTGAGAAAAGCAGAAAAGCTAAGGCAGGTTCCTTCCTGGGAGACACATGACTTATCTGCCAGCTCACTATGAATTGAGAACTCCCTGCCCATCATGCAGAAGCTCATCTAAATGACATTGTAGTTACTTAAAAGACACAGCAGACTAGGATTATCCATGCCCATTTTTTCGCTTAGATAAGAAGGCATGTGGTTTGAAGGTTGACCCTGCTTCCTACTCATTTCTTTCACACAAGAATATCATCTAAGCAATATTTGCTTGTTAAATCTCATGTCAATGTCTAATTGTTAGAGAACGGACCTGCACTAACTACTAACACAGGACATTAGGAGATTAAAGTAAAAAAGTAGTATCAGTATGTCAAAATATATAAACTAAATTCTGAAGTACTCATGATAATTTACAAAAAGAGTTCTGGAGAAAATAAAGGTGAAGATATCGAAAAGATATTACTATAGAACATTAATATATACTGATATAGGTATTGATATATATCGATACATAATGATGAAGATAAATTCAATAGATGTAATACATATTCATTTACGTGGAGACAAAAATGAATAAGAAAACTTTGAGGGTTATAGGATACCATTATTTAAAGAACTCAATTGTCATATATCCTCTCTCCCTAGAAACTTCATCAACTAGCAAAGAGTGATTCTCATCAAAGAACAGGCTAGAAGTGGACACAACACCCAGACAAACTTTGTCACAAACTATTAGATCTTCCATCTACTCTTCTACGAACCCATTTATCTATCCAAAGAGCCATGTACTCTCCTAAGAGGCTTATACAATCCCCTTCCCTTTAACTATTAAGATAATATTTAATCATGAATTCTAAAGCCACCTCTCTGAGTTACTCATTCGTCCTAGGTATCTCCTATGTCTAAAAAAGAATGCATGTTAATAAACTTGTGTTTGTTTTTCTCTAGTTAATTTGTTTTATATTACTGAGTCTCAGCTAAGAACTCAGAAAGGTTTTTTCAATCCCTACTTAAAAGAAGTTTCAAATGTTAAAATTGATGAAAACTCAGAAGACAGTGCATAGAAAATTATGTAAGAGAATAAATATAGTCACAATAATCTCAGCATAAGAACTGACTTTCCAGCTTTCACAGTGATCCAAACATGAAGAGGTGAATTCCCTCCTACTGTAAGTTTTTTAAAAGAGACAGGTCGACACTGAGCTAAGAATATTAGAAAAATCAAGTTTTAAATTATTAGGCTGACTAAAAGATCTCTGGTATATTTCGTCCTTTATATGATATGACTTTAAGAACAGAATTTTGGTAAGTAAGATTACCCTCTTTTCCTCTACTTTCAGTGAAAAAACAACTGAGGAAAATGGTTTAAATGTAGATATGAGATTGAATATAGATATAGAGAAACTTCTAAATCATCTGAATGGTAATAATTTGAAATTAATGCTTATTTATGGGGGGATGGTCTAGCTAATACTTGAACTCAATTCATTGAAAAAGATATTGAAGACATCTGGAGATGATTTTAAGAAAGAAGAGATGTTTCAATAACAAAAGTTAAAAAAAATGCCATTATCCATTAACTCCTTAAGAAATTTATTTCATAAGAGGGAAGTGAAGAAAAATAAATAGACAACTATAAGGGCATGCAAAGTTGAAGGCACTGAAATTACCGATATTTCCATTTTTCTTGAAAAGAAAAACTGAAGGAACCAAATACAACCTTAATGATGCATTAAGATAAATATTTGTTACAATTTTAGAATTATGTTTGTGCATATGGTTATAAATAATGTGAATGTTGTTTATAAGATATTGATAAATAATATAATTAATAATATAAATAAATACTATATAGTCTGAAGAGTTATATTCTTTCAAAATTTGAAGAGGAACTCAGTGCATCCTGAAAAATGTAGATGGTCATTTAATGATAGATAAAGCAAATAATGTCTCGATCCTCCATTTAACCTAATTAAATGGCCAAGGAAAGACTGGTTAGAAGAGATTATGAAATAACAACATGAGTCTGTTTCAACAATGACAACTGCCATAGAGACCAAAGAGAATCAAGTGCATACTTAGGTTAAGAATTACTGCATATCCTGCTATTATAAAAGTAAATATCTATCTG
Source organism: Rousettus madagascariensis (assembly GCA_028533395.1). Classification (NCBI taxonomy): domain Eukaryota; kingdom Metazoa; phylum Chordata; class Mammalia; order Chiroptera; family Pteropodidae; genus Rousettus; species Rousettus madagascariensis. Next base: position 79,256,107 of record CM052794.1, on the reverse strand, counting down.
TATGGGGTAAATTGCTTTCCCATTATGAGATTCCTCCTACCCTGAAAAATTACTTGAAACCAGACCATCAGGAAGCAAGTTTAATTCACAGGATTTGAGAAAAAAAACAAAACTCCAATCTTTTTCTATACATATAAAATATTATCAATTTAAACATGAAAAATAATGACAGAAATTTGGGTTGTAATCTTGACAAGCTAAATTAGTTCACTTAATGTTTAAGGTGGTCTTTGTAAAGCCCTTGACTAATTTTACCAGCTTCATTCTTTATTTTTCAAAGAACTATCAGCAGAAAGAAAGTTTTTAAATATAGAAACCGAGACATAATAAGTATGCAAAATGAAGGTTTGGTTTTCTGTTGTATTGCTACTGTCGCTTTGGTAAGCCGACCTACTAATTATCTGTCACCGAAAAGTTAGCTGGCAACCCATTAGGTTTTTCTTCTTTAGTTATTATTTAAATATTTATAATGATATTTATTATAATTTTAGAAAATATAATAACGAGTCTGTTGCTATATTCCAGCAACCAAGCATCAGTAGTTCAATGCTTAAATGTTTTTAATTTTATTGAAAGGACAATGGATTTTGTTCTCCTGTCTAGGTAGGACAGGTACATTGGAAAATCGTTTGCCAAATAGTAAATGGCACCTCTCGAGTCTTTTTGACAGCTTCCACAAAGCTAGTTTACAACTAAAACTCTCATTTACACTCCACCATGTTTTATTTTTCACTTTTATTTTTCTTTCACTTTTGTGATGAAGACGATCGGACTTCTCTGGAAAATGGAGAAAGCAATTAATTGTAATCAAGTAGCCAAACTTTAGCTTGAAGTCCAGAAAGCTTTAGTTTGGAATACATGATCTCAAGACTTGATAAGCGGCCAGGCCCAGGGCAGGAGAAAGCCCAGAGTGTTGCTGCGGCAGGGTAGAGGCCAGTCGTTACCAACTGAGCTTCTCTGGTCCCCTGGACTGGCTCAGGTGAGTTGACCCATTAATGGTCCTAAGAGGGAGGATTAGCTCTCAATATCTCACAGCTGTTGTGCATATGCTTGATGTCAGCCAGGCCTTGGGCTCTCCCCTCCTCCAGCCTTTTACTTTGTTTAATCATTACCCTCAAGCCCTATTCTTTTCCCTGACTCTCTCATTCCATTGGCCTTCTACTTTCAGCTTCCAACTTCACACCCAGTCCCATTCCAACTCATGAAAATTGTCCAAAAGGCCATGTCTCTTTTCCTTCAGGTTTCTTTAACTCTCTCAGGCAATTCAACCTTCCTGCACTCACCCATTTTCCTATTTTTATCCGCACATTCCTCACCACATCTGTTTCACAGCCCACTTCCGGCTGGTTTTTCGCATTCCCAATCCTCGCCCTAGAAACTCTTCTCCACAAAGAAGGGCTGTGAGACCCAGGAAAGCACCCAGATCCTGGGAACAGGTCTACAACCAGACCCACTGCTCAACCAGTATGGGGCATCCAGAGACCTGATACTGAGGGCCTGGGCTTTGGTGATGTCTTATTCAGCCTGAACAGTAGTTCAGAATGCAAGACCACATGTTTTTGCCCAATTTGTGCCACCAGGCACATTCCCTTTCATCCTTTAGCAAGGCATGCCAGAGGTCTGAAGAGAGTGCGGAAGGCCCAGGCCTGCAGTGGCCTTGAAGTGAAAAACTAGGTGTCCTCAAGCACCTGGCTGGAATTCTGGCATGACTTTGGGTGCCCTTCTGTGTCTGAAACAGTGACAGCCAAGGCCTGCCTCATTGGCCTTTCCTGCTGTGGGAGCTATGGAGCGGTGCCATGTCCTGGAATGTCAGGGGAAAACAGTTCAAATAAGTGCTGTGGAAGTTGTGTTAGGTAAAACCCTGTGTGTGTGTGTGTGTGTGTGTGTGTGTGTGTGTGTGTTATGAGTGTATGTTACTAAATGTGTATCTGTTTGTGAGAGAGAGAGAGAGATGTGGCTCTGTGGATATCCAGGCAGGCGAACAAGAGTGAACGTCGGCATGTGTGTGCCTGTGTGAAAAGTTCTTGGGTTTCCCGGTACATTTTCAAGTGTTTAATGATGTGGGAGCTAGGTGTCATTTCTAAAGTGTGAGTAAGAATCAGCACGTGAGCATAAAGCGTCCTTTGTGTATAACGGTATCCAGATTAGCGTGAGAGTGCTTCATATATTCTTTTTTTCCCACAGAGAGGCATGTAAACATTGGGCTGGGCCTGTTCTGAAGAAAGGGTTTTAAAAGAAAGGGGAATCATCTCAGGTCTCTTGTGAGACATTGCTGGCTGACAGATGATGGCCGGACACTGCAGGAGACACATCAGGAGTGTGTAACTGTCTGGTCATGACATTCTGGACCTTAACCGATAAAAACTTGGACTCTGTCCATGCTTTAATTCAGGATCCCCATTTCAAACAGTCCATGAATTTATTTAAGAATTCTGCCAGGATTGTGCGCAGCCCACACTATAGCCTGGGATCATGTAGTTGGAGCTTCATGAGCCACCCGCCAACGGCTACCAGGGGGACTAACTCCTGCCTGTGGGCTAGTCCACGTTGAAGGCAGAATCCACAAGAGAACTAGGGCCTCCTGTGGTCAATGTGAGAGAGCCCCGCATGGCCTTTTGCCCAAGAGGCCCACTCAGCTGTGGCCAAAGCCTGGAACAGGGCCCCGATGGATGGGGAGGGGGTCTGGCTGTGGCTTGTCTCACATGCTTTTCCTTTGTTCCGAGGTGATATCACGCTTCATCCTTGCCTTTCCCTCATAATACTTTGGTAAATTTCAGGTGATTGTGGGGACATGGTTGTCCAAGATGACCCGCATTTCTGGTGGCCAGGCTTGACATTTGAGCTTTCTCGATGCGTCAGCTGTGGGCAGTAAAACTCCCTACCAGCCACCATCATACAATTGATCCCCTAGGCTCCTTTCGCCCTCCTCTACTAGCCTTCCCCCACCCTGACTCTCACTGAATCCTTGACTAGCATTTGCCCTTTAACAGCTTATGAGGCTTTACCTTGCAGAATCAGAGCATCCTGGGTTTTCCCTCATGAATTCAGGATTGTTTCAGGGAGGAATCGGAGCAGAGTTGCAGAGAGGTAAATACCTTGACAGCGCAGTAATATCCAACTGTAGGCAACTGCTTCAGTCCCAGGAGCCATATTATCACCCGACTCCGAGGAGATGGGTGCCACCCCAGTGCGCTTTGTCCGTGAAGAGAGTGTTCATTTCTTCACAATGCTCCCTTTTATGGTCAGTTATTGAGAAAAGGAGCATCGAGTCAGCATCACAGCTTTCTTTTCACGTGTTATTTGCGGGCTCCTCGGTCCAAAAGTATGAAGCTGTAACACCTCTGGCATTTGGGAAGACGCCTTCTCACTGAGAGTCGAACCCACCTCTTTCGAGTTCATCTCCTATTGCAATCAGGGGATTCACATGTTCTACATACTCCCATGAAACGGTCATGCACCCAGTCATTTTCAACTTCCTCTCACCTTACACCGATGTCCTTGACTATCACCTCCGTGACTCATCGAACACCATTCCGTCAAGTCCACACAATGATTCAGGTTGTCCACGGTTTTGTCGTCACCAGAAAGCCCAACTCGGCATTGGCCCCCAAACCCGGCCGCATGCTGTCACTTGTATCAAAAGAAATCTAGCCAAATTACGGGGCATCGGAACCTCAGGGAAAGTCTAGCCTGTCAGACAACAGCCGTTGAGTCCATTGCGCACTCAGCACCAGCTGCCTGGTGGTTGACATTAACCCTGGCGCTAAACCTCTTTACACATGTTGTTGTCCTCCCACCACCCTGTGGCTGTGGTCATCCACAGTCAGTTGTCTGAGACAAAGAATTCGCTTTTGCTTGTTTTGTTCCCTCATGTCTTGCCCTCTGTCCCAGGTCCACATGGGAGTGAAACCAGAAAGGCCCTGTTTCTTTCCGTGATATCTTTCCCTTTCCTTGGTGGGCTGTGGGTCTGGTCAAAAGGGGTCATGGCACATTAATGTGAGGTGTTCAGCTGGTGAGTGGCAGAAGCTAGAGACCCAGGAAAGCACAGGGCTGTACAGCGACCACCCGTTTTTGGACTGGACTGGCGGCTGCACAAGCCACCGGGCTGAAGGATTCAGCCTGTGGCGTTTGGGCTGACAGATCGCAGATGCAGACACAGCTTCAGTGGAGAAAGTGGTCAGTGCAAGGCTGGTGAGGGTGGCCTCCTGATAGGCTGGCTACTAACGGTCAGGCTTATGGCAAAAGGCCAGGCAGAAGTCCTGAGCCTTGGCCCTCATGTGGTCTGCAGGAACCCCAGGGCCAGTGGAGAGTACACACCCTGTTCCCCCAGTCTGGTCTGGCTAAGGCTGAGGAATATGTGGTGTGACTCAGCAGTAGGATGCCACAGCACCACGTGGTATTGATGGACTGTCAACTGTAGGCAGGAATACAGAGAACGTATATGAAGTTCAGGACACACAAAGGAACCTTGGTTATCACATTCAGCCCTCTGCTCAAGGCTCCGTGGTGGTGATTTTCACTGGCGTACATAGCCTTCAATGCAAGCAGGGATGAAGAAACCAATTCTCTGGCAAGGCCCAGGACAAAAGCTTCCCGAGTGCACTCTTTCACACTGGGGGCCAGGCCTGCAAAATTCATGGCACTCGAGGGACTGGGAGTCACTGCCTGGCCTCTTTCTGAACAATCAGCTTCTGGCAAGATACTGGATAATGGCAGGGCAGCTGGCCATTTGGGTTCCCATTCTTTGCCCTGACTGTCTGGTTCGATTACATTCAAGTTTTCACTCCAAGTATCTGGGCTGAAAACGGGACTAGGAGCCACTCTTTCAGCTGGGCACATTCCCATCTGGAGGTTTTCCTTTCTCTCTTACCCTATCTTCACTCAGCTATCTGCAATCTCAAATCGGCCAGGCCCAGGGCAGGCTAAGGCCCAGAGGGGAACTGTGGCCAAGTGGGGTCCAGTCGACCTCAACTGAGCCTCTCTGAACCCCCAGACTAGTTTAGGTGAGTTGCCCCATGAACACTCCTAGGAGGAAGGATTAGGTCTCAATAAATCATAGCTGTTGTGCATGCACTTGATGCCAGCCAGGCCGTGGACTCTCCTCTCCCCCAGGCTTTTGCTAGGCCTAGCCAATACCCTCAAGCTCTGTTCTTTTCCCTGACTCACTCATTCCATTGACCATCCATCTCAGCTTGCAACTTCACATCCCGTCCCATTCCAACTCATGAGAATTTTCCAGTAGGCCAAGTTCCTTTTCCTTTAAGTTTCTTTGACTCTCGCAGGTAATTCGACATTCCTGCTCACCCATTCTCCCACCTTCTTGCCCCGACATCCACGCCTCCGTACCTCATGCCACTCACTTCGGACTGATTTTCCCTATCCCCCATCCTTACCCTGGACACTCTTGCCTCCCTCAAATGGACTGCGGGAAGCAAAAAGTGCCCAGCTTCTGTGAGCAGTCCTGCCGCAGGCCCACTGCCCAGCCAAGGTAGGGCAGCCCGGGACAGAATTCTGGGGACACGGAGTTTCGTGGTGTCACATTCAGCCTGGCTAGTGGCTCAAAAAGCAAGTCCACACATTCTTGTCCCAGTTGTTCGGACAGGCACACTCAGTTTCATCCTTCAGCGAAGCATGCCGGAAGGCTGAGGGGAGTATGGAAGGCCCAGGCCTGCAGCAGCCCTGAAGTGAAAAACTAGGTGTCCTCAAAGGCCTGGCTGGGATGCTGGCATGACTTTGGGTGTTGGGGTGAATTAGAGACAGCAAAGGCCAGCCTCATTGGCCCTTCCTGCTGTAGTGCCAGAGCCAGCCGGCTAGAGTCGAGCAACACCTGAAAGAGAGGGGTGAAGCCTAAGAAAAAAGAAGACAGGAAAGAACTTTCGGGAGGGCATACAGTCAATGCTGTAGCCCCGAGTTTATTTAGCACAGCATATTTATACCTTACAAAGCGCGTGAGAAACAAACACCCACAAGTATGTAACTAATTGCTGATAGTCACTCAGGAAACTTTGTAGCTATCTTAACATACTCTTTCCCATGGTCAGAGGACATTCAGTTTCTCTCCCCCAAGCCGGGTGCACCTCCTCCCGAGCCAGCAGACTGCACAGCTTGCCATCTTTGCGAAACTCCCAGCTTTACCGGCAGTTTAATTCTGCCTCAAAACAGCTCCCGACACTGTAGGAGTTGTGAAGCTTTGCCACGTCCTGGAATGTCAGGGGATAGAGTTCAAATAAGCGCTGTGAGGATTTTGTTTGGTACCAGTCCGTGTGTTTGTGTATGTGAGTGGGTATGTATGTGTGTGCATGAGAGAAAGAGATGGAACCATGCAGTTCCAGGCAGGTAAAATGCGTGAATGTCGGCACGTGTGTCCCTGTGAGAAAAGTTCTTTGGTGTCTGGGTACATTTTCGGTGTTTAATAACGTGGGCATTTGGTGTCTTTGCTGAAGTGCAAGTGCAAATCAGCATGTGAGCATAAATCGTCCTTTCTGTGTATCAGTGTCCAGGTGAGATTGAGTGTTTCACATATTTTTTCCCACAGAGACTTGTAGACATTGGGCTGGGCCTGGTCTGAAGGAAGGGTGTAAAAAGTGAGGGAAATCCTCTCAGCCCTATTGTGAGAGTTTGCTGGGTGGCAAACGATAGCTGGACACTTTTCAGAGGGCATATAAGGAGGTTTGTAACTGTCAGATCATGACGTCGTAGACATGAAACCAATATAACCTTGGATTTTGTCCATGCTTACATCAAGGATCTAAATTTCAAAATGTCCAAGAACTGAATTAAAGAAATATGCCCAAATGAACTGCTGCCCACACCACGACCTAAGAACATTTGGTGGGAGCTTTCACGTGCTACTTGCCTTCTCAGGTTAAGGGCAGAATCCACCTCAGCTTAGGGGCTCCTCTTGCCAGTGGGTGAGAGCCCAGCTTGGACTTTGTGGCTCAAAGAGGCTCCGTCCACCTGAGGTCAAAACTTGGCTGAGGGCCCCGATGGCTGAGGAGGACTGGTGGTGTCTTATCTCACATGCTTTTCTACATGGTAAGTACAGAAGCTTTTCTTTGCTACCAGGAGATTTCAGGCTTCACTGTAGCCTTTCCCTGTAACATTTTGCAGAATTTCAGGTGTTTGAGGGAACACAGTTGTTCAAGATAAGCTGCCTTTCTAGTGACTGACCTTGAAATTTCAGCAGTTTCTATCAGTCACCCATCACCATAGAGTCTAATCCTCTGGGCCCCTTTTGCCCTCACTCACTCCCATTCTCACCTCATACTTGACTAGCATCTGCTCTTGAATCACTTAAAAAGGTTTGCCTCACAAAATCAGTGTCTCCTGGATAGCTCTTCATATATTCAGAATTGCTTAAGAAAGGAAATATAGCAGAGTTTTAAATAGGGGCAAAAGTCCTGACAGGGCAGAAAAATCCAACCATTGGCAACTGCAAGGGTCCTGTAAGCCATCATATCAGCAGACATTTTGGAGACAATGGCCTCCCAAATACCCTCTGTCCTTGATGAGAACATTCATTTTTCCACAAAACTTCACCTCTTTTTTCTTTTTTTTTTTTAGTGAAATCTTGTGAAAAAAAAAAAAAAGTTTCGAGTCAGCATCACATCTTTCTTTTCATATCTCCATTCCTGGCTACTAAATCCAGAATGTACTACATTTGAACACCTCTGGCTTTTGAGAAGTGGACTATTCACAGAGAGTTGAAACCCTCTGTTTTGAATTCAATTCTTCTTCAAATCAGGGGATTCACGTGTTTGACATGTTCTCATGAAATGGTCATGCATCAGATCTGCCAGTTATTTTCAAGTTCTTTTCACTTTATACCAATGTCCGGTGCTGTCTTCTCTGTGACACACCTGAAAACTATCCAGTCAAGTCCACACAGTGATCCAATTTATCCACAGTTCTGTCAAAAGCAGTAAGCCCTGGTGGATGTTGGCACCCCAAACCCTGCTGCGGTCTGTCATTTTGACCAAATGAAACCTAGCCAAAATGCATGGCTTCAGTAACTGAGGAAAATTTCAGGTGCGTTAACACATGAGACAACTCCTGTTTAGTATGATGCGTGCTCATCAACAGCTGTCAGGTTGTGGAACTTCATCCTGGCGCTGACCCTCTTACACGTGGTTGTCTTTCTGCTGCCCTGAGATTCTTGTCTGTTGTTGGAGCCCCTAAGTTCTCTTTTGTTTATTTTGCTTCTGTATGTCTTGCCCTCTGTTCCAGGTCCACATGGGAGTGAAAGCACAAAGACCCTGTTACTTTCAATGACATTTTCCCCTTCCCTGGGTGGGCTGGGGCACCATGCAAAAGGACGAGAGTCACAGCATGTTTATGTGAGGCATTCAAACAAGAAGTGGCAGAGGCTCGAGTTCCAGGGAAATGCAGCCCAAAAATCCCTAGGTTGTTTGGCAACCACCCACCTTCTCATTAAGGTCCGGCGGCTGCACAAGCTGCTAGGCCAAAGAAGTCAGCCTGTGGTATTTGGGCAAACAGATGGAAGAGGCAGACATGACTTGAATGGAGAAAGTTTTCAATGCAAGTAAGGTGAGGGCCAGCCTCCCCATAGCATCCTAATAGAGAAGTAAGAGCAGGTCTGGGCCTGAATCCGAATGATTTGACTCCCAATTCAGTGTCTTCCACCTGGAAGGCACAGAGCTTAGTCTCCAGGTCAGGGTGCATTGTGGCAAATTTTGGCCTCATCCTGGACTAGTTGTATACAATGCGCACGATACATTTTTTTCTGGGACTCAGTGTTCTCATCTGTAAATTGAGAATAAGCTACCTCATGGGATTTTTGAGGGGATTAAATGGATTAGTTTCCTGAGAAGCATTTAGAGGATGTAGCATAGCGTTATTTGAGGTTAGTGCGGTTCCCACAAAATATGTCAAAGTGGCATATTGATATTTTCAATTAAAGTTAGGTGAAAAGCAGTCAACACAAAGAGGACACTCTGATCTTCTACGTCCTTCTGAAAACAGAAAAGAACTATCCCATGTGAAAGGTACCTTCCCTGCACCAGAAGGTATGAGAAACATATTCAGCACCAGAGATAGCAAATACGGGACTGAAAAGCCTGTATAAACAAATCTTGTTTTATTTATTTATTATTTTTACTGATTTACTACCCCAAGCCCAAATTCAACTTATTCTTTACTAATTAAGCACACAAGCCTGAGTTTCTTTGTTCTATCAAATTCTCATCAAGTTATTGTTTTGTCCTCTAAATTGTACAAAAACTGCCTGCATTGGTCTTTTCATTAGGTCCCATATCTATGAGAACTCCTTATGTACATACATAATCAAATTTGATTTTCTTCTGTTATTTTTTCATGTCAATTTAATTCTTAGACCACCCAGAAGAACATTTAAGGGTAGAGGAAAGATATTACCTCCCCGATGGTGTAAACATGAGGTAAGATTTTGCAATCGGTATCACTTTTGACACGAGTCAGGCAGGTTCAGCCTACGAAAAGATGCTACACTGGGGAAACACATAAATATGATGCAATTATTTTCCTTCCATCAGTCTCACATTATCAGGCTAGGACTGGCGACTAGGAGCCCTCAGAAGCTCTAATTTCTGTCTAGAAGCAAATTATATTGCTCTCTGCATTGTTACCCTTACATATTTCTATACTTTTGTCATTAAGAAAATTTGCATCCTCTAAAGTGCCTGGGGCTTTTTTTCTCTCAATAGCAGCATTCTCCTAATACCTCTCATTACCATTTTGTGCTTATTTAGGAAATGTAATAAAGAATTAGAGATTTGTGAACATCAAGAACTCTCCTTTTCCTGACGCTTTTTCAAAATATTATATTCTTGTCCACAAATTTAAACATGTATTCTTTGCAAAGTCAAGAATACAATGTTCATAGTCCTCTGACATCTGGGAGATATTCAGCCATCATTTCAATTCAATTTTGATGTACTGAGTTTTTCATATGTGTAACATGTAGAAGGAGCAATTCATCCTTATTGCATTAACCTCTGGGGAAATATCAGAGGTTTAAAAAATTAATCTTAATCATATTTTGCCTCTCATTATAGTTGCATTAATTTAGGTTAATTGTTGTATTTAGAATAACGTGTAGTAAACTGGAAAAGTTGGTTAATAAATTGAAAGGTGTTTCTAAAACCAGATCGAACTTGTTACCTTAATAGAGGGTATCATATTTCACATAGGAAATCTCAATTTGAATACCATTTTGTCTCCTTATTAATTATATTCTAAGTTTTCATAAACCCTGCCTCGACCCAATTATCTTATTTTTGCAATGACTAGTCATTAAACCTTTACCTCTCATAATGAAATGATTAGTTAGGCTAGATGAGGCTACTGCAAAAAGAAACCCCTACGTTACGTTACAACGGTTTAAAGAACAAAAAAAACAAGTATGTTGGTTTCCTGTGACCGTCTGAAATGTGGGTTTCAGCTTAATGGAGGCTCTTTTGCACGCAGTTCTTCCAAGCAGTCATTCAGGACCTTTGGCCTATTCAGTGCCTTCCATCTTTAGCTTTATGTTTCAAAATAACTTCAATCATTGCCAATTCAGTCCATGAAAAGGGAAAAGGGGCAGAAGTCCACATGCAGAGATTTTCTGAATCAAGTGGGGTGAAAGTTGCAAATTTTATATCAGCTCACATTGTATCTGGAAAATCCAGGCAAATGTCCACAATTGGCTTGGAAAAGGAAGAAGACTGCTATTCCTTGTTAGGCATCTATGTGTACATTCCACCTCTCTTACTGAGGAAAAAGGAAAATGGTGTTTGTGGAGAATTAGCACATTCAATGTGTAATTTGAGACACATCGTAGATTTTGATTGCTGTAAATATTCTAAAATAAGTTGGTTTCTATTAAGAATATATATTATTGGGTACATGAACAAATGGAGTAATAGTGCAGAAACATTTAAAATATATATTAGGAAAACAGAACACATTCTTCTTCAAATAATAAGAGAATTAATACTTTTTTTCTTTGAATTTAAAACAATATCAGATGAACATTTTTGAATGTTTTAAATCATTTCAAATTATTTCGTCTTATCAAGTCTCGATATGACATATTCCAAACTAAAGCTCTCTGAATTTCAAGCTAAAGCTTGGCTATTTGAATATAATTAATTACTTTCTCCACTTTCCAGAGTAGTCCAATCATCTTTATCACAAAAGTGAAAGAAAAAGAAAAGTGAAAAATAAAGCATGGCAGAGTGTAAATGAGAGTTTTAGATGTAAACTAGCTTTGTGGAAACTATCAAAAAGACTTGAGAGGTGCCATTTACTATCTGGAAAACCATTTTCAAATGTACCTGTTCTATCTAGACAGAGAAACAAAATCCATTGTTCTATTTATAAAATTAAAAATGCTTAAGCATTGAACTATTGATGGCTGGTGCTCCAATACAGCAACAGACCTGTTATTATATTTTCTAAAATTATAATAAATATCATCATAAATAATTTAATAATAACTAAAGAGAAAAACCTAATAGGTTGCCAGCTAACTTTTTGGTGACAGATAATTAGTAGGTTGGCTTACCAAAACAATAGTAGCAATACAACAGAAAACCAAACCTTCATTTTGCATACTTGATTATTATTTCTCTGTTTCCATATGTAAAAGCTTCCTTTCTGCTAATAATTCTTTGAAAAAGAAATAAAGAATGAAGTTGGTAAAATTAGTCAAGGCTTTACAAAGACCACCCTAAACCTTTATGTGAACTAATTTAGCTTGTCAAGATTAGAACCAAAATTTTTGTCATTATTTTTCATGTTTATGATTTATGATATTGGTAAATTTTACATGTTTAGTAAAAAGATTGGATTTTTCTCTTTTCTCAAATCCCGTGAACTAAACTTGCTTCCTGATGATCTGGTGCTAAGTAATTTTTTAGGATAGGAGGAATCTCATAATGAGAAAGCAATTTGCTTCATACAGATATATGTTTACTTTTATAATGGCCGGTAATTCTTAAGATAAAAATGCACTTGATTCTCCTTGTCCTCTATGGCAGTTGTCATAGTTGAAACAGACTTATTTTGTTATTACATGATCTCTTCTAACTAGTCTTTCCTTGAGTCATTTAATTAAGTTAAATGGAGGATCGAGACATTATTTGCTTCATCTGTCATTAAATGAACACCTACATTTTCCTGGTTGCACTGAGTTCCTCTTCAAATTTTGAAAGACTATAACTCTTCAGGCTGGATAGTATTTATTTAGATTATTAATTTTATCATTTATTAATATTTTAGATCATTGTAAACCACATTCACATTATTGAGAAACATATGCGCAACACGGAATTCCAAAATTGTAACAAATATTAATTTTAATGTATCATTATTATTATATTGGTTCCTTCAGTTTTCCTTTTTGAGAAATAAAAAATATCGATAATATCAGTGCCTTCAACTTTGCATGCCATGATATATATTTATTTATTTTTCACTTCCCTTTTTTTGAAATGAATTTTTTAAGGAGATAATGATTAATGACATTTTCTTTATCTTTTGTTATTGAAACACCTCTTCTGTCTCAAAATTATCTCCAGATGGCTTTCATATCTTTTTCAATGAATTGAGTTCAAGTATTATCCCCTCCCCCAATATAAGCATTAATTTCATATCATTACCATTCAGGCAATTAAGAAGTTTCTCTATTTCTATATTCAATCTCATATCTTAATTTAAAACATTTTCCTCAGTTTGATTTTCACTGGAAGTAGAGGAAAAGATGGTAATCTTACTCATCAGATTTCTGTTCTTGGAGTCATATTGTATGAAGGACAACATATATCATAGAGACCATTTAGTCAGCCTAATAATTTAAAACTTGATTTTTCTAATATTCTTATCTCAATGTTGACTTGTCTCTTTTAAAAAACTTACAGTAGGAAGGAGTTCACCCCTTCACATTTGGATCGCTGTGAAAGCTGGAAAGTCAGTTCTTATGTTGAGATTATTATGACTATATTTATTCTCTTACATTATTTTTTATTTACTGTCCTCTGAGTCTTCATCAATTTTAGCATTTGACCATATCATTGTCCCTGTACCCTTCTGAGTTCTTAGCTGAGACTGTAATAAAAAAAAAAACAGAATAACAGAAAAACAAACACAGTTTATTAACATGTATTCTTTATTATATACAGGAGATACCTAGGAGAAATGAGTGACTCAAAAAGGTGGCTTTAGAATTCACGATTAAATATTATCTTAATAGTTAAAGGGAAAGGAATTGTATAAGCCTCTTAGGAGAGTAAATGACTCTTTGGATAGATAAATGGGTTCTTAGAAGAGTAGATGGAAGATCTGGTAGTTTGTGACAAATTTCGTCTGGGTGTTGTGTCCACTTCTAGTCTGTTCTCCTGTGATGAGAATCATGCTTTGCTAGTTGATGAAGCTCCTAGTGAGAGAGGATCTATGACAATAATGTTCCTTTTGGAGGATCTGTCTTTAGGTAGAAAAGGGGAGTTCAGAGAAAATCTCTCCCTGAATTTGCTGTTCTTAAATTGCCTACTGCTCAAAGTAATCAATATACCAAAGTGGCACATTTTGGGGTGGCATGACCTAAACTTCTACTGTTGTAATTTAAGGTGGTATATTCTGCTACTGTTCAATTTAAATTGAGCTCAACTCTTTTAGACAGATGTGACAAATAATGCTTTCCTTTGTATTATTAGAAGGTATCTTGACAAGAATAGGGCTTGGTGGGAAAAAGAACTCTGTATACCTTGTGGTGTCTGACACTGATGTGGAAGAAAAGAATTCTAGCAACCATGTACCTGCTGAGCTGATGGAAATATTAACCGGGGTATCTCATACTAGTTTAAAATATCCTATAATATGTAGCATTCTTCTACATTGTAATCATATTTAAAAAATGGTATAGTAAAACCCTAAAGGTTTTCTTATTCATTTTTGTCTCCACATAAATTAATATGTATTAAATCTATTGAATTTACCTTCATCATTATGTATCGATATAAATTAATACCTATATCGATATATTTTAAAGTTCTATATTAATCTTTTCAATGTTCACCTTTATTTTCCCTAGAACTCTTTTTGTAAATGATTATGAATACTTTGAATTTAATTTATATATTTCAACATAGTAATATTACTTTTAGCTGTAAGGTACTGTCTAACCCTCTGGGATGTAGTATATTGTTAACGGGTATGTAACTGCCAGAAATTCCCTGAATTGCGTGGTTTCTGGTACTGATATATTTTCTTAAAATAGAGCAAAATGCATGTTAAAATTACTGACTAAGATTTATAATGTCATATATGTTGTATTATATATAATCCACATCCATTTCTAGAAAATGAAAATTATTATATCCACTTTATAAACACAAGATGAGAAAAGCTTAAGTGATTTTCCAAAAATGACATTTTCAATAATGAAAAATTGAAGATTCAATCACATCTTTTAACTCCGAAATCTTTCTTCAACATTTCAGTTTGATATACTTTAGCCATACAGAGAAGTAAGTAAAAGCCAATTTGTGAACTTGGCCAGCATAGATTCTGTGAGATATTACTGATAATGAGATAAGTGCTATCCTTTTTCCATTCATTGAGGTAATATTCCTTTGCACTTAAACAATCCATCCTTTTTTAAAAAAATTACACCAATGTTTTTAGAATCTAGGAGACCTAGGAAATCCAAATTTCATTTATCGTTTAGTGGAATAGAAACTCATAAAAAGGACAAAGTTGGTAACAGGATCTGAAACATTTACCTTTTACTCTGGGGGTCATTCCTGGACATCCTATCACAACACTCCATCAATAGCATTTTTAAAAGGGGGAAGAGGACAAAAGGAGAGAGCCAGAGCAAGTGTACACACACATATGAAAGCCAGTGGAAGAGAAAAGAAAGATGGAAGTAAATGGTAGAAGAAGTATGAAGAAATTTCACATCTGAGTGCAATTGATGAGCATTCAAAATAAGTCATTCTTTTCCTTGATTTCACATCTTACTTACTGAAATAGCATTGAAGGCTGCAGAGGTACAATCAGATCATTTGAAAAAAATCAGATTATACACAGTATGTCTTTGGAATTAAAAAAATTAAGTTGTCTTTCATGATTAAGCATCACTTGCACATTAAATTATTAAAAATTAGACCATGTATTTGAGTTTTGCACTATAGGCAATTATATTTTTATCAAATCTGAGTCAACAGATGAGGGTAGGTCTAATCTACATTAGGTAGACTACCTTATCACAGTAAAAATTACCATAAAATTTCATTGAAATCTGTATTTGTCATCTCCCTTTGAAACAAATGAGTAGTTAAATTTAAAAAGAAAATTTTGGTAAATATTTAGGTTGTGGAACTTGGTATTTTTTACAAAATAGCTCTGATTTCTAGGACTAGAAATATATTTAGTAGTCACATATGAATATAATACAGCAGGGTTTCATTACTGTTATTTGAATGTAACTCTAAGGATAATGACAATTTACCTAATGCACACATGTGCATTATGCATGCAGAGGTGAGAAGAAGTAGTGAATTATTCTCTCAAAAATTTGTGAAGCCTAAATGCTAACTCTTAGTTGGTTTGATGGCTGATTCTTGAATATTGTTACCAATTTGAATATTGTTACCATTTCATGACTAACTTTGCCTCTTCAGTATGAAATACAGGCTCATGTATTTCTAACCCAATTTTATTTATTAATATAACTGTTAATGGCCTATAATCTATTCCTAGTCCTTTAGCTATGCAAATAAGATCGTTATATAAATTAAGTTTAATTAATTGTTTAAGGGTTCATCCTTACTTCAGAATCAGCTGCCCTATGGATTTGAGCTGTACCACATATCATATGAATAAAAATAATAAACAGTATAAATTGAATTCATTAAAGAAATATTTCATTGTGATTTCTATACCAAGAAGGTATTAATGAAGTCATTTGCAAAGTAAGCTTTACATTATGTTGTAACTGAGTTTAATATTTAAATAAAAATTAATACTAAAATAGAAATGTTTATAATTTGTCTCCAAAATTTGACATCAGCAGCATTTAAAACATTTTAATATTTTAGCATGGAACATCTTAAACATAAATGAAATTATAAAGTCTGTTACAATGAACCTTCATGTATCAACTACCCAGCTTTAATATTATCGAGTCCTGGGAAATCTTTTTTTCTATACTTCCCATTGCTCCCTCATTCCATTCTTTTGAAGCAGAGCAGAGGCATAATATTTCACCTGTAAATATTTTAATATGTATGTCTTAAATATAAGGACTGCAAAAACTTAATCACAATACATCCCTTACTTCCCCCCTAATAAACAAAAATTCCTTCATATCAACAAATATCCTGTCACTATTTATATTAAAATTTTATTCTCATCGCTATCCAAATAAGATCCATCCATATATTGCAATAGGTTTAGAGATCTTTCACGTATCTTAACCTATAGTCTTCAGCACTATCACTTCTTTTTATTCACTTTGTTCAAAACACCAGACTTCTGAAGTCTGGATACTGATGACTATATGTTCAGTGGCTCATTTCATATTTTTCTCTCCCTTGTATTTCTTATAAATCAGTAGCTAGATCCATAGTTCAGATTAGATCCAGGTTTTTGTTGTTATTTTTAGAAATAAATCATAGGTGATATAGTATTCCCCTTATCCTCAGGGTATATACTTTCCAAGACCCTTGATAGTTGCTTGAATCCTCAGAATATACTTAATGCTATATGTACTATGTTTTTTTTCCCCATACATATATACCTATAATTAAGTGTAACTGATAAATCAGAACAGTAAGGGACTAATGAGAATAGCTAACTATAAAATAGAATGATTATAACAATATAATGACAGTTATGTGAAAATGTTTACTCATTTCAGGGGATCTCTTGCTGATGACTTCATATAGCCTCAGTGTTTTCCAATGCAATGCATTGCTGTCCATTAGAACACATTTTATTTTCATGCCTTCTGACCATAAATTTAATGTCTTTCCCATCTTAACTAAACACGTGTCATGCACTGTAACTATAACTTTCAGGGTGAGTTGCAACAGAGCAAATCTATCACAAATTTCTCTTTCCTTCTTCACAATTTCATGGGTAGAAGATTTGTTCTTACTATAAATTTCAGCATACGGTTAGTTTTCTTTCATTATATAGCAGGAACCCTTGTACTTTTTTGCTTAAAGAGAGCACTTTATGGCTTCTCTTTGGCATATCGGAATTGCTAGCATCACTACAATTGCACATTGGGGCCATCATTAAGTTAAAAAAAATAACTTAAACACAAGCACCTCGATACCAGGGAGGTTGATCTGAAAACCCACAGGGCTCCTAAGTGACTAATGGACAGGGAGTGTATACAGTGTGGGGACACTAGACAAAGGGTTGATTCACATCCCAGGTGAGATGGAAGGGAAGAGATTTCATCATGCTTCTCAGAATAATGTGCAATTTGAAACTTATGAATTGACAATTGAATTGTTTATGCCTGAAAATTTCCACATCATGTTTTTAGATGACAATAACTGAAACCATTTAAAGTAAACCCAACATGAGGGGTGACTACTTTATGTACTATTTCTTTAAGGAAGCACACCAAATCCCTTTGACTCTCCTTTGAGAAAGTAGCATCTACTGATAGTCATTTCCAACCTATTAATTTCTTTCGGTTCTTCTATGTTTATTAGCTAAAATATTTCTATAAAGAGGGACCTCTCCTTATCAAATATTTGGTTACCCTGAGGTCCTGCTCCCATTGTAAAGACGAGGGAAATGCACTTTCCTTTCCTTTACATCACTGGACTTCAAAATAATAAGTTGATTCACTTTCATACTCCAAATGTGACTACCTAGATAAATAAATTTGGTTTTATGAACTGTCCCAATTCTGTTGAAAGTACTCAACTCTGCAGTTGTAATTTAAAAGGAGAAAGAGACAATAATGCTAGCAAAAGGGTGGGCTGTATTCCAATAGGTAAACAAATGGATGTGACTGTGCTCTAATAAAATGTTACTAAAACAAGCATGAGTTGGACTTGACCAAGGGACTGTAGTTTGCTGACGCTTGTTCTTAATCCTTAGTTTTACTTTATTATGGCTATTGTTTGTATATTTTCTATTGTGAGCAATGCTTCTGCTTTATCCCTACCTTTCCTGCACATCTAATTTGAGGTAACATTGTTTAATCACTGTTAATATTGATAATATAATCAGTCATATAGTTATTCGTATCTTGAGCTCTATATAGACTCCTCGGAGCAGGTTCATAGTTTCAGCATTTTCTATGTTTATACACGTTACTTAGAGTTATCTGAGGTCCTTCTAATTGAACCTAAATTGGGCTAGATATTTTGTATAAGCTTTGTCCCATCTTTTTTTCTTTGACTTTATTTACTCTATTTTCTTCTTCTGTGAAGCACTGCTATCAAAAGGTATAACTACAAACTGGTTTTCCTTTTAAATGGATGTTGGACTTATTTCAAGTTTTCAAAGTCCAATATTTATTTAACATACCTCCATATTGGTTATTCCGAGTCATTTTCTCCTTATATATGATAGCCATTCAAGCATTATTTCAGGAAACTTTTCTTGAATTCTATATTATATTATTTTTTCTGTTTTCTAAGTGTGGTTTTCATCTTAGGAGATGCTTATTATACAGGTGAGGAATCTTCTTTCTTTTAAATTACTTTTTGTCTAATTATATAACATCTATATTCATTGCATTTAGATTAAACATTTTTCATTTATGATTTTTTTCTAATTCTGATATGTGCTTTTCAGTTTCTCTATTTTTAAGTAATTAGCTCCTTTCAAAATACGAAGGTATAGTTTTAATTTTTTTTAAAAAAAGCTTCATTTACTTAGAGTCATTATTTTCCTTGCTATTTTCTTTTTACTGTGTGACTTCGACCATGATTCTTTTCTATCGTTCATATTTAAATAAAATTAGCCTTTATATTTTCTCAAAAAGAAAGTTACGCTAGAATAGCTTTTTTAATTCACAGCTATAGAATACCTATTTTAGTATTTTTATAGTGTTTACATAAATATCATTTTATTTTTGAAAACCACTTGCATTTTTCTGTGCTGCCACTCTAATTGGGGAAATTTTCTTTTCTTTTATCTTTTACTTTGTTGCCCTATTGTATCTATCTTGCTTAATTTATATCCTGCTCTCAGTGTTTTCTCTTCAGTGTGGACTTTTGTGTTGCAATTGCTTTTCTTTTAGTAAATTTTTTCATTTACTGCAGCTGAGCAACTTTGAGGTTCACTGGCTCTCATGACCAACAGAAATCCTTCTTCTTTCCTGAACATTCTTAAAAGTAGTTCTTCTCATACTTGCTGATATTGTAGAGATTTTGTTTATGTCAGTTGTTGTCCATAGCTACTCACACTCTGTGATTTGGAAGTTAGGATACTGTTTTACTTAATTGTAGCTATTATCTGTGGGGTTTTGTTTTGATGCTATATTTTCCTATTCAAAATAGTTTGTAAGTGACGAGGAGACACAGAACCAGGAGATTTCCACAGAAATAACTATACAGGTTAATCAATTAGCCCACTAAAGGTGCATAGATATTGATGAAAGACAAAAGATACCTGGGCAGTAATGAAGGACTTTATTCCAACAAAAAATACTAGTAGGTTTATAGGCATTCTAATGAGCGTAGTGATGCAGCTCTCCCTAAGCCCCAAAGTTCACAAGCAAATTGTAGGGCCAGAAAAAAAAAACCTGTTCATAAGTGAAGTACAGTACAAAAGAACTCTAAACTTAGAGATTCTGTCACTGTGATAGCAAGCAATAGCAAGTCTTTGTCAAATGGGAGATCCAGTAAATGCTAGACTATGTGATGCATTCCTGCAAATACTATTTCACTTTTTAGAATTACCAGCTGCATAGACAGTTCTGTGTCCCACGTGAAGAATGGTCCAGGCATTGCCACTTTTTGGCACATTAAGGAAGAAATATAGGACTACAAAAATCCCAAGTTTTACTGTCTCCCAATACTTGGTTATCCAAATCTCAGTCTGTTAGTAATAATGGAAGATTCTGGTGATTCGAATATTACATTAGCACTTTAATCAATTTTCTCAGATTCTTTAATGCAAATTTAACCTAAAGATATTTGAAATGTTTGTTGAATCTGTGAAATTGTTCCAAAGTCGATGAATTTGAAAGAATGGGAATTATGCAGCACTCTGATTTTCAAACTGTTACCAAGTTTAGCATTAAGGATTCACTCAATTGTATTAAGTTTTTTAATCTATGGCTTCTGGATACAATTTTCCCCCTCCCCAACAACTGACTTTTATCTTTTAAACTCCATTAGTCGTATTTGGAAGTAGTGGGTAACATAATAAATATGTGATGAACTGAATAAATGAATTATGAATGAAATAGTCCAAGTTAATAGATAGCACTTTTAAATTTTCCAAGAATTGATAAATAAACATAGAGAGAATGGCTTTAGTAATTTTGGACAACTAATTCATTAGACTACTGCTAAAATAACAGTAGTAAAATAAAGAGACAGTGTATTCCAATAAGTCTCAAATATGGTATCTCTCTTATATTGTTGTTGTCATTGCTGTTGTTATTTTCTATTCAGCAAACTAAGCTTAGCACATCACTGAATATAGGTTCAGATCCTATAGAAAGAGCTGCTGTAGAAGACTGAACAACTAACAAGTGAGTGATCAGGAAGGCTTTTCAAATGGGATGACCTTGAGCTGTATCCTGAAAAATAAAAAAGCTTTGAAAGGACAGTTGCAAACACAGTAAGCATATACTAGAAATGATAAAGTATTAAATTAGAGGTTTCCGTAAAAGCACCAAGATACAATAAACCTAAAATTACAAAGAACTGTTCAAGAAACTGCTGCAGGCCACAGACCTCAAGCTGTTTGACACAGTCGCAGCTGGAGTGAAGCGTTGCTTGCAAAGCAAGCAATGCTAGAATCATCTGTGCTTGTTGCTTTCCTCTGTATTGTCTATATTGAAAATTTATGCATTTCTTTTCATTACTGTTCCATCCTTGGGAGAGGAGGGGGGTATTAGGGAGAAAGGCAACTCTTGCAAGAATAGGACACAAAGAAATATAAGTAATAGGAATTAATCAAACAACTCGATCAAAGGAGAAAGCAAGATTTATTTTCCGAGTGGGCCATTGTGTCAGTGCTTACATGGAAAGCCCCTGTTAGGTCCACAAAGGCCGGGGTAGGGGGGGGATGTGGTAGCTGAAATAATGATTCTTACTGGAAATTACTGTTCGACTATTGCTATGGGCATGTAGACCTTAACATAACGTTCTAAACAAGCTTTCTGCTTCTGTAACCCCGCTTACATACCTAAACTGTGAGTTGACAAGTAGTGAATAGAAGAAAAATAGACCTTTATGTTTAGACAGAATGAAGAATGGGATTGTGGGCTTAAAAACCTTGCACCTCTACATCTTCGGGGTGATAAAAAAATAAAACTGCCCTGCATCAAGGCTCACTGCCTGTCGTATTTCCTTCACCGACTCCACATATCCTTCAGCCCTGGAATTGGTTGGAGCTTGTCTCTGGCAAGAATCAGATACAGATCATTGAAGGTACTTAAAATCAGAACGAACAGCTCAATTAGTCACTCTAACCCCATATTCCCAAGGAACATAGAAAAGGTCAAGTGAATGACTTTAGAAGTGATTTTGTGTAAAATATTCTTTTGGGGAAAACAAGTTGTAAAGTATTTGCATTCTCTTTTTCATTCCCCGAAGATGTCCAAGCCTCCAGAAAAGGGGTTTGTGAGGATACATACTTTCTTCTCAGTTGTAATGTTGGCAACCGGAATATGACCACTGGTCCCTATGATTCTGAGAGTACAGTAAAATCATGACTGTGACCTGTGAGGTAATCCATAGTATAAACTATAGAGCTGAAAAGGTGTTCTTATGGTTGGAGCAGAGGGGCATCAGAGCTACTTTAAAACAAGCTGGTAATCATAGAATTATGATGACAAAGAGCCTGTGAATGTTACCTCAGGTCCAGATTTGAGACACATGCGAATGCTAGATTTTTGTGGATTCTTTTAAGCAGGATCACCTGGAGGAGCGAAAAAATGCAAACAGAAAAAGCTTGAGATGAATTGCTGAATTTCTCCTGAAGTCATTAAATGGAATTAAATGAACGTGTTTCCCAAATCAAGTTGCTGCAGGAGAGCATTCCAGTACTGAAAGCGTCCCATGGACAATGTCTCTTTTAACACAGGTCTGACTGAAAGCATGTTCAAACACTTCACAATAATAATATTTAATTTGGAACTTTCCTTTCTACTTTACCAATCTTTTCTCCTCAGTCTCTAACTGCAGATAATGGCAACCTGAGTGTTAAAAAAGCAGCTTCTAGTAAACTGACAAGGAGGTAAGGAATAAAGAAGAAGAAATTCTTTCATAGCCTCTTCTCCAAAGGCAATAGACTTTCCAAGAACACATCTTAGCTGGGAAAAGAGAAAAAAATTCCCATGAAATAAATTTTGAAATATTGACTGATATATTGAATTAGAGAATCTTTTATTTTTAAAACTTATCATGATCATAGTAATTTCTATTAACTACAAGCATGGTTATAAGAACTCATGGGCATTCTTCAGCTTTCACTCAACAGCAGAAGAAATAACTATCTCAAATTAGTAGACTACAGGAGATTTCAGAAAAGAAAAAAATAGACTTTATGGTTATATTTCATATGTCCATATTAAGCATACTGCTATTTCAGTGTGGCTGGAGAGCAGAATATAGTTGAAACATTTGTAATGAATTTAAACTTCATGAGGGCAGAGTTTTGTCTATGTGTCTTTATATATGCACCAATAGCTGAAAATTCACAGCACGTGAATATGCTCAATAAAGGCTTGTCCATTGAAATAGTGAGTCTGCAAATGTAAGGCCAGATTATTAAGGAATTTGAACATCAGGCTAAAAGCATGCAAATGTGCAACATATATACCACCTATAGTTCCTATGCTATAGCAAACGTGCTACTTTTGCACTTTTATAATTTATGTAGTCATTAAAGCAGATGGAGCCGGTACAATATCTTAATTATGGGTGTATTTCAAAGCCGCCTCACAGCGTTTGATATTACAGGGACTCTGAATCATTTTGGAGGAATGCTCTTCCTCTGCATTCATAGCTGGCAAGTAAAGGTTGATTTCTCAGTCCTTTACCGCAAACTCTCTGGTCTTCCTGAGTCCCAGTTTTTGCTTCTCTTCTGCTGGTCCCATTTTGTCAGGTATCCATAATTTCTTCTTTGGCTCTCATGATTTTTTGGCCCCCACTAGTTGTGATTAAATAATTATCTTGATTTTATGAATTTAATGTAAATGTGAATGAATTTATGATTTGAATATGTTATTTCAAAATTATGAATCTTCTTTTGTTCTTGTCATTGATCTCTGACTCCCCAGACTAGCTCATCTTCTCCTGGGTTCAGTACCGAATATAATTGACTCTGAAAAGTCTTCAAGGAATTTGTCTTCAAAAGAAACTTCAGTATTACTGCCACAAAGTCATCCACATCCTCATATTTGATGTAGAACAAAAGCGACAACAGCTCAGTTTGATTTCTTGAGTGCTACAATTGAAGTGCAGATTTTATTTTATGGTAAATTGATAATTATCACCAAATATAGAAGAAAAAACCTTTAGCTCTTTATAAATATGTCACCGTGTTTTGCTTCAATAACTAGCCTTTCAATCAGAGATGAAGGAAAGCACAATTAAGATACACATTAAACTAATGATAGAGCAACTCCAATGCTATTGATTTCATTTTGTGGTTTTGCTTTAGGGTACAAGTTGTAATACATTTCATTCTCTTGCCTTTGTTAGTTCCAAACAGAAAGTCTGTGACAAATAATTCTAATGACTGTTATTTTTTCAGTCCTAATGTCCCAGGTATGTTCTAGGTCTTCTATTCCTAACATAAACATATGGACACAGTTATAGAAATTCTATTCAAACTTTATTAGTTTAAAAAGTAGAGATTACTTTATGACAACTGATACCATCATGTTCTTTGATATATTTGTCTCAAACACTCTAGACATCTTATATACCCAGTTGAAAAAATTACATGTTTAATATGACAAATTTATCTTTCCAAAAAAAAAAAAACCCATTGTGAGAAATAGCTCTGTCAAAATTTAATTTTAAAATGTCTCTGGAATTTTATTAGTATATGTATGAATCCCAATACATTAAGGCCATATTGTCCCCAAAATTCATTTGCTGAATATGTGACAGTGATGCGTGGTTTACCTTTCTTACTTTATGGATTATAATTTATATTTCTTCAACTGTAATATGAATGAAAATCATGTTTCAGAAGGAAAACATTTCATATGTCTTCCGTGTAAAATTAAATTTAAAATATTTTAGAATCAGGGAATGAATAAACTGGTTCTCCTTTACTTATACTAAGAGTAAACAATGAGGCCAAAATGTAGGAGTTATATTTTTTTCATTCTTAAGAACATCTGTTTAATTAATAAAGTTAATAATTTAAAATGTTCTTAGCCATTTTAGTCCAAATTTAATTTGGAATTCAAAATAGAGTTTATTCTCTGGTTCACAGATATTTGTGTATCCTTCTATTCTGTTTATGAGAGCAGTAACATCTGATTGATAATAAAGCCCAGAACTATGCAAACAGAAACTCCCATTTTTAAAGGATTAAAAAATTTTTTCGATTACACTTCACATACAACATTATATTAGTATCAGCTTACTATATCCTGATTAGACATTTGTATAATGTTTGAAGGGATCACCCCAATAAATCTAGCACCCCCCTCACATGTATGCGGACACCCTAGGTCTGGCTATGATCCAAGGTCTAGCTGTTATTCAAGGCCTGGCTAATCCAAGGCCTGGCTGGTCCAAGATCTGGCTGTGATCTAGGCCCAAAGCTTGGGATAGACCCCGGACTTAGAAAATATATAAACATAATTCAGTTTATTATATTACACATGTGTGGCTGAATGCCACTTTCGAACTCTGCTATGTGAGGAGACATGCAGTTTCCTGGAGAGTAGAAAGAAGGGGAGCAAGAGGGGGAGGATAGAAGGGGACCACAAGAAAGGGAAGCAAGAGAAATGTGTGCAAGAGTACGTGCCTCATGCAATAGACTGCACTCTCCAATATAACTACACTTCTGAACAGAATAGAACTATTGCATGCACAATAAAGTTGGTGTCTGCCATTTCATCTTCATGTCTGCATCTTGTGCATTTTTCTGGCTGGGACTCACACCACTGAAACTTCCCTTTCAAGTCAGCAGTATCCCTGGCCCTGACAACATGCATAATTATTACAATACTATTGACTATAATCCTTTTGCTATCCTTTACATCCCAATGACTATTTTGTAACTACCCATTTGTACTTCTTGATCATTTCCCTCCATATATACATCCCCCTGATGACTCCTCCCATTTGGCAACCATCAAAATGTTTTTGTATCTATGAGTCTGTTTCTGTTACACATGTTATTTATTTATTTATTTACTTTTAGATTTCACATATCAGTGAAATATTATGGTATTTTTCTTTCCTGTCTGAGCTGTTTTATTCATCATAATACCCTCTAGGTCCATCCATTTCAATAGAGGCAAATTATGCCTTATTAAATATGGGGGAAAGAACCACATAGACAGAATGAGAACAGGATAAACCTTCAGAAGTTTCAGTTTCTCAGCTTCATTGGGGTTCTCAATTCTGTTTTGCATGCCATTTGCTAAGTTAGTCTGCACATAAAATTGTGCACAGCAGAGCTGAAATGTTAAATCAGATACATTACAGAAGTAGGAACATACCCATAAATGGAAAAATGAAGAAATTATTTAGATAGCATAAAATTAATTTTAGCGATTAAAAATATGGAGGAAAATGACCAGAATTTAATCATAAATACATTAATTGTTAATTTGTTTATAAGAGTAATAATTGACCTTTCAAATCTATCATTATATAATCAAGGTCAGGTCTTCTTCACTATGAAGGAAGACAACACTAATCTTTTTAATATTTTGCTAGGAGAACAGCTATTAATTCATTTCATTTTTTTTTACCTCATAACAAATGGAAAGTGAACCCCCTTTTCTCTCAATGGCATAGTCTATTTGACCAGCCTTATTAAGCTGCTGAAATTCTGGGTTTAATATGCTAGCAGAATATTAAAAAGCTTCCCCTTAATGAGACAAAAAATGAATTTCAACATTATGTTAATATAAAAGAAAGAAGTAGTGGAGTCACATAGAAGGAATATAAATAGAATGAACATTCAGAAGTTTCATTTACTCAACTTCAGTTGGATTCTCAATTCTGTTTAGCATGACATTTCCTAAGTCACTGTGTTTTTCAGTTTCCACATTGATTATTTCAGCTTGCACTATTACCACTAAAATGTCCTTCCTTCATTGATTTGGAATAAATTCCTTTTTTACAAGGCTCAGTTCAAAACTCATCTCAGTTTTGAAATTCTCCTTAATCATCCATTATTCCTGTATCATGGGAAACAAATACATCTGGCCTGTGAGTTCTCAAAGGCAAGGATATAATGTTATCCAATTTCATATCGCTCAGTTTCCATCTCAGATTCACAGGTACCATGTGGGTGATCTCAGAGAAGATACAATTTGAGATGGATCCTCAAGGAGAGAAGAGTGATAACAGTATGGAGATGGAGAAGATCTATTTCAGAGGAAAATAGTGACACCCCCCCCTTGACTTGTACAATAAACAATGTACCTAGTAAGTTATGTTTGATGCTGAGAGGAAGCAGAATTTGGCATCCCAAAATATGCCTTTTGGGGTATTGGTTATTTTCAGCTGTTCTTTTCTTAAGAATATAAAGAATCAGGAAAAACTTCTGAACTTTTCCAATAACTGCCTAAAAGACGTTAAAGAGCACCTGCTTCATAAAGGGTCCTGTTATCATAGATACCTATAGTTTCATATGAACTAGTTATGATAGACAGGGAGGAAACAGCAAGTCCCATTTGATCTAAGTCTTCTCTGTATCCCACTATAAAGATGGCCCAACAAACATTTGTTTTACAACATATGATTTTCTATCTCCATGTGAATTGCTCTCCTACACTTTGAAATCCAAAACCACAACCCCTCACTTCTTTTTAGCTCCAGATATCCTGTAAGACTTAACTGCATAATTTGTCATCTGATCTCACATTTTTATGGAACACTTGTATTTACATACATAATAAATTGGGTCGTTTTTGTCCTGTTTATTTCTAATATTAATTTGAGTTTTAGTTCTTCAAGAATACCTTAGAAGGTAGAGGAAAATTAATTTTTCCACCTTGATGTGCCTGCTCTGAGGTTTTCTATCAATGAAATGTGGTCATGTTATTTATTGCTCTATTGAACTTTATCTTTTCTACATTTATTATTTATATACAAAAAAATTATATATTGTACTTACTATTAGTGACTATTATGTATGACTTTGGGTAAAATTTATGAAATTCTGACCTGCACTAGTAGAATCATAATTTTATACTTCTCAGTGTTTATGAAGTGCATTACACTTACTTGTAATATGAATCTGTTTTCTGTAACATAGCTCTTGAATCATTATTTTCATGCTTCAAAGATCATGCTCAAACTATACCTTGAATGAATAAATGGAGTACTTGATAAGCATAAGCATTTTTCTTAGTTACACAAGGGGATAAGTAAAGTGACAACATTGTCTTCAAGTAGTTTAGATTCTGGTGGGGAAGCTATGATGCTGCAGCATACAAATAGTAGTAACACCAAAATAGAATATGGGTAATTGCTTTCAGAGAAACATAGATATGCATGGTTTGAGTGTCAAGAAAATAAATGTTGCAGTGAACTACATAGCTTCTCTACTGTGGAAAGAAGTGGAAATTTTACTTGAAGCAAGAACTGGTTTTGTTTGATGCAATTGATTATGATTAGGATAGGTGGAAAGGGAATGAGAAAGAATTGAGGCAGAAAAGTATCAAAGAAGATAAAGTATCTCCCTAGTTTCCTAACCCTAGAGAGAGAAAACTAATTGGTACACACCCAGACACACTATAAGTAGAGGTAAAAGCAACGGACTTATAATAATACTGCTTGCTCTTGGTATTGAAAGGGAATTTGAAAGTGAGGTAAGGAAAAATGCATTTATCATGTACAATGGGAGTTTCCTGTTCAAGGTAACATATCCTAAATCAGGGGAGCTGATGAAGTTAAATAGCTCGTAACACAGAGAGGCAGTTCAGCTCCATTGACCCAGCTCTGATCCAATGAATGAATTACACGTTTATCTGTTCAAAAGAGAAAAATTAATGAGCCTCCAGGACCCTTTAGTCCTGTGTCTTTGAGATACTGGCAGGAGAAAAGAGCAAAAGTCTGAGTTTGTAGAAGCCCTACATTTAGCAAATAAGAGAAAGAAATAGCCACTGAAGAGGCCGTGGAAAAGATGAGTTAGCTGCGTATAATGATGGCCTGTCAGGCAAAAGAGAAGAGGAATCTCAAGAGAGGTAGAGGATGGTGAAA
>CM052794.1:79168079-79227009 GCA_028533395.1 Rousettus madagascariensis | reverse complement strand
ATCATCAGCGATATGAGTACCAGTTGCAACAATTTGGCAGTGATGCTCACTGCGAGGCCATACATCTGCTTCCCAGCCTGCAAAGAGTATATGTCAGAATCCCCAAGAAGATTCTGATTTACCCTTTTCTGGGGGGCAGGACATTAGTTTAATAACACTAATTGAAGTCTCCTATTCCAACTAGAAATGACTGATAGATTTGGTTACATCAGAATAATAGACTACTGTGGCAAAGATGTTATAAATGATAAAGAGACAAGCAGGAAACTAAAAGCAAATATTTACAACATATATGTGTGTGTGTGTGTATTATATATATATATATATATATATATATATATATATATATATATATATATATATAAAATACACAGCGTCCAGATGTTAAAAGAAGTTTTTAAAGACAACTTTTTGGCCAACATAAACAAAATAAAAAGGTAATGTATCTTTGTTGTATTACTCATAATATTTTGTTTGAGATAAAGAAGATTTAACATAACCTTTAATATTTAGCTTTTCTGTTCCTCTTGGGCCTTTGAGAAACAGTCATCAATATATATTCCTTATCAATAGTAATAGTTGCCTTTTTTTCCCTTTATTACTTTTTGAGAACTGTAAAAAATCTTTACTTATTTTAGCGTACAGAATTTGTTTTAATATATAAGCATATAAAATCAAACCAACAAATTAAGGAAACATCTATTTACAAGTTAGTTGCAATTAATTTGAGATGTTTGGGTTATGGGGTAACATGGCACCTGTTTCGATGAAATTTGAATTCCAGTAGAAAAAATTGGCACATAAATATATGACAACAGTATAACATGGTTAAGTACCAAATCAGTTACATGGTAGTTCAGTTATAGGGTCATGGCCAAGAAGACATTGAACCCTCAGGCCCCTGTGTATATTCTCTGTGTGCGATGTAGAAATTTTACGAGGTCAGATGGCATGGCAATCGAAGATAACTGTGGTTACTAAGATCTCCTAAGAGATATTGCTGTCCTGAAACAAAGAGAAGTGTTTGTATAAAGCTGGGTGTCCCATAATTGGCAAAGGAGGATCAAAAGTAGTGTTTATGAGACTTTAATTCAGACTGGTACTGTTTATCTCTCCATTAGTTAGAGCAACTAGGAAGAAAGTTGTCACAAAATATTACAGTAGCTTTAAGTGATATAGACCACCAAATCTGTGATACATAAATGGTGCTTTGGATTTCAAAATTAAATAATCTAGACTATTTGAATTTTAAATATATAAATATATATTTAACGTATATATTTAATATATATTAAATATAAAAAATATAATAGTATTTTTACAGCACTTGGCATTTTTTCTCCCTGCCATTATTTTCCTAAGGTAAATAACATACAAATTATAATAAATGTTTAAATACATTCAAGGGCTCCTAGTTCTAAAGCAATAATAGCATAATAGAAAACAAAGCAGTAAAATATAGCATCCTATCTAGATTTAAGAGCAGATCCGGGCCTAAATATGAGTAGTTTGACTCCAAGCCGAGTGTTCTTCCACCTGGGAAATATAGAGCATTGTCTCCAGGCCAGAGTTCATGGCTGCACATCCTGGTCTCACCACTGAATAGTTGTATACCATGGGCAGGTTACATTTGTTTCTGTGACTTTGTTCTCTTCTGTAAATTTAGAATAATCATAGTAGCTACTTCCTGGGATTTTTGAGGAGAATAAATGAATTAATTTCCTGAGGAGAATTTAGAGGACCTAGCATAGCATTATTGGATCTTAGCGTGGGCCCCTCTAAAAATGCCAAAGTTGCCTATTGACACTTTGAGTTAAAGTTATGTAAAAGGCAGTCAGCATATAGAGGACATTTTATCCCCCTGTGTCCCTCTGAAAACAGAAAATAACTATCTCTTACCTTGCCTGCACTAGAAGGTAAGAGAAACATCTTTAGCAACAAAGATAGAGAATACTTGGCTGAGAAGCCTGTACAAGCAAACATTGTTTTTTGTTTATTCGTTTGTTTGTTTTTACTGATTTACTACACCAAGCCCAAACTCAAATTATTCCTTACTAATTAAGCACACAGGCTCACATTTCTTTGTCCAGTCAAATCCTCATCAATTTATTGTTTCCTCTTCTAAAATGTACTAAACCGTTGGCCTTTTCCTTAGGTCCCATATGTATGAGAACTCCTTATTTATATATGTAATCAAATTTGATTTTCATCTGTTATTTTTTCATGTCAATTTAATTCTTAGAGCATCCAGAAGAACCTATAAAGGGTAGAGGAAAAGTTCTACCTCCCCAATAATGTAAATATGAGCTGAGAGTTTGCTATCAGTACCACTTTTGACATAAGTCAGGCATGAGTCTGTCCATGAAAAGGTGCTATACTGGAGAAACACATGAATGTGCTGCAATTATTTTTCTTCCATTAGTCTCACATCATCAGACTAGGACTGGAGACTAAGAGCTCTCAAGAGCTCTAATTTCTGTCTAGATGCAAATTATATTGTTCTCTGCATTGTTACCCTTGCATATTTCTATACTTTTGTCATTAAGGAAATTTGAACCCTCTAGCAGCACCTGTGGCTTTTTTCTCTGAATAGTAGATTTCTTCCAATACCTCTTGTCACCATTTCACACTTACTTAGAAAATATATTAAAGAATTAGAGATTTCTGAGCATCCAGAACTCTTTTTTTTGATGCTTTTACAAAATATTATTTTCTTGTCCATCAAGTTAAATATGTCTTCTTTGCTAACTCAAGAATGCAGTGTTCATAATTCTTTTGACATCCAGGAGCCATTCGGCTAACATTTTAATTCAATTTTTATGACACTGAATTTTTCATATCTGCAGCATGTAGAGGGGTGATTTATCTTTATTGCATTAACTTCTAGAAAAATATCAGAGATTTTAAAAATTAACCTTGATCATATTTTACCTCTCCTTATATTTGCATTAAATTAGAGTAATGGTTACATTTAAAATAACATGTAATAAACTGGCAAATTTGGTTAATAAATTGAAAGGTGTGTCTAATACCAGATCTGACTTTTACTTAATAGAAGGTATCATAATTCACATAAGACTTCTCAGTTTAAATACTGTTTAGTCACTTTGATGAATATTTCCTAAGTTTATGTAGGATCTTAGTATGTTCTGTTATTTTCTGCCAGCATTCTACTTCTGCTAAAGTTCCAATCCTTCCTTCCCATGTGAAGCAACAAATGGTATAGATATTACAAGAAAAGGCCTTGAACTACAGTAAATCTAACTTTGAATTCTGTCTTCCCTGGCTGAGTGATACTTGGAAAGTTACACAATTGTATTAATCTTTGTTTTTACAACAATACAATTAGGAATAACTGCAAGTAACTTGTAATTAAATGTTTCCTTTATTTGTTGGTTTGATTTTTTTGCTTGTCTATTTAAATAAATTCTGTAGGCTAAAATAAGTAAAGATTTTTTACAGTTCTCAATAAGTAATAAAGGCAAACAAATGACAACTATTGCTATTAATAAGGAATACCTATTGATGACTATTTCTCAAAGGCCAAAGAGGAACCAAAAAAATACTGCTTAAAGGGAAAGTTCAATTGTCTTTATCTCACATAGAAAATTGGGAGTAATATGACACAGATATACATGACTTTTTAATTTTGTTTTTGTTGGCCAAATAGATACTTTCAAAAAATTCTTTTTACATTCTAGACATTGTTTCTCTGAGTATAAAAATATATGTTTTAAATATTTGATTTTATCTTCTTGCTTGTCCCTTAATCATTTCTTACATCTTTGTCACGGTAGTCTATTATCCTAATGTAACCAAATCTATCAGTCATTTTTCGTTAGAATAGGAGACTCGAGTTAGTGTTATTCAGCCAATGGCCTGCCCTCGAAGAAGGGTAAATCAGAACTTCTGGGGGATGACAGGTACTTCTAGCTAGCTGAGAATAATAGATTGGCCCCACAGTGAGCATCACTGTGAAACCGTTGCAATTGGTACTGATATCACTGATGATGTGTTGGGGAATAAATGTTCAAAATCACAGTTATATAATCAAGAAATATAATTATAATGACACATATCTTTGCTTTTGAATGTGCATATAAGATTTATATTCAAACAAAATTGGGAAAAAATGGATACTACTGATGAATAACAGCTTTGAAAATAAAATAACAGTTATCATGTGCTAAAAATATTAATGATGTTCCTCCTCGCCTTTGCAATTTTCCTTTTAATTGTGCTAAAATATAGTTCTTATGAAAGTTTCCATTTTAACTCTTTAAGGTGTACAATTCAGTCACATTATGTGCATTCACACTGTTCTGAACCTGTCACCACCACTACATCTAGTACTTTTTCATCCTGTTGTCAGCGCCAAGTTGATCAAGAAAGGAAGGCTTCAGTGATGAGACACCCATTTGAAAAAAATGCATGAGGAGCACACCTGAGAATAAAATGGTAGGCACCAACTTTATTGCGAGGAGCGCGGGCTTCTGCACTAGGAGACCATATGGGTACAGGCGCCTTACTACATTAATGTAACATTTCATATGCAGAGTTCTATCCCTGGCCACAAGCCTGGATCACAGCCAGACCTGGGACTCACACTCCCAAATTAAAACTCTGTGACCATTAAACAATAACTCATTGAGCCACCCTCCATAGCCTCTGGTAACCACCATTCTATTTTCCGTCTCTATGAACTGGATTACTCTAGGAACCTCAAATCATTTAGTATTTGTCCTGTGTCTGGCTGATTTCACTTAGCATATATCTTTTTTAAAACTGAATAAAGTGTCCATTGTATGTATATACTACATTTTGTTTTGTCAATTCATCTGTTAATGAGTATTTCCATACTTTAAGTTCCTGTGAATAATAATGTCATGAATATTGCCTGGCAAATGCTTGTTCAAGTCCCCACTGTTAATTTTTTGGGTTGTATACTAAGAGCTATAATTTTAACTGATTTTAATTCTTGTATTAAAGGCCGAAGAGGTAAATTACCACTTTACTTTTTTCTCCCTCTTGTGGCAATTAAAACGACCGATTGCTTGTGACCAGTGGAAATCAATTTGGTGGATCTCTAGTTCTAAGTTATTAGATTTACCCATAGTAAACATTGGGGATATTCCCAAATTAATTTTTTTGTTCATTGTCCTTCGACACTGTCCAAGGATTACTTTAACATGACATGAACATTCACGATTTTCAGTCTGAAATTAAATTCTTTCATATCTGTATTAGTAAAAGCCTTCATTATTTACTTTTTATTTTGGTCTAGTTTACTAGAATGTTAATTGTCTAAGGGCAGAGGGACAGTTGGTTTTCTTTTTTTCTGTATTTTTAGCACATACTAGGGACAGAATATATATTTTCTAAAATTAACTTTTGACAGTCTCTAAGCACATTAGATATACTAGTTCAGAGCATAAATACACACACACATACACATACAAATATCTTTTATTATTACTTGCATTGGACAATTCATTTCAATAATGCTCTCATTGTGTTGCCTTTCCCCTAGCATATTTTTAGAAATTCCCTTAATCCATTCTCCATTGTTTAAGCTATTAAGTGTAGTTTTATTCTTTGATATTTCAGTCTCCCCTTTGTTGGTCAATTCTATATGTTTTCTCTTCCCTTTCCTATATATAATACCATTTTTCATTTGAAATGTATCATTATGCATTTCATGATGAACTAAAAAATTAACAAGTATGTATGGTGGATAAAATACTACATTACAACAATATTAAATAGTATGTGGTATAAAGTCATCTTTAAAAATCTTTGACTTCTTCCTTCTTTTTTCAAGCATCATTCCATCGAACATCAGTGCTTTGTAGACACTGATTCAGTGCCATTGCCAATAAGACTTTTGCCACTCTACGTATCAGATGTGAATTACTTAATTCACGTTTGCTATGATTAAATTTGGAATGGCAGAAGATTCCAGGCTTCAAGACTAAAAGTAGCACTTGAAAATGTTCACTATTTAAAGATTTATGACTCCCATACCCTTTCAAGATACCTTCCTCTTATCATCATTCCACAAACATGCTTTGCACTTTGTTTCATCTGGGTTTTGGCTCACTGTGGTTCCTCTGTTTAGACTATCCTCCTCATTCATGATTCACTGAGGTTATTATGCTGAGCAAAGTAAGTCAGACAGAGAAAGATAAATACTATATGATTTGACTTATATGCAGAATCTAAAGAACAAAAAGAAGAAACTAATTGAAAACATACTCACAAATATAAAGGACAATCTGGTGATGGCCAGAGGGAAGGGGGACTAGTGGGCTGTGGGAAAGCAGCAAAGGATTAAAGAAGTACAAATTAAGAGTTGAGAGATGGTCATGGGGATTGGGAGCATGGCCAAGGGAACATAGTCGGCAGTAATGTAATGGTCATGTATAGAGCCAGAGGGAAGACACAGTAATTGGGGTGATCGTTTCATAAATTGTATGAATGTCTAATGAATGTACTGTTTACTTGAAACTAATAATAAAATAAAATACCAAAAAAACAAAAGTTCACTGAGAAACTCTAACCACCCTTCAGTGTCACACATATCCTTCACTCTCTAGGAAACCGTTTATGTTATATCACCAATTGAAATGTCCCTTCTTTGGAATCTACATGGCAATATGTGATTTCCTAATTGAGCTACTAATTATAACATATACTTGCTTCAATATGTTGCTAAACTTTCTATCTTTTTATTTCTTTCTCTCCAACTACATCACATGAAAACGTTTTCCTGAAAACACCCCTTTCCCTATCCTGAATAACCCACTGACAGATTACAGATACCTATCACCACCCAGATACTCCTTCCTAATTAGTTCTTTAAACATCTTAATATGAATCAGTTTTCCACCTCACCTTTATCTTTACCACCAAACTCTTCCCAGGACTTTTCAGGATTTATGTCCATCATCAAAAATATCCTCTAAAAATTCAACCTTACTAATGAATATTACTTTATGTTTCTTTCCACCCTGCACCTCCCCTCAACACAAGACACTGCTATCTCAAAGAGTTGCTCCTGAACTTTACATAGCGCAGATCATAGAGGAAGATAGATTGCAGGTATATTTCTGTTTCTGAATTGCTTCTAAAATATTATTCCATCTCCTTTGCTACTTTTTCCAAATCCTCTGAAGTACATGCCATCATCTGAATTTATCAACCGCTAATCTCTCTTGCTATACTTCTCTACAGATTTCTTTAATGATCCCTTGTTTAATGCAATATTTAACCAAGTATCGCATTATTTAACCTTACTGTTCTTTTCTCACTACAATATACTTTTATTATCATAAGCGATCATGTAAAAATCTGCAGGAACATTCTATTCACAGCAGCAGGAGACAATCGATCACTCCCTTTCATTATGAACCTTGTTCTTTACATGGTACATGCATTCTACATTTTCCTAGTATTCCTGCTAACTCAAGAAAGGGAGTTCTCGGTATCCCTTGATGAATCTTCCTCCAACTTCTAAGTGTTGAGTAACCAGGGAACAGTCTTTGGATTTCTATATCTTCACTCATTTTCTAGGTGATTTCATCCTGTACCATTTCTTTCCTGAAAGTAGACCAGCTCCTGTGACTGTCTTGCCAAGAACTATACTTGTGTATTGCAAAAGCTTCACAGACATAAACTCTCCAAAAATGAACTCTTGATTCATGCCTCCACCATACCTGGAGGGAGAAATGTTCAGAAAAAAACCGCAAGATTTGATTTTTATTTTCTCTAATATATCACATATAATCCATCAGTAAATCCTTTTGGCTGTCCTTTGACTATCTTATCACCATCTCCCTTGCTTACAGCCATGGTTCAAGCCACTATCAATGTTACATGGAAAGTACTGCATTATGCTCTGTTTCTATTCCTATCTGATATCTCTTACTCACCCCCACATTCAATTGTGCACAAAATCTTGAATAATCCTTCTGAATTGGATTATGGTACCCCTCTGGACAAAACCATTCAACATCTGTCTTTCTAAAATTTTTAGAATAAATTTCATACTGTAGTTTTGGACTACACTTCTAATATAAAGTTTCCAACCAGTCTTTTAGTCACACTGACCTCCAAGATCCCTTTAGCGTCAGGGACTTTATACTGGAATGCCATGAATGTTCCATACCTAGGAATCCGCAAGTCTTTCTCTTGACCACATAAATCTGTAGTAAATAGCCACTGATTCCCTTCATATACTATTTGTTGAGTTCCATAGTTTGTATTAGTAGGGTAGTAATAATGTTTGTTTCATTGCTATGTCCAACTTCTAGAAGAGTGCACACTTTAAGTACTCAAAAATATGTACCAATTAAATAAATGAACTGAATCAATCAATTATTAATGGTACTAAAATATAAAATGAGATAAAAATCAGCTCTATAGGATGGTAAATTGTAGTGTTACACAACACGCACGCACACACACACGCACACATACATGTGTATGATTGATTTAAAATTGTGAACCACTTTAGTTGTAACTGGTGATTCAGATCAGAAGTCAGCATTCAGTGCTTTGAAAGAGCTCTTTTGTACAAACAACAGCAGGTTATTTTGTAAGCTTTATGTACTTGGTCTATTTTTCTCTCAAAGTGTTTAAGGTGATAGGTCTATATGTAAGAAGAGCTCTGGTAATAGGGAAAAAAAAGACAAATGTTCATGTGCAAAACTATAGGCAATCGATAGCTGGCTTTGCTCAGGGAAATTTTGATTTTATGCATGTATATTAATGGCCATTTAAAAAAATTATTGAAATACTTTTAAAACATAACTGTGATTGAGAATCTAAAATGCTCTAATTTCTAAACTTTTACCCTGAATGCAAGTAATATTTATAAATTATTTCTTAGTAATAAAATTTTGCAACTTTATATATCTTCAATCATTAGAAATTCTTAAATTTAGTTGATAATAACTAATTGGGGAAAAATGGAAAATTAGCAACTTTAGTCAAACTGGGATTTTTAAAAATTTACTTAGCAATTATTTCTGACATATCTAAGTTTCTAAAATGTTAGTAAAGCACTAAAATTGGCAGTGTTGTTTTACATTAATATAGCTAGCGCTTTGAATTTTAAAAATGATTGCAACAAAAATAATTTCAGAATTTGTTGCATTACTTCTATTAGAAAATGGCAACTTCATATTTGCTACTGGAAACTCCATCATGAAATCTTTGGAATTACCTTGGATGAAACCTTTCAGAAACATACGAATCTATGAGGACAACATACATTTTTAATATTCATTATAACACATCACAAATAATTTGTTCTTATTTTTGTAGTAAAAATAAACCCTCAAATTTGTTTAGTAGTCACCTCATGATTGTGTATTAAGTTTGGCTCTTTAAACTCATTTGTCTCCAAGTTTAAGATTTGTTTTAAGCAGGAATAACTGCTCAGTTAAGTTAAATACATGGTTATAGTGTATCTGCAAAATTTAAGCACTTCACTTTTACTGTAGCTTTCTATCTTAATAAACTGGCTCATACTTTTACTCTTAGCACAGAAGCAAACATTCTTATATCTTCAGATACACCTCAGGTGTAGAATTTTTTCTGAAACACTAGAGGATGATCGTTTTCATCCCGAATCTCAATATATATACTTTTGCCCTATAACCTAGAGGATAAGAAATAATGTTTTATTGGCGATTATTTATTCTAAAAGCTGCACTGCAGTGAATGTTTATTGTACTTTATTTTTTATGAAACAATGGGAATTTATTAAATAAAAAAAAAGTCATTCCTAAATGACACGTCTAATACCAGAAAACCCACAGAGGACACTGATAATGATGCTTCCTGCACAATAATGTTAAGTTGTTGCTATCACTTTTAAAAATGATGTCCTGGTAATTTATTTTACTTTATTTGTTGAGTTCCAAAGTTTGTATTAGTAGGGTGGTAATAATGTTTGTAGTATTGTAGTCTAATAACTTTAATGATACAACTCAACTATGTATGTTTACAAATATTTCACACATATTACCAGATACACAAAAGTGACACAAATATATAAACACCTTGTGAAGTAATTGAAATTGCCATAAACAAGATATACATACATGCTTTATTCTTTCTTAAAACAAATTTATTGGGGTGACACTGGTTAATAAGATTATGTAGATTTCATGTGTACAATTAGATAATCCAATATTGTATATTGTATTGTGCGTTTACCGCTGAAAGACAAATCTTTTGTCAGCATGAATTTGAGCCCCTTTACCCTTTGCTACTAAGCCCCTTCCCCCTAGGAACCACTAAACTTTTGTCAGTGTCTATCAGTTTTTGTTTGTCTTGGTTACTTTTTGCTTCCAGCTTTAGATCCTACAAGAGTAAAATAATATGGCTCTCAACTTTTTCCATCTTGCTTATTTCACTTAGCATGATTATCTCAAGGTGCATCCATGCTTTTGCAAATGGCAGCATCTCATCTTTTCTAATGGCTGTGTAATATTCCATTGTATATACATACAACCTCTTCTTTAGCCAATCATCTATGGAAGGGTATTTCACGTGTTTCCATGTTTTGCCTACCATGAATAATAAAGATATGTATGTGTGTGTGTGTGTGTGTGCATGCATGTGCGTGTATTTCATAAACTCCAGAGAGAATACAGTAAAATAAACATTTAAAATGCCAACATAGCAGTTATTAAAAATCAATAAAATTAACATCTATAGAAACATCTAGAAAAATATTTTCACTATAGAAAGCCATGTTTATAAACTTCCTATAAAAAAATTATCCAACTTTAACAATCGAACTGAAGTTTCTCAAGCTTTTTTATCATATATTCATCTAACAAACAACATTATCACAATATAAGATATCATGCTTCCCTATCAATTATGTTTCAGTCTATATTTTTGTGTGACTTATATAGAATTTAATTGTATTTAATTTAGTGCTTTAAATAAACCATGGAATAAAATTTATGATAGAATTTCCATGCCATAAATTATGAAAGCAAGTATAATTATGGAAAGATAATTATAGTATGCATTTACATATTTATTTAAATTCTTTTTAAAATTTTCTATCTGCCTGGTTCGGGAAACTTTAACTTAATATGCATAATAACATTAATAATAATAAATATATATATTTAACTTACATACTTATCTCAGTTTTTAAAATTGGTTGCTTTTATTGTCTTTAACTGCTCTTCGATTTGGATCGTGTGTGTTTTTCCTCTTGATTTTAAAAATATTTGACTAAGTATTTAATTTGTATAATTAAATTTTATTAGAATTGAATCATTTTTCTCTGTTTCTGAACTATGTGAAAAAAATGTCCTTTTATTTGTCTTGAAGATACGTTTATCCATTTTAAGAAATGTCCTCTCGTCGGGTGTCAGATTTGGTCATAAAACAAAAGAATGTCTTAATGGTATAGTACCTAATCTACAAAATGAAGGGCAGGAAGGGGAACATGGAAAACCTGAACGGCACTGTGCTAAGAGAAGTAAGAAAGAGAATGAAAAGTAAATACTGCATGGTCTCGTTTATAGGCGATACAAAATTTTAAGCAAAACCTTTTGAGCTAGAGCCTAGGTCATATACCAGTAATTTCCCATGTATGCTATGTGACCTTACACAGGTCACTTATCTATTTCGAGCTGCAGTTTCTCATCAATAATCTAGTAATCATATATAACTGATTAGATTAAAGGAGCAAATACATGTAAAGCATTAAATACATGATAGCTTCACTACTTCAAGTATGACACAGTATTTACTGACCCTCAAGGTAGAGAGAAAGTATTAGTAATATTATTGTTGTTATTATCATCATCATTATCAATATCATTATTATTATGAGAAAGAGGAAGAATACCAATGCCGTGAAATTAAAAACATATCCTAGCATTGAATTATAAAAGAAAATTGTTTTCATATGGGTCATTATATAGGGAGTGTTAAATGATATAGTAGAAAATATGTATATTTTTACTGTAAATATAAGAATTTAAAAAGTAATAAATACTATCAAAAAATTTAGCAAAAGTGCCTTTTTAAATATCCATACTTTAGTTTACATAGCAAGACTACACTTTTATAGAAAACTCATTTAAAAAAGTTAACAGTCTTTACCAATTAAGAATACAAAGTGCTGTAGGTATTATTAAAAAATTATAAATAAATAAATTAATGAATTTTTAATGAACAGTGTTTGAGGAAAACAGACACACACTATAAACTACTTGATGTAAAAATATTCTGAAATTACAAGCCTATTAGGGATCATTTTATCATAAAATGCAGAACCGTAGGCGAGACAAAAAAATGTTTGAATAAACCATGAAATAAACTGTGTATTTTTGACATCTAATTAAAAAGAAAAGTATATTTTAAGCCCAAAGCTTTTTTGTTTACAGAGAAGCAGTGATTGATGAATTCATTAAAAAATACATATATATGTGTGTACATATATATATACACACACACATATACACACACAAATATATATGTGTATATATATGTGTGTGTGTGTGTGTGTGTGTATACACACACACACACACACACACACACACAAGCCAACAGCAGTAACAAATGTTGGATTTTGGATATACAATTTACCAAGCTTTGGAAAAAGTACATTGACCGTGGTGACTCATATTATGTAGGCAGTCTTATATTGTCATACATACTCCTACATACACACATAATCAAAACAAAACATTATGACCTTCTTTCTTGAGACTATAAAGTAAGTTTAAATGAGATCATAGAGGAGAGGTCCTGGTCCAAAAGGATTAGTGTCCTGATTCCTGACACAGAGCTCCTAAAACACCTTGTAAATAGGAGTGAGAGAAGAACATTTTGTTCTGACATTTTGACTGTGACCCCATAATCTCATTAAGAACTGCTGCTTTCAAATGCGACTTCTAATACAAACTAGATTTTCAGGAATATGGGAAGAGAAAAGTAAATTACAATGGTCCACATGATAGAACATTACACTACATTAAAATGAAGTTTTTGAAGAATATCTAATGATATTCTAATGATAAAATATTTTTTAACGAAAAAGAAAAAACCCAAGATTTTAAAACCAAATTATGTGATCAAAATTAGGCATTTGCATGTGTGTGTGTGTGTGTGTGTGTGCATGTGAGTGTGTAGCCCTGGAGGAAAATTAAAAATATGCATGTAAAAGAACAGGATTATAAATCATTTTCTTCTTTATATTCTTTCCTTAATTTTATAGAATGATAGTACCTTTATAATTTAAAAAATTTAATGTTAAATATGTTGAAAGTCTAGAAGGGAAAGAGAAAAAGAAGTTTTAAAGTAAAAATGAAAGGCCTTTGGTCCCTTTTCCAAAACATCATCTCTTGTGTCTAAAGAGCCTGGGGAGACAACCTGGGAATCTTTATTATTTATTACATCAAGGAGCCCTAGCTGATGCTAGTTAAGCATACATTATCCCCCCCCACCCCAGCCAAATAAAAAAGAATTTGCTTAGTTGTTTGTCTGTAAAAGATATTTCCTCAGACATATATATTTACTTGTGAAGATTTAAGCAAGAAGTAATGAATACAGAGAGAAGAAATCTTGCAAAACACAATCTAATTATTCTTTATCTGTATAGCTTTGCTTCATTCATTAGTCCTATGGTAGACAACATATTTAATAATTGATTTTTGGAGAAATTTAAGAAACAATACAAAATGAAGCAGTTTAATTACAACTACTTAGCACAATGAACACATGAAATTTAGTCCTTATAAAGTATTTAATAAACTGTTCCTAAATAGGGGAAATTTTCATTAAATTCAAGCATTATTTTTAATCTTTCCAAAATTTCTAAGAGGAAAAAAAGTTTGAAGTAACAAAGTTGTAAATTTTGAAACATTCTAGTAAATCAGCTATTTCCAAGCATCGGTCATACTAAAAATAAAAATAAGTTTTCATTATGATAGAAAGTGAAATCTAGGACTATAACTTTTAAGTAATATGTCACTCCTCCACACTTGTCCCCACATTGCTCACCTAAGTATTTTAGTCAACCACATTTTACGTGTTTGATTTATCTGTCCCCACACGTCCCACTTAAATATTGCAGTCAACCACATTTGGAGGCTACACTGGCTTTTGAAAAGGCAAAATAGAATTTTTGGGTTTGTATGTCAAACATCCTTTCCTCCTTTATTTTGGACCCTGAACTCCATTTTTTACTCCCTTGTGTTACTATATGCCATATGCTCTTCGTGAAACTGTCAATCACAGTGCTCTGCACTCCATCCTTGCCTAAGGGTGCATGAATGTCTTAACCCAGGCTAATCAGATGCTCCTCTTCAGACAGTTGATCCTTGAGCTTTAGGCAGATGATCCCAGGTGTCTTGATGGCACTGCCCTAACACCCCTCAACCCTCCAAAAAAACCCATCTGCCAAATCTGATCAAGATTGCTAAAGCTTATCTTGTTTTTTTTTCTTCTTTT
Organism: Rousettus madagascariensis; assembly: GCA_028533395.1. Classification (NCBI taxonomy): domain Eukaryota; kingdom Metazoa; phylum Chordata; class Mammalia; order Chiroptera; family Pteropodidae; genus Rousettus; species Rousettus madagascariensis. Next base: position 79,212,516 of record CM052794.1, on the reverse strand, counting down.
CTTCCTTAGATTCTATTCAACTTTTTGTTTGTGCAAGCTGCCAAATATTCTTTTGATAAGTACTTTTTAGTATGTTTCCAAACAAAAAACCATTCCAAAAGCAGTTGAGAACAACCAATTTAGTCTATATTAGAGAATAGGGCCATATCTTCCCACCTACAAAGAGTTTGCATTTTCCCTCCCAAAGTACTAAAGACATTATAAAATGCAAATTTTTCACATAGTGATCAAAACTTAATCAAATGTTATATTTTTCGCATTTTCTCCTTTTCAATATAGATGACTATATTATTATTACCATTAATTTTGGGGGAAATATTCTATGCTTTTGTTCCTACTTTGTCTGATCATCAATAAAGATCAGGATACTCAAATTTAAAGACTCTGAAAGGTATGGCTGCTTTTCTAATGTGCCCAAAATACAGCCGTTGGTTATACAAAGAACTTAGAGAAAAACACATGGAATCCTATATGCAATAAGTAAGAATAAATGAATCATTTTTAGTATGCGATTGCTTTATTTTTAAATGTCACTCAAACATGTCATAGCTGGTAAAACAAAAATAATAGTAATAATAATTAAAGCTTTTTAATTTGGACATCATTCTAATAAGTTAAGTACATTGCAGATATCATTTTGCTTGAAAATTTTCAAACACCCTAAGAGGTGTACTAATATTTATCTTCATATATAATGTCAAAGATTCTAAAGCTTAGAGAGGCTAGTAAAGATCAAAGATGAATATGAAACCCATGCCTGTCTGATATCAAAGTCAGGAAACTTGAACAATTCATTACATTAAATTTTTACATACCTGCCTTTTCTCTACTTTTCTGTTAAGGTAGTTTTTAATTTGAGGCATGCCATTGGTAAATCTTCTAGTTATAACATTTTTTTATTAAGTATATTTTATAAAATTTCCCTTTACCTCTATTCCTTTAATCTCATGTATATCTTAGCATTTATGGAATATTATCTAATAGGAATCTTCCATTAGTTAAATTGCAATGCTGGACCAGCTAGAGTATCCAACTGTCTTGTGCATTTGAACACAACATAAGCATAGCAATCTCTATCAGGGAATCAGGATAGAAAGCATATAGTGTAAATTAATAACTGAGTATATACTTTAAAAACTGAAAGTGACAGCATTAAATTAACGATTTCCCTTAAATTGTTGTCTGCAATTATTTTCAAGATATTACATAAGGGTCTGATTCAGTACATGATATCCAGAGGGAGTAAAACAGGAAAAAGACTGATTAATTGAATTTATAAATGTTCCTTGGGATAAAAAATGAATTAGCTTTGGAAGAATACTTGTGTTTTGAATAATGATTAAAGAATGACAAACTAAATTTATATTTCCTATTTCTGAAACATAAAATTCTTAGTTTGTGCTTTTGGACTCATATGAATTATTCATATGAATTATCCATATAATTCATATGAAGTTAAGCCAAAGTGCAGGAGGTCTCAAAACTATAAAAATTAAAAACAAATAAAGGAATAAGAATTCGCTAAATTGTTTTTGTGTCTTGTGTCGATAAAACCATGAAATCCTTTACCTACTGTAATTTCTCTGTTTCTTCCACAGAAAAGTTGTCACTATTTGCCATTAAATGTAGATACTGTGCAGTCAAACTGACTGTCATTGAACCTATTTTCTTTAATCATAAATTTTCTTGAACATCACTAATGTTTGAAGTTTTCACCATCTTCTACCTCTCTTGAAATTCCTCCTCTTCTTTGGCTAACAGGACATCATTACACAGAACTAACTGTTCTTTTCCATGGCCTCTTCAGGGGCTATTTCTTTCTCTCATTCACTAAATGGAGGGCCTCTTCAAACTCAGACTTGCTATCATAGCCATTAGCCACATACTATTTTGATGTTACTACTTATTTGTATGCTACAGCATCATAGATTCTTCACCAGAATCTAAAGTCTTTGAAGACTTGTTCCTTTACATAACTCAGAACAATGCTATGCTTATCAAGTACTCTATATATTTATTTAATGTATTGTTTTGGCATGATCCTTGAAGCATGAAAATAATGTTTCAGGAGCCCTGTAACAGAAAATGCATTCATATTACATGTATTTCAAAAACAAATGGAGCATAGTTGTTGCAAATAACATAATAACTCCACAAGTATTAGTGTGCAAGAAAGTTTATATATTTGTTTACACACACACAAACACATATGATAATTGTTTGGTTTACTTTGTTCTCTAAATTTCTCACTGTGTCCATTAATACAATTTAGGATATTTTTCCTAAAAATAAGGTATATGTTTTTTTGTGTATAATTAAATATGAAACAAAGTTCAAGTCTTCATGTCTCCTATAAATTATCTTGATGCTAAATAATTGTAAGATAGCAAACTAGCATTAGTTAAAGAGTAATAATAATTACAAGAGGACCAATAAAGCTTTTATCAATCTATGTAATGTGACCAAGGATAATAAGTAATATCTGATCTCAAAACTAAAAACATCACAATCCCAGTATCCTACAATGTGTGTAAATTTACAATTTCTATCTTAGAAAGCAGTAGTTCTGTTATTTGACTATATATCCAGCATTTTATTATCATTTCATATGTTTAATTCATAAAATGTCTTTGTGAATGTATTGCAATTCATAATTACTGAGAAGAATTATAAAATTATGTTTCTATTAATTAGTCCAGGTTAGAATTAAATACATTTTGGCCAAAGTCAATACAACAAGCTCTAAGACTAAGGGCAATATAATTTTAGTATATGAATAATAAAGTTCAAAAAGTAAAATTTAATAGAGAAATAGATATAATGACTGCATTTCTTTGATAGCAAACATCAGAGCATGCATTGCAGGGTAGAAAAATTAATTTTCCTTCTTCTTTCTAAGTTTTTCTGGAAGTACTAAAAGTCAAATTAACATGAGGGATTAACAGGACAAAATGACCAAATTTATTATGCATGTAAATACACAGGTTCCATAAGAATGTGAGACCAGATGACAGATTAGCCATTTAAGGCTTATATTACAACTTGAACTAAGAAGATGTGTAGGTTGTGGTTTGGGATTTTAAAGGGAAGGACAGCAATTCACATGGAGATGGAAAATTAAATGTTTGATAAACAAATGTGTGTTGGGCCATCTTTAACAATAGGACATAGAGAGGACTTAGATCAAATGGGCCTTGCTGGTTTCTCTCTGGCTATCGTACCTAGTACATATGATGTGTCTATGATAATAGGATTCTTCATGGAGCAGTTACTCTTTAACTTCTTTAGGCAGTAATGGGAAGTTCAGAAGTTTTTCCTGAATTTTTATTTTCTTAAAAATAACCAGCTTAAAATAACCAATACCCCAAAAGGCATATTTTGGAATGCCAAATTCTGCTTCTCCGTAGCATCGAACATAATTTACTAGGTACATTGTCTATTGTACAAGCCAAGGAGGGTTCACTAGTTTCCCCTGAAATAGATCTTCTCCATCTCCATACTATTATCTATACTCTTCTCTCCTTCAGGATCCGTGTCAAATGATATCTCCTCTGAGATCACCCACATAGTACCTGTGCTCCTGAGATGGAAACTGAGCAATATGAAATTGGATAACATTATATCCTTGCCTTTGAGAATTCACAGGCCAGATGTATTTGTTTCCCATGATACAGGAATAATGGAAGTTAAGGAAAGTTTCAAAAATGAGATTATTTTTAAACTGAGCCTTGTAAAAGAGGAGTTTATTCCAAATCAATGAAGGAAGGACATTTTAGTGGTAATAGTGCAAGCTGAAACAGCAAGGTATAGTTATTCCTATTCAATGTGAAACTGAGAACACAGTGACTTAGGAAACGCCAAGCAAAATAAGATCAAGAACCCCAAAGAAGGTGTGAAAATGAAACTTTGAGAAGGTTCATTGTATTTATATTCCATCTATGTGATTCTCTCCCCAATATTTCTTTCTATTATATAAACATAATGTTGAAGTTTATTTTTTTTTGTTTCATGAATGGGAACTTTTTAAAAAATTTCCTTAGCATTTTCAACTGAGAACTTCAGCAGCTTGTTAATGCTTGTCAAAATAGACTATGTCACAGTGAGAAAAGAGTGTTTGTTACCTTTCCATTTGTTATGAGGTAAAAATAAATCAAATGAAGCTAACAGCTATACTAAATCTTTAGTAAAATATTGAAAAGATTAGTGCTGTCTTCCTTCATAGTGAAGATCTGACCTTTGTTTATAACAATAGACTTTGAAGAACCCATTACTGCTGTCACAAACATATTAACTATTATTGTATTGATGAAAACAATCTGATAACTTTCCTCCATATTTTTAATGGCTAAAATAAGTTTTATGCCTATGTTATCCAAACAATGGCTTCAGTTTTCCATTTATAGGAATGCTGCTATTTCTGTAATGTATCTGATTTAACAAGTTTCAACTCTATTGAGCCCAGTTTTATGTGCACAGTGACTTAGAAAATGGCACACAAAACAGAATCGAGGACCCACTGAAGCTGAGAAAATAGAACTTCTGAAGGTTTATCCTATTCATATTCCTTTTACGTGGATCTTTCCCCCATATTTAATGCCCCTATTGAAATGAGAGTTTTGTATCGTGGATGGACTGAGAGGGTATTATGCTGAGTAAAATAACTCAGAAAGAGAAGGACAAATACCATATGATTTCAGTTATATGGGAACTCTTTAACAAAAATTAACAAACACAACAGAAACAGGCTCATAGATACGAAAAGCATTTTGATGTTGCCAGATGGGAGGAGGTGTTGGGGAAATGGGTGTGGCTAAGAAAAAATTAAATTATTAACACTTAATTAAAAATAAGTTCCTAAGAGTGAAAAAAATATATAGCTCCTAAGTTTTAGTCCCATTACTTACTCCATGTATAAGTTAAGGAGAACCAGTTTATTCATTCCCTGACGCTTAAGTATTTTAAATTTATGTACGTGAAAGCCTTATAAAATGTTTCCCTCATGAAACATGATTCTCTTTTGTATTACATTTGAAGAAATATATGTTACAATCTATACTCTAATTAAGAAAGGAAAATCACACATCACTATCAGCAAAACAATTTTTGGAAGAAAATTGCCTCCATGTTGTTGGGATTCAGAAATTTATTATTACAATTCCATAACCATTTGAAAATTACCTTTTCAACAAAGCTATTTCCAACAATGGAATAGTTTTCTTGGAAAGATAAATCTGTTGTATTAAACATGTAATTTTTTCAACTGTGTATATAAGATGTCCAGAATGTTTGAGACAAAAATATCACAAAGAACATTATGGTAACAGTTGCCATAAAGTAATCTCTAAGTTTTAAAGCAATAAAGTTTAAATAGAGTATTTAAAATAGTGGCTATATCTTTATATTAGAAATAAAAGGCCTTAAACATACCTGGGATATTAGGACTGAAAAAATAACAACAATGCAATGTTATTACTCGAGTTATACCAGTAGTGCTTTTGTAAGTCAGTGAATCATGAGTAAAGAGTCATTAGCATTATTAATTCCATCTTATCACTTCAGGAGAAAATCAGCAATTCATCTCCAGCTTTTGCTGTTTGCATTCTCATCACCCCTCCAGGTGACCCTGCTAAAGAGGATCCACAAAAATCTAGCATTTGCATGTGTCTCAAATCTGGACCTTGGGTAACATTCACAGGCTCTTTGCCTGCATAATCCTATGAGTACTGGCTTCTTTTAAAGTAGTTGTGATGCCCCTCTGCTCCAGCCATTGAAACAGCTTTCCAGCTCTATAGTTTATACTCGGGATTACCTAACTGAAGAACCAAAGTGACTCCATTTTGTGACGGGCCTCCATTTTAGCTGATTCCTGGAAATTACTGTGTGAATGCATGTATGACCATCACTATGGGGACGCTATAGAAACGGTAGCCACTCCCCCAGTCAACCTGTAGAAATGGCCCTGGAATTCCCCTTCTATTGTTTGCTAGTTAGACCTCCCCTGTGGTTACCTGCCCACCAATCCTGCAACGCCAAGACCTGTCACCCCATTCTGAAGTTTTTTCTCCTTAAATATGTCTACAGTGCAGAGTGGCCCTCTTTTGGTGTTGATTGGCCTCCAGAAGGCTCTTTTGACCTTACTCTCATTCATGCAGTAGAGGGTGCCATTTATCAACATAAGGAGGGACACCCTGATCAAGTCCCTTATATTACTATATGGAAAGATCTTGTTATAGACCCCCCCATCTTGGTTGAAACCTTTTCTTCCTTCACAGAAGGCTCCTGTCATGGTTGTCATGAGCACTGAGAAGAACAAGCCTTCTAAGACTTTGTCACCCTCAGGCCCCCTGTACCCAATCTTACAGGGAGGCTCAGAAGAGGAGGTCCTCTTTCCTCCTCCATTTTACGGGCAGCAGCCCTCCCAACTTCCTTCCCCTCCTAATCCCCTGAACCCCTTCTTGAATCCCCCGCCAGGCAGCCCAGCTCACAATACTCGAGGGGCTTGCCAGCGGCTGCCGCCATCTGAGGCAGACTCCACAGTCCTGCCACTGCGCGCAGCAGGACCTGTGGAGGTTGACGGTAACAGGCAGTTTCACTACTGGCCCTTCGTCACTAGTGACCTTTATAATTGGAAATCTCAGAATGCCCCTTTCTCCGATTGCCTTAAAGATTTAACTAATTTGCTTGAGACTGTTTTATTTACTCACCAGCCCACTTGGGATGACTGTCAACAGCTCCTCCAAGTTTTGTTCACAACAGAAGAAAGGGAACGGATCTTCTCTGAAGCCCGGAAACTGATTCTGGGCCCCACTGGTGTCCCCACCACTATCCAGACCGCTATAGATGCTGCTTTTCCAGTAACTAGACCTGACTGGGACCATAACACGGCAGAAGGTAAGAAGTGACTCCAAGTGTACAGCCAGGCTCTATTGGCAGGTCTCAAAGCGGCCGCTAGAAGGCCCACTAATTTGACTAAGGTATATCATTTGAGACAGGGACTCAAATGATATACCTTAGAAAGAATAATGGATGCTTTCTGTCAATATACTCCTATTAACCCTGAGAAACCCGAGAATCTCGGGACGGTGGCACTAGCATACATTAACCAGTCAGTGCCAGATATTAAGAAAAAGTTGCAAAAGATAGAGATTAGGGGAAAAGCAGCTTAAAGACCTAGCTGAGGTAGCTGAAAAGGTATATAATAACAGAGACACCCCCGACGAGAAACAAATAAAAGCCAAAAAGAGGCAGAATCGTGACCTAGCTTGCATCCTGCTGGCGGCAACGGCCAAACCTAGAAAACGCCACCAGCAGCTCAAGCAACTGACATCAGGAGATAGAGGACCAGAGAGAAGGCCCAAGAATCAAGGTAGGCAACCCCTGGGCAAAAACCAGTGTGCTCACTGCAAGGAGGAAGGTCACTGGGCCCGTGACTGCCCCAGAAGGAAGCCAAAGGTGAAAGTTTTAGTTGAAGATGATGAATAGAGGGGACGGGGTTCAGCTCCCCTCCCTGAACCCAGGGTAACCCTTAAGGTGGAGGGAAACCCACGCAATTTTTAGTAGATAAGGGGGCACAACATTCAGTCCTCCTAGCAGATAGAGGGACTCGATCCAGCAAAACTTCATGGATCCAAGGGGCCACTGGGACCAAACAGTACTCATGGACTACCCAGAGAACTGTAGACTTGGGCACAGGCCAAGTGTCACATTCATTTATGATCATACCGGAAATGCCCCTATCCCCTACTAGGGAGAGACTTGCTTACTAAGTTAGGGGCTCAAATTACCTTTCGCCCTGAAGGAGGGGCTACTGTGACTGACACTACCGGCGCCCCATGCATACACTTACCCTCAAATTAGAAGATGAATACCGGCTACTGCCCCAGCCTCCCTCAGCTCCAGATGACATCGACCATTGGCTTCGAGAATTTCCCAAGGCATGGGCTGAGACAGGAGGAATAGGCCTAGCTGAGCACAGACCCCCGATCTTCGTTGAGATCAAGTTGGGTGCAGAACCGGTCCAGGTTCGACAGTACCCAATGTCTCAGGAGGCTAAAGAAGGGATTACGCCACGCATTAGGCACCTCCTGGACCTCGGCATCTTACGACCTTGCCGGTCGGCCTGGAACACTCCCCTGTTGCTGGCACGTAAGCCAAGCTCAAATGACTATCGGCCTGTACAGGACCTCAGGGAAGTCAATAAGAGGGTCACTGACATCCACTCTACTGTGCCTAATCCGTATACTCTTTTAAGCTCCTTGCCTCCAAACCACATTTGGTATACTGTGCTTGATTTGAAAGAGGCTTTTTTTCAGCTTGCCGCTAGCCCCAAAGAGTCAGGACTTATTTGCCTTCGAATGGGCAGACCCAGAATGAGGTCTACATGGACAACTGACTTGGACTCGACTGCCTCAAGGATTTAAGAACTCTCCCACCCTTTTTGATGAGGCACTACATGAAGATCTAGGTGGGTTCCGCAGAAATCACCCAAACCTGACCCTCCTGCAGTATGTAGATGACCTCCTCATAGCGGCCGATGACCTGGAGATTTGTCGGCAGGAGACCAAGGCCTTGTTGCAGACCCTTGGCGACTTAAGGTACTGGGCCTCTGCCAAAAAGGCCCAGATCTGCAAGCCCCAAGTAAGTTACTTGGGCTACCTACTCAAGGATAGCCAACGTTGGCTATCACAGGCCAGGAAAGAGACAATCCTTACTTAAGATCCCCACTCCGACCACCCCGAGACAGATGCGGGAGTTTCTTGGGACTGCTGGGTTCTGTAGGTTATGGATCTCAGGGTTTGCTGAACTAGCCAAACCTCTGTGTGAGGCCACCAGACAGACCCCAGACTTCCACTGGACTCAAGAAATGGATGATTCCTTTAATCAGATAAAACAGGCCTTACTAAACGCCCTGGCCTTGGGGCTACCAGACATCACCAAGCCTTTTCACCTTTACATTGATGAGAACAAGGGAGTGGCGAAAGGAGTTCTGCTCCAACAGTTGGGTCCCTGAAAGAGGCCAGTAGCATACTTTTCAAAGAAATTAGACTCGGTAGCGGCTGGCTGGCCTGCCTGTCTGCGCATTATTGCCGCACCTGCACTATTGGTAAAACATGCTGATAAGATTACTTTAGGGCAGACTCTGTACATCGCCACCCCTCACACTATAGAGGGAATACTAAAACAGCCGCCTGATCGATGGCCCAGCAATGCTAGGATCACTCACTATCAGAGCCTGCTGCTTAACCCTACCAGGATCTTTTTCCAGCCCCCTTCAACCTTGAACCCAGCCACCCTGCTGCCCAACCCCGACCTCGATGTGCCTCTGGATGACTGTGCTGACATCCTAGCCCAAGTCCACGGGGTACGAGTGGACTTACAAGATCACCCTATACTGGGAGCTGAACATACATGGTACACAGATGGCAGCAGTTTTATTCGGAATGGACAGAGGTATGCTGGGGCGGCAGTGGTGTCGGAAACAGAGGTTGTCTGGGCCGGACCTTTGCCTCCTGGGACCTCAGCTCAATGTGCAGACTTGTTGCGCTAACTAAGGTCTTAACACTAGGCAAGGATAAGATACTGAACATATATACAGACAGCCTGTATGCATTTGCTACGGCTCACGTTCATGGGGCTATATACAGAGAGCGGGGCCTGCTGATGGCAGAAGGAAAGTCTATTAAGAATAAAGATGAGCTCTTAGCATTATTGACTGCTCCTTGGCTACCTAAAAGATTAGCAATCATACATTGTCCGGGACCTCAAAAGATAAACGACCCAGTGTCCAGAGGGAATGCCCTGGCAGATCAAACTGCTAAGAACATAGCTTGGTCCAAGGCTGTCTTGGCAGCCATCCTCTCCGGAGACCCCAGCCTGCCTGACAGCCCTATATACTCCCAAGAAGACATAGACTGGATAGAAAAACAGCCAGCTTCCACGGAACACCTTGGCTGGTGGCACACTAAAGAGGGTAAGGTAATCCTCCCAGAGAGACTTGGAGAGCAGCTCCTGTTCAAAGTACATCGGACCATTCACATGGGTGCTTGAAAGATGCTGGACCTTATCAGGTGGGCAAATATTAAGATCAAAGACACTCACCCTAAGATTGAAAACATTGTAGCACACTGTAAGGCTTGCCAAATGACCAATGCCAAGCGCAGCTTGGGCCAGCCAGGAACACGGCTGCGCTGAGCCAAGCCTGGAGCCTACTGGGAGACAGACTTCACAGAGGTTAAGAGAGGATCTTTTGGCTATAAGTATTTACTAGTCTTTATAGATACTTTTTCAGGTTGGGTAGAAGCACGAGACCGCTCATGTAGTAGCCAAGAAGCTTCTAGAAGACATCCTGCCAAGGTATGGTTTTCCTGCTATGATTGGGTCTGATAACAGACCAGTTTTCACCTCTAAGGTAATTCAAGGGCTAGCTTCTATAATTGGGGCAAATTGGAAATTACATTGTGCATATTGACCCCAGAGCTCAGGACAGGTAGAGAGGATGAATAGGACCCTAAAAGAGACCTGAACTAAATTAGCCCAAGAGACTGGCGGGGACTGGGTGACACTCCTTCCCTTTGCCCTCTATAGGGTCCATAATACCCCCTATAGACTTGGCCTAACCCCTTTTAAAATTGTGTATGGCAGACCTCCCCCGATTATTCCCACACTACGAATGGAGACTATTAATGCTTTTGATGCAGATGATAATAGGCTTATCAGTTCTCTCCGAACCCTACAGCATGCTCACAAAGACACTTGGACCAGGCTGAAAGTTCTGTATGAAACTGATTCTCCTCCGCAGCCACACCACTTCCAGCCCAGTGACTGGGTGTTCGTCAGGAAACATCAGCGTGAGACTCTAGAGCCACGCTGGAAGGGACCTTACATTGTCATCCTCACCACCCCCATGGCACTTAAGGTAGATGGCCTTGCCACCTGGATACACCATACCCACGCCTGGCCAGCGGACCTCCATACGCTCCAGGACCAGACCAACCCCCCATCACAATGGACTGTCTCCAGAGACTCAGACAACCCCTTGAAAATCCGTATACAAAAACTGTAGGAATGTTGCTTTTTCTCTCTGTGTGCTTAGAGATAATGGGAATATACATAAATGTACATCAGCCAAAGATCTGGGAGATTATCATAACTGAGACTGGTGAGGTTGTAGCACAGAATATTACCAGCCATGAGAACCCACAGCTTCAGGTAGACTTGTGCAAGCTTGGTAAGAACCCCCTCCACGTCACAAAGGGGTCTCACCTAGGAGGGGCTTATTTAGGTTACATGTATAGAGGGGGACCCGGCTGTGGTCTACCCTTGACAGAAGAAAGCCTCGTAAGCACCGGATTCTATATCTGTCCCCAAGAAAGTACAAAACCTGAATGTGGGAGCCAAGATGATTTCTCCTGTGCTACCTGGGGCTGTGAGACCATCTCCACCATTAATGGCTATACCAAACAAGCAGATGACCACATTAGAGTGCAGAGGGGACCTCGTCCCCACACTCATAATGTTGGATCCTGCAACCCAATTATCCTGACTGTTAAGACTGGTGATAGGGCAGGACGTCACCACTGGGTCACAGGGAAAACCTGGGGACTCAGAATACATGTATATGGATATGACACAAGCTTTTATTTCACAATACAAGTTAAAGACCTTCCTAGAAAGCCTTGCCCCATTGGACCCAACCCTGCGATCCAAGGGCCAGATCCACCACAAGAGACTGCCCCTAAGGCCACTTCTAAGGCCCCAGGAAACTCAACCTTAATTTCCACCCCAGTCCACATCATTCATAAACAGCCTGAGCCTGAAAGACAACTAGTCACTATGTTAACTGAAGTGCATAGAGTACTTAATAGAACCTCCCCAGATATTAGTAAAGATTGCTGGCTCTGCTTGAACCCGAAACCTCCCTACTACATCGGAGTTGCTACCTCCCTCAGCTTGACTGAGTTTGATAGGGCACACGACTGCGATTGGGAATCCTCAAAACTTACTCTAGGAGATGTACAAGGAAACGGGACTTGCTTAGTTTCACAGAGTTACTCCAGAAAATTTGTCGACTCTTTATACTCTGAAAACTGTAACCGGACCATCATAGTGCCTGCCACAGGAGACAAGTTTTATCGGGCTCCCAATAATACCTTGCTTGTATGTGATAGTGGCCTCACTCAATGTGCCGCCTCAGCCCCTTTTAACACAGGAAAAGCTAACATTTGTATTTTGGTCATCCTACTCCCTCAGGTCTATATCTACACTGGACCGGAAGGCAGGTTTCATTTCTTCCATCAGCACAGGATCCAGAAACGAGCCGTGCCTGTCTTCATCCCTCTGCTTGTTGGTCTCGGAGTAGTGGGGTTGGCGGCAGTAGGCACCGCGACCCTTGTCAAGGGAGAGATAGACCTACGGGAACTTGGGGAGCAGGTTAATAAAAATATAAGAGCGCCGAAAGACACCATTAGCTGTCTAGAACTACAGGTTGACTCGTTAGCTGAGGTTGTCCTCCAAAATAGAAGGGGACTAGATCTATTGTTCTTAGAACAAGATGGATTGTGTATGGCCTCAGGTGAGACCTGTTGTTTCTATGCAAATAACTCTGGGATAATTAGAGAAAGCCTACAGTTAGTATAGCAGGACTTGGACACCAGAGAAAAAACAAAGAGCAGAAACTGATAACTGGTTCCAGAGATTGTTCAATTGGTCACCCTGGTTGAACACCCTGCTCTCAGCCATAGCTGGGCCCCTAGTCATCCTTCATCTCCTAGCCACCTTTGGCCCATGTGTCCTTAATTTCATACTGTCATACGTACGGAAAAGAATAGATACTGTCAAACTGTTCGTACTACATAGTAGAGGATATAATCACCTCCCCCATAATGAAGATTCTGAAATGTAACATTGCGATTAATTCGTGCTTTCTGCTTCTGTACCTATGCTTGCATCCCTTAGACCATCCCTTAGAGCTCAAGATTGAGCTAGTTTCCAGAAGAAGGGGGGAATGAAGAACCAAAGTGACTCCATTTTGTGACGGGCCTCCATTTTAGCCAATTCCTGGAAATTACTGTGTGAATGCATGTGTGACCATCACTATGGGGACGCTATAGAAATGGTAGCCACCCCTCCAGTCAACCTGTAGGAATGGCCCTGGAATTCCCCTTCTATTGTTTGCTAGTTAGACCTCCCCTGTGGCTATCTGCCCACCAATACTGCAACGCCAAGACCTGTCACCCCATTCTGAATATGTCTGTAAAATTAAGGTAGGGGCCCTTATCCTGCATACTGCTTTGGCTGTGTATGGAGTTGGGTCCAAGCTAGCTCGCTAATAAACTCCCTTGTGTGATTGCATCGGCAGTTGTTTCCTTTGCGGCTCATTGGGTTCCGAATTGGGGCATGATACTAACAGGTCTCAGACATGAATTCACTGTGTGCTCTCTGAAACATAGGAACCCAGGGGTCTTACTCCAGTTGCTAACATTACAATGGAGAAGAAAGTATGTATCTCCACTACCCCTTTTTCGGGGGGCTTGAACATCTGGGGAGATAGGAAAGAGAATGCAAATACTTTAAAAATTCTATTTCCCAAGGGAATATTTTACACAAAATCACTTCTAATGTCATTCACTTGACCATTTTATTCTTCTTGGGGATATGGGTTTTTGAGTGATTAACTGTGCTGTTTGTTCTGATTTTAAGGATCTTCAATAATCTGTATCTGTTTCTTGTACAGTTTTGTTTTTAATTTTAGATTTATTGTACCTTGGCACTTTTGTCTATTCTTCTGTTTAATACTCAATCATTTCTAGTATATGCTTACCGTGTTTGTAACTGTCCTTTCAAACCTTTTCTACTTCTTCTTCAGGATGCAGCTCAAGGTTAACCCATTTGAGAAGCATTCCCGATTACTCATTTGTTAGTTGTTCATCCTTCTGTACTACACCCCACTGTGTACTAACACAAGCCCTTTCTAAAGGTCCTGATAGTCAGTGATGTGCTAAGCCTAGAGTTTGTTCGATAGAAAATAACAACGGCAACAACAACAACATGAGAGATATCATATTTTGACTTATTGAGATATACTTTCTTTTTATTTTGCCACTTTTATTTTAGCAGTAGTCTAATGACCTAGTTGTCCAAAATTACTTAACCATTCTCTCTATGTTTATTTATCAATTCTTGGAAAATTTGGTCTTTATAGTGCTCTCTGCTAACTTGGACTATTTTATTCATAACATTTATTTAGTTCATCACATATTTATTATGTTACGCTCTGCATTCAAATATTTTTAATGGAGTTTAAATGATAAAAGCCAGAAGGTTAGAAAGGGAACAGTGTATCTAGAAGCCCTAGATTAAAAACTGAATGCAATCAAGTGAAAACTTAATCCTAAACTTGGTTCCAGCTAACACAGTGTGAAACAATTCCATGGATGGATTCAACAAGTATTTCAAATATCCTTGGGTTAAAGTTTGCATTTAGGAATTTGAGAAAATTGATTAAGTTGACAATGTAATATTTGAGTCTTCCTGAATTCTCCATCATTACAAACAGCCCGAGGTTTTGATAGCCAAATATTGGGAGACGGTAAACATTGGGCCTTTTGCAGTTTTACACATCTCGCAGAGTTTGCCAAACAAGCAATTCCCTGACAATTTCACTTGGGACACAGACTGTCTATGCAGCTGGCAATTCTGAAAAGTGAGATAATATTTGCAGGAATGCATCACATAGTCTATCATTTACCTGATCTCCCATTTGACAAAGACTTGCTATTGCTTGCTATCATAGTGGAAGAATCTCTACATTTAGAGCTCTTTTGTGCTATACTCCACTCATGAGCCGGAGTACAATTTGCCTATAAACTTTGGGGCTTAAAGAGAGCTGTATCACTATGCTGATTAGTATGCTGATAAACCTACTAGTATTTTTTGTTGGAATACAGTTCTTCATTTCTGCCTAGGAATCTTTTGTCTTTTACCTAGTTCTATGGCCCTTTAGTGGGCTAAATTGTTAAGCTGTATAGTTATTTCAGTGGAAATTCTCCTTCTCCCAGGTCTCCTCCTCACGTATGAACTTATTTAAGTAGGAAAACATAGCATCAAACCAAAACCCCACAGATAATATCTACAATTAAATAAAGCGATAAACTTAGTTCCAAATTGAAGAATGTGAGTGGCAGTGAAAAACAAGTGACATAAACAAAATCTCGACAATATTAGCAAATATGATGAAAAATACTTTAAGGTTGTTCAGGGGAGGAATAGGATTTCTGTTGGTCATGAGAGCCAGTGAATCTCAAAATTATCCAGCTGCATTAAATGCAAAATTTACTGATAGGATTGCAGTCACAGTGCAACGGTCAACACTGAGGAGAAAACACTGAGAGTAGACTATAAGTTGAGTCAGACAGACGCAATAGGGCAAAAAAGAAAAAGAAAAAAGAAAAGATTTCTCCTATTAAAGTGAGAGCACAGAAAAAAGCAAGTGGATTTCAAAAATGATAGGATATATATTTTAAACATTATAAAAATACTGAAACAAGTTTTCTAGGCTGTGAATTAGAAAAGCTACTTTTTAAGAGAACATAAAGGCTAATTTTAAGAGAACATAAAGGCTAATTTTATTTAAACTTCTTCGATAGGAAAGAATCATGGTCAAAGTCACAAAGTAAAAAGAAAATAGCAAGCAAAATAATGGCTCTAAGAAAATGAAACCATTTTTAAAAAAGTTAAAAATTGTTCCTTTGTATTGTGAAATAAGCTAACTTATTAAAAAAAGACAAGCTATGAAAAATATGCATTAGAATTAGGAAAAAATCATAAATAAAAAAGTTAAATCTAAATGCAATGAATAAAGGTGTTAAAAAGAGTAGACAGAAAGTAATGTAAAGGAAAAGAGAAGATTCATCATTTATGTAATGAGTCTCCTAAGATGAAAAACAAATCAAGGAAACAGAAAAAATAATAAAATATAGAACTGAAGAACTTTTCTGAAATAATACTTGAATGGATATAGCATATATAAGCAGAAATTGACTCAGAATAGCCAATATGGAGTTATGTTGAATAAATATTAGACTTTACCAAAAAGTAAACTCTTTAAAAAGTTGAAATAATTCCAACAGCCTTCTGAAAAAACCAGTCTGTAGTTACACATCTTTTGACATCAAAGCCTCATAGAAGAAAAAAATATAGTATAGTAACATATTTGTCAAAAATATATGAGACGAAGCTCATATAAAATATCTAGCCAAATTTAGGTTCAGTTATAAGGGCCTCAGATAAACTCTAAGCAATGTGTACGAACATAGAAAATGCTGAAACTATGAGCCTACTCTCTGGCGTCTACTAGAGCATAAGACACGAATAACTATATGACTGATAATATTATCGATATTAACAGTAAGAAAACAATGTTACTTCAAATTAGATATGTGGGAAAGGTAGAGATGAAGCAGAAGCATTGCTCAGAGTGGGAATTATACAAACAATAGCCATAAGAATGTAGAAAAGGATGTGAAGCATATTATGCAAAGTAAAAGTAAGGATTAGAACAAGTCAGCAAACTATAGTTCCTTGGTCAAGTCCAGCCCATGCTTGTTTTAGTAGATAAGATTTTACTGGAGCACAGTCACATCCATTTGTTTACCTTTTGGAGCACAGCCCACTCTTTTGTTTGCATATCGTCTCTCCATTTAAACTAGAACTGCGGAGTTGAGTACTTTCGACAGAATCTAGATGGCTCATAAAACCAAATCTATTTATCTCAGTAGTCACATTTGGAGTATGAAAGTGAATCAACTTATTATTTTGAAGTCTAGTGACCCAAGGAAAGAAACATACTTTTTCCCTATATTTACTATTGGAGCAGGACCTCTGGGTAATCAATTATTTGATATGGAGAAATTCTTCTTTATAGCAATGTTTTACCTAATAAACATTGAGAAACTGAAAGGAATAGATGGGTAGGACATGACTATCAGTGAATGCTGCTATCACAAAAAGAAACTCAAAGGCATTTGGTGTACCTCCTTAAATAATAAATAGTACATAAAGTATTCATTCCTTATCCCTGGATTCACTTTTCGAGATTTCAGTTATTGTCATCTGAAAATATCACATTGGAAATTTCAGACATAAACAATCCAATTGTCAATTCATAAGTTTCAAATTGCGCATTATTCTGAGAAGCGTGATGAAATCTCTTCCCCACCCTCTTACTCGGGATGTGTAACAACCCTTTGTGCAGTGTCTCTACCCTGTATACACTCCCTGTCCATTAGTCACTTAGTAGCCCTGTGAGTTTTCAGATCAACCTCCCTGGTATCACGATGCTTGTGTTCAAGTCGCCCTCTCTTTACTTAATGATAGCCCCATCGTGCAATTGTAGTGATGCTAGCAATTCAGATATGCCAAAGAGAAGCCACAAAGTGCTCATTTAAGTACAAAGGTAAAAGTTTCCCACTCCATCATGAAAGAAAACAAACCAAATACTAAAATCTACAGCAAGAGCAAATATTCTATTCATAAAATTGTGAAGAAGGAAAGAGAAATTTGTGCTAGGTTTGCTGTGTTGGACCTCACATTGAAAGTTACAGTTAGAGTGCATGGAAAGTGTTTAGTTAAGATGGGAAAGACATTAAATTTGTGGGTAGAAGACATGAACAGAAAACGTGTTCTAACTGACAGCAATGTGTTGTGCCAGAAAACCTGAGGCTAAATGAAGGCATCGGCAAGAGATCCCTCGAAATGGGTAAGCACATTTAGATAACTGTTGTTATATTGTTATAATTGTTCTCTTTTATTGTTAGCTATTTTTATGACTCTCTTACTGTGCTAATGTATAAGTTAAACTTAATCATAGGTATATATGTATAGAAATAAAACATAGTACATATAGGCTTAAGTATTATCTGAGGTTTCAAGCAACTACTGAGGGTCTTTGAAAGTATATATCCTGAGGATAAGGAAGATACTATATTACCTATGATTTATTTCTAAAAGCAACAAAAACCTGGATCTAATCAGGACTCTAGATCTAACTACCAATTTATAGGAAATAGAGGAGACAGAAAAATGTGTAATGAGCCACTGAACATAGTCATCAGTATCCAGACTTCAGAAATCTGATGTTTTGAACAAAAACAATAGATTTGAATAAAAAGAAGTGACAGTGCTGAAGCCTATTGATTAAAAAGGCTTAAGAGACCCCTCAACCTATTGCAATGTATGGACCTTATTTGTATAATGATGTGAATAAAATTTTAATATACATATCGACAGGATATTTGTTGATATAAAGGAATTTTTGTTAATTTGGGGGCAAGTGAGAAATGTATTGTGATTAAGTTTTAAGAGTTCTTATATTTAAGAGATACATATGAAAATATTTACAGGTGACATTATGTCTCAGCTCTGCTTCAAAAGAGTGCAATGAGCGAGCAATGGGAAGTATAGAGAAGAAGATTTCTTAGAACTTGATAATGATGAAGTTGAGTAGTTGATACATGGAAGTTCATTGTAACAGTCTCCGTAATTTTATTTATGTTTAAGACGTTTCTGCTAAAAGATTAAAATGTTTTAAATGGTGCTGATGTCAAATTTGGAAATGAGTTCTAATTTTTTCTATTTCAATTATTAACTTTTATTTAGATATTAAATTCAGTTACAGCATAGTCATAAATATTACTTTGCAATTGACTTCATTAATAACTTCTTGTACTAAATTTCAATAAATTATTCCTTTAATGAATTTAATTGATTCTATTTATTACCTTTACTCATATGATATGTGATATAGCTTGTAACCATGAGCAGCTAATTCTGAAGAAAGGATGAACCTTTAAACAATTAATTAACCTTAATTTGTATAACAAACTTATTTGCATAGCTAAAGGACTAGGAATTGATTATAGGCCATTAACAGTCATATTAATAAATAAAACTGTTAGAAACACATATGTCTGTATTTCACACTGAGGCTAAAATTATTCATGAAATGTTAATAATGATACTAAAGAATCAGGCATTAAACAAACTCATAGTTATCATTTAGAGTTTATGAATTTTGAGAGGATAATTCATGAATTCGCTATTCTGTCTCACCTCTACACGCATAAAGAGGCACGTAGAGGCCTGCATGTGTGCGTTAGGTAAATCGTTATTATTATCCTTAGATTTACATTCAAATTACATTAATGAGACTCAGCTGTATTATATTCATATATGAGTATGAAATATATTTCTATTTCTAGAAATCAGAATACCAAGTCCCACAACCTATATATTTACCAAAATTTTCTTTTTAAATTTAACTGCTCACTTGTTTCAAAGGAAGATGATACAGTTTTTGATGAACAATTACATTTATTTTTATTTGCAATAAGGTAGTTTATATAATGTAAACTAGAATGACCCTAACCTTTTGACTCCTTAGATTTTATTTTAAAAATATAATTACCTGCAGTTTAAAGATTTTAAAAACTCAAAGAACTGGTCTGCTATTTTTAAACAATTTAATTATGCAAGTGATCTTTCATCATGAAAGACAACTTAATTTCTTTAATTCCAAAGACACACTGTGTATAACCTGATTTTTTCAAATGATTTTATTGTACCTCTGCAGCCCACAATACTAGATCATAAGTGAGATTATAAGTAAAGGAAAGGAGTGATTTATTTTGAATGATCATCGGTTAAACTCAGGTGTGAAATTTCCTCATGCCTCTTCTACCATTTACCATCTTACTCTCCTTTCTCTTCTACTGGCATTCATATGTGTGTGTGTGTACACTTTCCCTGGCTCTCTTCTTTTGTCCTCTACTCCTTTCTAAAAATGTCAATTGATGGAGTGTTGTGATCAGATGTCTAGGAGTGGCCCCCAGAGTAAAAGGTAAATGATTCAGATCCTGTTTCCCACTTTGCGCTTTTTCTGAGCCTCTATTCTACTAATGGTAAATTAAATTTGACTTTCCTGGGCCTCCTAGATTCTAAAAAAAGTTGGTATGATTGCTTAAAATAAAATTTAAAAAGGCTGTATTGCTCAAGTGCAAAGGAGTGTTACCTCAACAAATAGGAAAAAATAGTGTTTATCCCATTATTGATAATAGCTCATGGAATCTGTGCTGGCCTACTTCACAAATTGGCTTTTGCTTCTTCCTCTGTGTGTTAGAATTAATCAAACTTAAGTGTTGAAGAAAGATTTCGGAGATAAAACATGTGAAACTGAATCTTCAACTTTTCATTTACTGTATTAAGTCTGAGAGTATGAAATCCTCTCAGCATCTGTCAGAAATTAAAGTAAATGATAAAATATCTCTGAGTTTTCATGATTTTCCTACATTCTTCATGAGAACATTTAGACATATGTACTTCATTTGATGAAGTACATATCCATCAATTTATTGAACATCCCTGAAATAATATAACTTACTTTTCGAAGGAACTCAGAGATTGGAGAGGACCGCTTCCCAGGAATCAGCTTGGACTCAAAGCACATAGCTTGTCCTTGTTTCATAGTCTGAGGGGCATTCACATAGATAATACCTATGACGTTATTAATTCCAAACTTATTGAGAATTAAAGTACGATTCCTTGGTCATTTTCTTTATACTACAAGGAAAATAATTCTCTTTAAAAGGCACTATGATTTATAAAACACCTGTTTATAATAAGAGTAATGCATAAAAGCGATAACATACCAGTTTTCGGAAACCATGTTCCAGAATTGATTGACATCAGTGTTATTCTAAGTGCATGCCTTGAAATTCTAGTGATTTTTTATTTTTTATTTTTTTTTTACTTTTATTTTTTCAGATTCTCCTGACAATGTTTCTGTCAACAATTACACTGAGGAGCATTGCATACTGTATCTCTCAGCATGGATTCTGGTGGTCCTCTATTGTACTAAAGGCTTTCAGAAATTTGGTTTTAAAGAAACTTGTATGATTTTTTTTTAACCAAGTCATTTCTGACTTTATTTAATTATAATAGTTTTTATGATGTAATGGACCTTAATATTCTGTATATTCTGCTATGAACCATTGAGGGAAAAACAGATAATTTAATATGTTGGTTATTTAGAAAACATATTTCATCATTTTAAATGGCTAAAATATTGTACCCTCGTGTTCATTTCTTAAATAAATTTGCTCATAAACAATTGAGTGAAGAGTAGGGCACTTTGGAATATTTTATAATATCCTATTCTTGGCTCCTGGTATCTTTTCCTCACTTTAGTTTTCTCCACAGCATTTATTACTACCTAAATGCTATGTATTTATCAGTTAATAATTTTTATTGTCTAGTTCCATTTATTGAATGTTTAAGTCTGTGAGAACAAGGATCTATTTTTTTCTTTGCTCTATCCCTCATGGCTGGGAGAATACTTATCATGTAATAGATGCTCAGTAAACATTCGAATGAATTAATAATTACTTGCTGAATAAATTGATAAATGAAGAAATTGATTTTAAGAAATAGTCTTTGAGAGGGAAAGAGGGTAATAAGTAGAGCTACTGTGCTATCTTCAAGGAAAAGAACTGATATAATCACAGAAAGAAAGTATCAGAACAGCCTTTTGGTGAGAACTGCCATCTTCCAGTAATTTGTCAAAGGGAAGGAGGAAAGGCTCCCGCTATATGTTCTCTAGGCCCTTTAGAAAACATGGAGTCGTTCCTTTGGCCACATACATGCAAATCTTCAGAAAAGGTGATATTGTACACATCAAGAGAATGGGTGCTGTTCAAAAAGGAATGCCACACAAATGTTACCATAGGAAAACTGGAAGAGTTTACAATGTTACCCAGCATCCAGCTGGCATGGTTGTAAACAAACAAGTTAAGAGCAAGAGTCTTGCCAAGAGAATTAATGTACATATTGAGCATATTGAGCACTCTAACAGCTGAGATCACTTCCTGAAACATGTGAAGAAAAATGATCGAAAAAAGAAGGAAGCCAAAGACAAAGGTGCCTGTGATGAACTGAAACACCAACCTGCTCTATCCAGAGAAGCACACTTTGTGAGAATAAATGGAAAGGAATCTGAGCTTCTGGAGCCCATTCCCTATGAATTCATGGCTTGATAGATTTGAAAAAATAAAATAAAAGACCTATAATTGAGTAGGAGTCTGTTCTCTTAAAGAAATATTTTTTAAAAAATTGTCCTAATGCATTGGGTGATTTCTTTATTATTCAGATTTAGTGTTTTTTTTTTCTTGCTAAAAGATGTGAGATGGTTTAATGTGCAACAAAGTATATAGTCCATTGATCAAGAAACTGCTTCCTTCGAATTACAATTAAGCTTATAGAAAGTCGATCACTACCAGTTGCATCATAAATAGCTGTATTTTAAGGATAAGGAACTAGAATTTGAAGTTTGCTGCTTGAAAATAGATTGTTTAAAGTCCCCTGTTCTTCGTGAGTTACATTTAGTTCCACCTTTCATGGAACACAGCTCAGAAAGTAACAGTGTTTGTGATCATTTGGAACTAGACTACCTTTTTTTATTTCAACCAGGGGTAGATTTTTTTGGATAGCAGTTTACAGGATACATGGCATCCTAAGCACTTTACAAAATTTACTAAAAAACTTTGGAGTAAGTAGCGCTTTACCCATAATTACATAAAAGAAGCTGACTCACAGTTAACTTACTCAAGGATACAGGTGTGCAGAGATTCAAGCCCAGGTATGGTGGCTCCATAATCAGGTGTCAATCCCTAGTGTTATATTGTCTCACATGGGTGGGAACATTTTAAAGCTACTTTGTATAGTTCGAGCACATTTCGGATGTTTGGTTGCTTCCTGGATATTTTTACTTGGATATGGCACACACCTTAAATGCAACGTAGTCTAATGGGAGTTGATCACATCCCACCCTAGCCGCCTTCAGTTTTCTGTGATAGCTGTAACTAGAAAATCTATTTATTTGAAATAAAAACCTGACTTCTTGTATTCTCTTACCACTAATAGAAAAAAAAGAGAGAGAGAGAGAAAGAAAGTATCAGAACAGATTGAGAAATCATAACTTCAGTCAGATGTTGAAAATCTAAGGAACAAGGAATTTTATTACTATTTAGAGAGGAGGCACAGCCACACAGTGGAAGACTATGATCTTGAGTACTTGCTACAGGGACAGCAGTTTCTTATAATGGTTGGTTTTTGTAGTACTTGAAAAAAGACTTTATAATTTCTTGCAAACTGCTTTAAGAGAATTAACATTCATTCATTTTTACATATTTAATATTTACATTTTATTAAATATATATGAACTATTCTTTGACTACCCATATCATGACAGGCCATCCATCCAGCTTATCAAAAGGGAAAAACAGAACAACTAAGCTGTAGGTAGTAGGTGAAACAAAGAATGAGTGAGAAGGAGTTAGCTCTGAACTTATTCTTAGAGGGTGACAAACCATTCTATTCTCAGTGAATCATGATGGGTAGACAAAACTTAAATGATTTACTTACTTTCAATAACTAATTGTATGTCTGATTTAACTATTTGAGGAAACTTTAAACACTATAAATGTCTTTTATCATGGATGTGGCTCTTTGGACATTCATAATTATTTATGATTTTAAAGTTTATTCAGGTCTTGCATGGTACAGAACAGTGTGAAGAGATTCCTATAAGGCAATAATTATGACAAAAATATGAAAGTAGAATGAATTAATTTTGAAGAAATGTCATGAAAATGTCCATATGAGAGCAGGAGAAGGCTTTCAGAATTGAATGTTTAGTATTTCCTGGGTCGGGGTGGGGGAATCTCTTTTGTTACTATAACTGAATTTTTAGTCAGATCAGCGCATAGTTATCAATTCATTTATGTTGAACATGTTTTCTTTTTATTAGAAATAGAGAGTAAACAATAATTCACCCTGAAATTAATTTCAAATCCAAGTTGACTGGTTTATGGTGAAAATACCAACTGAGTAAACATCGACTCATCCTCTTCACTTCCTGAAATAATGGAGTACATAATATTCTGATTGATGGTTGCAGAAGAAATTACACCAACCCTAGCCCCTCTGTTTGCAAATTTACTCACTGGAGGAGGACTGCAGATATAGAGAAAATTAATAATCTTATATTGTTCACTTTGCCATGATAGAGTCCTGAATTTCATAACAAAATGTTAGTTTATGTGTGGGCTTATTTGAATAACACTGTTTTCTGAATTTTTTAGAAAATACTACACTTAGACACCAGCCCTAGAACACTGTGTTCCAAATCATGCAATTACTTCTTTAAGAATATCTTGTCACCTGTATTGTTTTTAATTTCAAATGTAACATACTATTCTACTACTTTATTATCTGCCAATTATCATGCAGACATATTTTCATGTGGTCTCTAAAGCACCGTTGGGACTGAAAGTAAAAGAGGGACACAATTTGCTACCTCACTCTTGCTAAAGTGTAATGTTGCTGTTGTGTTGCTGACATTATCATAGCAAATGATGTCTAAATGTTTCTTTCTGGTCCTTACTGGAGCTTTACTGTAAAGTCGTAACTATACTAAAAGTATACGAATGGATGGCATCTCAGAATTCATATTTATTTTGAATTCGCTTTTTTTGTGTGTAGCTGTAGCCACATTATATACCTGGTATCATGCTATCTACTTAATTTCAAAATACATTTTCAACAACACATTGTTTCAATCTCAAAATCTCAATTTCATTATATAATGTGTGTCAGTGGCTGTTGTAATTTTATTTTCAAAAATGATGCAAATCAACTCAGTTTTATAATTCGTTGGTATTTATATTATGCAGCTTCAAGAGATTTAGAAGATTACTGAATACAAAATTTTAACAATGCCTCTGAGCCTTTTTGTAGTCTAGTCAATCTATCTAAATCATCTGATTTCTAATAACCTTTAGCTTCTTTTCCCAAACTGATCAGATTAATCCTATCATTATGTTTTTCACATGGTCTTTTTCTTTTAATACTTACTCTTTTAATACCAACCTACATCTTTATCTTCATTTGCTCAGTTCTTCTAATCTAGATTGCACTGGGCAATCGTATCATTCCTACACTGAAACCTTTTATAACAAAACTTGAGACACAAAGATTGTCAGGAAAATTAATTACATACAATCTTTCATAAACATCTTGTTCAAATTGCTATGTTCTTTGGCATTATAGTCTATATGTTGATTGACTAAGTGTGAAGCAATATATCTTATTTATAGATGCTCCAGCAACTAATGGTGGTCCATATATTAATTAATTATGTGGTCAATGAATATATCTCAATTTACTTTACTCTCCTGTATCTTTTCTGCCTTCTTTCATTAACAGTATTCAAATATTGCTTAGATAATAATACCTCCTCCATTCTCAGTCTAATTGGTTTGGGTAAGACTGACCCAATCTCTAGGTTAATGGATAGAAAAATTTCCTATCTCTGGCCAATGAGGACACTTTATTTGTTCTGTTTGCTCAGTGGTCATGTGGATAAATATCTCATACAAAACAGATGGAAGTCATGCCCAGACTTTTACTGTTTACTATGGGTAAAAAAAAAAAAAAAGAAAAAGAAAAAAAAGAATTTACTTGGTTTCTTGGTTTTTGGTTGTTTTGGCTAGATTTTAATGTCTGTACCCTGTAAGTAGTTTCTTATCAATAATGATACCAACACACATTAAATAACATAGGGTTGAAAATAGATCCCCTACACTTTGCCTAATATTTTAAATGCTGCTATTCTTAATGTTTGGTAAACTCATCATGTTGTTTATGGAAAAAAATAAATTCTCTTTTATTTTCCCTTTATCAAAGATTTCTATCACT
The DNA here is from genome assembly GCA_028533395.1 of Rousettus madagascariensis. NCBI lineage: Eukaryota > Metazoa > Chordata > Mammalia > Chiroptera > Pteropodidae > Rousettus > Rousettus madagascariensis. The sequence goes on along the minus strand of CM052794.1, from coordinate 79,186,710 downwards.
TCCAGTCAGTGTCCCGACTACCTTATAAAAAACATGTTTAGACACTTCTTTTAAGTAAGATATCTGAGATAACTTAATTATATTCTACGAGCAATTTTTTTAGTCATTGTCATAGTGTCAAGTGCACTTAATAAAGCATAACTCTGTAATTTTGAATAAAAAATAAGAGTAGGCTACCATAAACAAAGGCATTTACAAAAGTGATACTAAGGTTGGATGTGATGGACTGCTTTGCTTGTGAATGCATCCACTGTATGACACTGTACATTACAAAGAGACATAAAGGCAATATGCTGTTGATCACATTGCTTAGTGTGTGACTATGGTGATTATGAAAGAAGAACCCGAAAAGGGTTAAAATTAGAGAGCTATGGAAATACAATAGTCTCTAAAAAGGCCCTCAATAATCTTCCCCTCCTGCTATTTCTACCCTTGAGTCTTCCTCTTCCCTTGCATGAGGGCCAGAGAATAACTTATTTCTAACCAATTGAAATTGGCACAGTACGCAGGATGTCCCTTCAGTGGTTATGTAATATATGATTTTAGCATAACGTCATTCTTTCTAGGAGGCTCTATTTCTTTTGCTGGTTTTAATGAAGTGAATACATGGAATCATCTACGTGACAGGATATTGAAGATGATGTCTTACCAATAGTTAGCAAGGAACTGAGGCCCTCAGTTAAATTTTCCACAAGTAACTGGATCTTACCAAAACCACATGAGCTTGGCAATGTACCCTTCCCTGGTCAAGCCTCAGATGAGTCCCTATGAGACTATGAAACAAAGCACATTAGTGACTATTCCTAACCTACGGAAACTTCAAGATGATATGTGTGTTTTTTAAATTCTTAAGTTTTTGTATATATGTTACACTGCAATAGATATCTAGTCCACATGGCTTCAATAATAAGGGCAATGGGTTGCTAACTTGTGACAAATTAAATTGAATACAACTTAAATTTGACATGAGAAAACATATGTTAGTCATATTCTGGAATAATTTTCATAAACTAAATGTCTTTTTTTATGGAATTAGACATTGTTTAAATTGTTTACTTATCTGTATTTTTAGTATGTGAGGTCAGAGTCTGATTTTGTGCTTTCCATGTTTAATTTATAGATCCTTATAAAGTACAGAAATATAAAGTCAGCAACTAATGAACTCTCATCTTTGACATCAAAAAATGATTAATACTGGACAAATTAACTGGCATAATTTAAGAAGAAATTTACAACCAATTCATACCACTAAAAGCATTTCAAATTCTATTTGTTAGTAAATATTTAAAATAGATTTACATCTAGACAAAATATCTCCTCATCAACCTTTGTCTTAATTGTTCAATACAGTTCTTTCTATCAGAATCAAAACATACCATAAAAATGCAATTTTCTCCAGCTGAAATTAAATGAGCCTCTACAATAATGAACATCAGATTATAAAATTTTGTTTCCATTCTATTTGTTGCCAGGCAGGACCCATTTTATTTTGTTTTATGCCCTGGAAAGTACCAGTTACATGATTGGGGAAAATCACATCTTTCCTTTGGAGTCACATATAATTTAAATACAAAATAAAGGAAAAAGAAGTCAAGATCCATAAAATCATACAGCAGAGAGGATAGAAAGATGACAAAATTGAATAGAATGAACTGAACATAAATTCAAAGGAAAAGTTGTAGAAGTAAACCATTGGGCACTGCATTTTCTATTTAATATGAGTAACTGCTATGCAATAATGCAAGTCCAGCAAGATCTTAAAGTGGAAAGTAAATTCAAAATTTTATGTGCATTTCATAAACTTTCACATGCGACAAGCAATGGAAGTTTTTTTTAAAGCATCATTTGACTTGGTTTGATCTATGGGCTTGATGTATAAGTCTTAGAGTAAACTACCTGAAAAGTGTTTTCCAGTTCTACAATTCTCAGTGTGATATAATGTGATTTAACATTTCCTCTTTTCTTCTGTTGAGTACAATCTAAATCTATTGATTGATTTCAGAAGCCAAGAATTATGGCCATATAAAGCATTACTTAAAGGGCTTAAAAAAACCCCTTTCTCTTGCTGTTAATTCATATTGTTGTAATTCATTATTTTATAATAAATAGTGCATCATTAACCCTCTTTCGATTAACTGTTTAACACTTATTTTAAAACAAGTAGCTGCCGAGTGTCTGAAATTCAAGAATTCTACTTTTTAAAGCTAGATTTATTGCTGATAAAATTGAGAAAAACTTTTATAATACAAGTGGCACTTGAAACAGGTACTAGAACTATACAGCTGTTGTAATGAAGCTTAAGAGTCAAGAGATTAACTGAATTCCCACTGTCCAGAAAAGACTGCTAACATCATGCTTGAGGAAATAGTTACATCTTTAACAGATATGGACTTAGACATTGGAGAGACAGATGGTTTCATATTTTTAAAATGTCCTCCAGAAAGGCCATCACCAGAAACTCTTTCACAAGGCTTATCTGAGTTGGGTTAGATGCCCATGAAACTCACATATTCCTGATGGCAGCTCTAGCTTCTATTTTTCCCCCACGAGCAACACTTAGGGAATTATTGGTCATCCTATGCAAATCTCACAAATTTTGACTGAAATTTAAAATTATCTGAATTAATAGCTAAATGGAGACTAAATAATAATTCAGTTAATACCTTCAGTTTTAATAGATATCAAATTTAAATTTTATTACTTTATTATCTTAGTGTTTGGACTGTCCTCACCACCTCTAAATTTCACATGTAAAACAGCTGCCTATTTTTAAAGATTAACGAACTTTGTTTTTTAAAGATTAATGAACTTGGTTTTTCCATGTGCATCACCCACCTCCAGTTTCCACTATTATTAATGTCTTGAATTGATATGGTCCATTTGGTACAATTGATGACCAGTATTGATACATTATTAACTAAAGTCCACATTTTACACGAGGCTTCAGTTTTGTTGTTGTATATGGTATTGAGTTTAGACACATGTATATCCACTATTAAGATCATCATGCAGAAGCTCACTTAAATGACAGAGTAGTCACTTAGAAGATATAGCAAGCTAGAATTGCTCTCTCCCTCCTTTTCACTTGGTGTCAGAAGGCATGTGGTTTGAAGGTTGACCATGTTTCCTCATCATTTCTCTCACATATTACTTAACAAAATATTTGCTTGTTCAATCTCATTTTGATGTCTAATTGTTAGAGGACAGACATGAATTAACAAACACAGGACATAAGGAGATTAACATTAAAGAGTAGTGTTAGTATTTCGAAATATAAAATAAATTCAAAGTATCCATACACATTTACAAAAAGATTTCTGGGGAAAATAATGATGAAGAAATTGAAAAGGTATTAATATAGAACACTAATATTTATTGATATGTAATAATGAAGATTAATAAACTGAGTAAATTTAATACCCATTAATTTATGTGGAGACAAAAAATGGACAAGAAGTCCTTGAGTGTTATAGTATGCCATTATTTAAATATTATTACAATTTAGAAGGGTGCCATGTTATAGGATATTTTAAACTTGTATGAGAAAATCAAATTAATATTTACATCAGCTCAGCAGCTACATGGTTGCTAGCACTCTTTTCTTCCACATCAGTGGCAGGCACTACAAGGTACACAGAGTTCTCTTTCCCACTAAGCCCAGTCCTTACCAAGACCTTCTAATATTAAATAGAAAGCATTATTTGTCACATCTGTCAACCAAAGTATTTAGCTCAATTTCAGTTGAAGGGTAGCAGAATATGCCACCGTAAATTACAACAGTAGAATTTTAGGTCATGCCACCCCCAAATATGCCACTTTTGTATATTGATTACTTTGAGCTGTGGGCATTAAAAACACAGCAAATTCAAGGAGAAGTTTTCTCTGAACTCCCCTTTTCTACCTAAAGACAGATCCTCCAAAAGTACTCAATTGTCTCATAAGGAGCTTCATCAACTAGCAAAGATTGATTCTGATCACTGGACAAGAGACTAGAAGTGGACACGACATCCAGAAAGCTTTGTTACAAACTATCAGTTCTTCTATCTGCATTTCGAGGAACCCATTTATCTTTCCAAAAAGCTGTTTACTCTCCTAAGAGTTTTAGACACACTCCCCCCCTTCCTTTCCTTATTGAGGTAATATTTCATTCTGAATTTTAAAGCTACCTCTTTGAATTGCTCATTTTTCCTAGGTATCTCCCATGTATGCATAAAGTATACATGTTAATAAATTTGTGTTTGTTTTTCCATTTTTAGTCTTTTTTTTTCTTACAGAGCCTTAGCTAAGAACTCAGAAGGGTCCAGGGACAGTGATTTTTCCTCCCCTACACAGTCATACTCCTTAAAAGATGGAGCGAATGCTGAAACTGATGACTATGCAGAGAAAAGTACAGACAAAATAATGTAAAAGAATAAATATAGTCATAATAATCTCAGCATAGGAAGTGCCTTTCCAACTTTCACAGCTGTCCAAACATTAGGGGGTGAATTTCTCCCAACTCTAAGGTTTTTAAAAGAGACTAGTTGACTTTTTGGGAAGAATATTAGAAAACTCAAGTATTAAATGATTATGCTGACTGATCTCTATGGTATATTTCATCCTTTATATGATATAATGCTAAGAACAGAATTTTGATGAGTAAGATTACCCTCTTTTCCTCTACTTCCAGTGAAAATCAAACCAAAGAAAGTGGTATAAATTAACATATGAGATTAAATATAGATATAGAGAAACTTCTTAATTGTGTGAATGGTAATAACTTGAAATTAATGCTTATTCATGGGAGGGAGGGGCTAATAATTGAACTCAATTCATTTCAAATAAAAAAAATTAAAGCCACATGAAGATGATTTTGAGAAAGAAAGGGAGTTTTGGTAACAAAAGATAAAGAAAATGCCATAACCATTAATTCCTTAAGAAGTTTGTTTCAAGAAAAGGGAAGAAAGGAAAAAAATAAATAATTATTAGGGCATGCAAACACGAAGGCACTAAAATTACTGATATATCCTTATTGTCAAAAAAGAAAACTGATAGAATCAACTAAAACAGAAATGATGCAAAGAAAACTGATAGAATCAACTAAAACAGAAACGATGCATAAAAAATAAATTTTTGTTACAATTTTGGAATTTCGTGTTGTGTGTATGCTTCTAAATAATGTGAATGTTGTTTACAATCATATAAGATATTAATAATATAATTAATAATATAAATAAATACTATACAGTCCGAAGACTTATATTCTTTCAAAAGATTGAAGAGGAACTCAATGCGTACTAGAAAATGTAGATAATTATTTAATGACAGATCAAGCAAATAATGTCTTAATCCTCCATTTAACCTAATTATATGACTCAAGTAAAAATGTTTAGAAGAGGTCATGAAATTAACAAAATGATTCTCTTTCAACTGGTATAGGGATCAAAGAGAATCAAGTGCATACTTATCTTAAGCAAACATATAATTGTATGGGGCAAATTGCTTTCCATTATGAGATTCCTCCTACCCTGAAAAATTACTTGAAGCCAGACAATCAAGAAGCAAGTTTAGGTCACAGAACTTGAGAAAATATAAAATTGAATCTTACACTTATCAAGTATCCCAATATTATAAATTAAAACATGAAAAAATGTCATAAATTTCTGTTCTAATCTTGAAAAGCTAAACTAGTTTACTTAATACTTAGGGTGGTCTTTGTCAAATTTTTAACTAATTTTATCAACTTCATTCTTTATTTGTTTTTCAAGGAACTACTAGCAGAAAGGAAATTTTTAAGTATGGAAACAGAGACATAATAATTAAGTATGTAAAATGAAGTTTTGATTTTCTGTTGTATTGCTACTTTTGTTTTGGTAAGCTAACCTACTAATTATCTGTCACCAAAAATAAAGTTGGCAACCCTATAGGTTTTTCCTTTAGTAAATATTGAATTATTTATGATGATGTTTACTTAAATTTTAGAAAATATAATGACAGGTCTATTGTCATATTCCAGCAACCAAGCAGTGGTCAGTAATTCAAAGTTTAAATATTTTTAATTTTATAAAAAGAACAATGAATTTTGTTTCTCTGTCTGGGTAGGGCAGGTACATTGGAAAATATTTTGCCAAATAGCAAATGCCACCTCTCAAGTCTTTTCGATAGCTCTCACAATGCTAGCTTACATCTTATAACTCTCATTTACACTCTGCCATGCTTTATTTTTAATTTTTTTTCTTTTACTTTTGTGATGAAGATTATTAGACTTCTCTGGAAAATGGAGAAAGCAATTCACTGTAATCAAATAGCCAAACTTTAGCTTGGCTATTGAAGTCCAGAAAGTTTTAGCTTGGAATATGTGATATGAATACTTGATAAGCTGAAATAATTTGGAATAGTTTAAAATATCCAAAAATGTTCATCTGATATTGTTTTAAATTCAAAAGGAAAAAAGTATTAATTCTGTTATTATTTGAAAAAGAATGTATTCTATTTCCCTAATATATATTTTAAAATGTATCTATAGTATTGTACCATTAGTTCATGTACCCAATAATATATATTATTAATAGAAACTAAGTTATTTTAGAATATCTACAGCAATCAAAATCTATAATGTGTCTAAACTTGCATATTTAATGTGCTATTTCTCCAGAAACACCATTTTTCTTTTTCCTCACTAATAGAGGTGGAACTTTATACATAGCTGCCTAACAAGGACTAGCATTCCTCTGCCTTTTCAAAGCCAAGATTTGCCTAGATTTTCAAGATAAAAAGTGAGCTGATATAAAATTTTCAATTTTCACCTCACTTGGCTTGGAAAATCTCTGGATGTCAACTCTGGGCCTTTTCCCCTTTCCTTGGACTGAAATGGCAGTGATGGAAGTTATTTTGAAACGGAATGCTAAAGATGGAAGGCACTAAATTGGCCTAAGTAGATATGACTACATGGAAGAACAGCAGAAGGGCCATGATCAAGCCTAAACACTCATTTTAGACTGTCATATGAGGCCAACATACTTTTTCTTTGTTCTGTAAATTGTTGGAATTTAAGGGTTTCTTTTGGTAGCAGCCTAACCTAACTTAACTAATCATTTAATTCTGTGATTTAAAGATTTAGTGATGGGATATTGCAAAAAATAAAAGATTATTGGGTCAAGGGAGGTGTTTAGGTTAAGAATACAGTTCAAAATTCTAAACTAAACGAATACTTTAGAACCTCTCTGTAATATTTAGTCATATGTTGAGAATTAGTTTTTCCTAAGGAATTTTTTAAAAGTCAGTATTGAAATTATGACATTCTTGAGTTGTAAATACCAAATGTCAGCTCACAGAGTCACTTACCTTAGATGGCTGTCCTCCTGTGTAATTCATGAGCATCCGTCTCTCCCACCCTGCAAAGAACAGAAATCTTACATTATAAATTTGTGTCCCCTAAAATTCGATCACATGAAACAAAAGTTTTTCCACATGAAACAAATTTACAGGGGAGGTAAACATTTACCTGTATCTTTTTAGGGTTTTTTGGCGAGATTTAAATATTAAACTGACATCAGATAGGTTAACAGGAGACAACATACATAGTTATATAAACTTTACATGCGTATGGAGCCTCAGAAGGAAATGAAGACTCAAAGGTATGACAGAACCTACATGCTTTCATATTAAGTTGAACAAAAAGAGAGAGTTGTAGAAAAAGAATTCCACTATGTAGGAAGGCCAAATGGAGAAAAGAATTATTTTAACAAGGCCTGTTTGTGTAGCAATCTTTGGCTTTGACTCCATGTTAAAGAATTTGTTATTTCCTTGTACAGGAAGGGCATCTTTCACACAGACATTTTACTCTCCAGTTTCCAGGAAGAAAAGGGGAGATTACAATGCCCTTCTTGCACTTGTTGTCTTTTAAGTGCTTTTAGCTCAAATAATCTTTACACCAAAGCAGCATAAATCTGTGTGGCATATTCTGCCACCCTCAATTCCAATACAAGGGAATATCTTGATAATTGGGGATTAATAACAGATTTGTCATCTCTAGAAGTTATGTGCATCTAGCTGAGGAAGAAAATGGATTTGAAAAAATAGGGAGGAAAGGAAACATGATTTCTTTCTTTCTTTCTTTCTTTCTTTCTTTCTTTCTTTCTTTCTTTCTTTCTTTCTTTCTTTCTTTCTTTCTTTCTTTCTTTTTCTTTCTTCTTTTCTCCATTAAGGAATGATACTGTGTCGGCCAATGTAACAATCAGAAATAGTGTGTAAGTATTTTGCCAAAGCTAGTCACTGAACATATAAAAAGATATACATGAGCGTAGAAGTTTTCTACCACAAATATTGTTTTAAAAATGACAAACTAAGAAATATTGCATAAAGACAAAAGTTTCTAAAATGATTACTATATTGTGCCATTAGTTGTTTTATACTACTAAAACGTTGACAAATGTCGTTAGTTGAAATGATACTAGCTATCATGGCAGATAAGCAGCTAAATCTCTTGCACACATAACAGTTCATTGAGGGCATTCCTAGTTAGGTAGCAATTCTCCAAGCTGTGAATGAGAGGCCTAAGCTCCTTTTATATCACATTTCTACAATTGTCAACATATGGCTACCAAGCTTTCCTGAGTTTTTGCCATTTCACACATCTAACAGGGTAAAAGATTAAATCAGACCAGGAAATAATGCAGACCATATTGTTCCATATTTTATTGGGCAGAATTCAGTCACATGGCTCCATGTAGCAAGTGAGGCTAGAAAATGTAATCTAATTGTATGCCGAGAAATAAGAGGAAATCAACTAGGAGCCCCAGGAACTCTCTGCTATAGCCTTCTCTAAAAATCTCCAAAAGCATGATAAATGATAAATGATAAAGAGATGATTGATGAAGAAGATAATCATCAGCCTTAGTTTTTTTAATAGTTCGTTCAATATTTTAAGTCAAATTTAAGCCTACATATACGTTTTGATTCAGTTATTCACATTCATTCAAACAGTAGTATCTTCTGCCAGTACTTAATATGACTTTTGTATTATCCATAGACTTATCCAGTCATCTGTTGATTGACAGTTATATCACTGATTATTTTTTTAATGTATCACTTCATATATGCCAAAAATTTTAAAATATAGCGTATCTGGCACGAGGCTAAATGCCTACTTCTTACCCTCGAGATCATTAGTCAGTTGCATTTTAAACCCAAAAACATAATGTTGTATTTTTCAAAGCTTCTTTTGATCATTTTTAATGGATCCAGTATTCAACAAAGCATTACAAAAACTAATAATCATTGCAAAAATTATCATTTTAACTATATTAACTTTTAAAATAAATATGCTAATTTTAAAAAGCTTAAACCAAAATTGAAAATCTCTTTCATTGATAAATGCATATCACATGAATTTTTAGAAACCTAAACAAAATAAAAACCTTTCTGTATGACAAAATCTGATAGAAATCATTGCTTATATTCCTCTTGTGTGAGTCGTGCAATTTCTCAAAGATATAACACAAGACTTTTTACTATGGTACTGCTAGACATCACAGCTCACCATCATCAAAAGCAACAACTACCAACTTAAAGAGTAATAAAATTTCATGTTAAAAGACTTATTAACAAGAAGAAAAGAAAGCATCATTTTACTATGTATATTGTTAATCACGGGACTATCTGGTTCCAGGATGGGAAACAATGGATGCCAGGTGGCAGACATTGTCCTAGTGTAAGGTACATATATTTTCTTTTAATCTTCACAATAATCCTGCCAGGTGGATGTTATTATTTTTATTTCTCTTCCTTGAGAAGAGAAATCTCAAGGAAATTGAATTACTAACTCTATAATGAAAATACCAAAAAACAGGAATATGATAAAACGTCTCTCCAATGATAAACTCTTTTCTACAATTCCACTGGTGCCTACATTAAAAAAAAAATGAGCCTCTATAAGCACTGACACTTATTTTAAAAGTGTTAAATTCAGTCACATCAATAACAAAAAGTTAATTGGCTTCTTATAAAAGCAATTTAATTTTTCCAGTGAATTAATTATATGCAGGGTTATAGGGCAGAAATACTTACTCTGGAGGACAAAATAAGAAGCCTAAACTTTAACACACTTTGATATACATGCTCTTAAAAAAAATTGAACCATGTAAAACCCAGTTCATGCCGTAGAGCAGAGTTTGTCAAATAATGCAAACTCAAGAAAAGCTGTAGTTTTAAGATGTGATAGCTGAATATTATTGATCACTAAAAGAGCTTTTATGATTTACTGCTTTCTTGATAACCTATATTACATCAAAATGAATTCTTATGTTTATTTTAAGATATGTTATTTTAAAAAATTATCTGTTTCTCTGTAGTATAATTTTAGAAACTGCACATTTCTAGCCTAAATTAATTCAACCTATTCTTGGAATCATAAGCAAGGGCCATCCAGAGATGCAGATTACCTTTGGGTTATAATTATACAAAGAGAACAATTATTCCAAACAGTCATAGAGTTATGTGTGACTCCCCAGTACCCTTTGTCCTCGATGAGAATCCTCATATGTCTAAAAAGCTTCACTTTTGTAAAATATTGATAAAAGAAGCATCAAGTGAGCATCATTGTTCTCTTGTCTATTCTCAATTCTAGGCTACTGCATGCAGAAAGTATTAAGCTATAACACTTCTGGCCTTTGAGTAGCCGACTTCTTACTGAAAGTCAAACCCCCACTTTTGAGTTAACCTCATTTTCAGATTCATGTGTTGGATGTGTTCTTACAAAATAGTCATGTACCCAGTTTAATAATCATTTTCAATATCTTCTCAAATTACATCAATGTAAATTGCTACCTACCCTGAGACTCCACTGAAAACAATGCCATCAAGTCACACAGCGATCCAATTCCACGGTTATGTCTTAATCAGAAAACCTGGCTCGAACTTGGCATTTCAAATGCTGCTGAGGTCATCTGACCAAATAAATCATAGCCGAAAAAAGAGCTTTTGAATTTGAGGAAATGTTCAGGTGTGCTAACTCATTAGCCAGCAATGTACTCAACACCAGTGGCCTGGTGTTTAATGGTCTCCTTGACATTGACCTTCTTTACATATATCATTGTCCTCCTGCCCCCCTAGGGCTCTGGCCAGCCCTGAACTGTTGTCTGAGCCTTGGAATTCAATGTTGTATGTTTTGCTTCTTTCTGTTCTGCCCTCTCTCCTGGGTACACATGAGAGTGAAAGCAGAAAGGCCTTATTTCTTTCAATAACATATTTCTCTTCCCTTGAGAACTGAGGTGCCAGTTGAATGGGTCAAGTACAGAATGTTTATGTGAAGTGTTTAGCCAGGAAATGGCAGAGGCTGGAGTTCCAGGAAAAAGCAGTCCTGAAATGCCCAAGGCTGGCTGTTCAGACTAAAGGCTTGTGGGATGAAGGAGTCAGCCTGTGGCATTTGGGCAAACAGATGGAAGATGCAGACATGACTTGAATAAGAGAGAGTTCGATGCAAGGCAGGTGAGGATGGCCTCCCAGTAGGCTGGCTGGTAACTGCCGGCCCTTATGCAGGTGTCAAGGCAGAAGGCCAGAGCCTTGGCTCTCATGCAGTCTCCAAGAACACTGGGGACAGTGGAGGGAGCACACTCTATCACTCTTGTCTGCCCAGTGCTGAGGCAGGAGAAGAGGTGTTGCAACTCAGTAGCAGGGGCCTCAACACAGTGTGCTATTGATGGACCATCAGTGTATGCAGGAATACTGAGCACTCATTTGAAATGCAGGACACACAAATGCAACCCTTGATGATGAACGAAGTGGTCTGCTCAGGTCTCCATCATGGCTGTTATCACCAGCTTCCCACCTTCAGTGTCACCAGGGATGAAGAAACCAAGTCTCAAAAAAGCCCAAGCCAAGAGCTGGCCAGGTGCTCTCTTTCACCTTGGAGGCTGGGCTGGCCAATGTCCTGGCATTGGAAGGACTGGGAGTCACTGCCCTGCCCCAACATGGGAAATCAACACCTGGACAGACAGCAGGGGACCTGTGGGCTGGCTGGCCATTTGGGCCCCAGTTCCATCCCTGTCATGACCGTCCGGTTCACCAATATTCATGCTTTTTCTCCAAGTGTATGGGTTGAGAAATGAGGGACCAGGAGCCACTCTTTGAGTTGACATGTTCCCTCTGGACTTTTTTCTTTCTCCTTGGCCCTGTCTCTCTTGGAAAACTAACTTAGTTGATGAAGGTGGTGGTGATAAGTACTGTTAGACCTGATTCAGCATTATGAATCTCCAAAGACTCACTGGTAATGTCCAGGGATGAATAATGAAAACACACACGTAACCAAGGTAGACAGCAGAGTGCCAATTTGTTCATTAAAAATAAGAATTTATTGTTCTGGTGACCAGCCTAACCAGCACATTTATTTCCTGTAGACGTGTTTAGATGACAAATTACATCATCATCAAAGTCATTTTCTATATTTCCAGTGAGGCATCCCTATCATTTGAAGTAGAAAACTTGAATTCCATATGGTCATCACTTATTTTTTTCTTTAGGAAGAATCTTCTACGGGGACAGATCATAATCCAAAGTTTCCTTGGTCAACAGGAAAACAGTACAAACTGAGAAAATCGATGAAAGGAAAATTTAATGACTTACTATGTTCACTTCACAATGGGAAATGTTTTGTGAAGGGGGTCAGCATCTTTTTCTGGCTAACAGCACAGTGCCTGGAAAACAGGATGCTCATACATAGTAAGTGTTACCTGTTATGGTAATGATAATGATTATCTTCCGACTCACTGGAATTGGCTTAAATGGCTGTACTGAATTTTTTAAAATCATTTTTGTTAAGTTATGATTATATAATTAACAGACACACACACACACACACACACACACACACACACCATGCACTGGGTTGTATCCCCCTAAAATTCACACATTGAAGCATTAACCCTCCATGGAATATTTGGAGAAGGCAATACTTCCTAACTCATTTCATGAGAGTGAAACCAGAAAACCCTAATTCTTTCAGAGGCATATTTCCCTTCCCTAGGTGGGCTGGGGGACCAGTCAAAAGGGCTAGGGTGACAGAATGTTTATATGAGGTGTTCAGCTGGTAAGTTTCAGAGGCTGGAGTACGAGCCTGAATGCAACTCTGAAATTCTCAGGGCTATCCGGCGATGACCCAACTTCGAACTAAGGATGGCAGCTGCAGCAGCCACTAAGCCAAAGGAGTCAGCCTATAGCATTTGGCAAAGAGATTATGGTTGCAGATGTAACTTGAATGGAGAAAGAGTTCAATGCAAGGCAGGTTAGGCTGGCCTCCCAGTAGGCCGGCAACTAACAGCCGGTCCCCTGGCAAAAGTCCTGAGCCTTGACTCTCATGCGATCTTCAAGAACACTGAGGCTGGTGGAGAGTGCACACCCTGTCCCTCTCACCTGCCCTGGACTGATGCTGGGGAGGAGGTGGTGCGACTCAGTAGCGGAGGTCTTCAGCAGAGTCTAGTATCGATGGAGTTTCAGATATATGCAAGAATTCTGAGCAGTCATTTGAAGTTCTGGACACAGAAATGCAACTTTGATTGTGAATGAAGCTCTGTGTCCATGGCTCTAACACAAGCTTCCTGCCTTCACTGCCAGCAGGAATGAAGAAACCAAGTCTCTGAGGAGGTCAAGGTGATGAGCTGGCAAGGTGGTGTCTTTTGCCCTGTTGTCCAGGTGGGCAAATGTCCTAGAATTGGATGGTCTGTTAGTCACTGCCCCGTCCCCACCTGGGAAATCAGCACCTGGCCAGATACTGGGTAGCTAGATATTTGGGTTCCAGTTCTCTCTTGCCCTAACTGTCTGTGTCACCAATATTCATGCTTTCAGTCCACATCTCTGAGCTGACAAACAAGGTAATGCTAGGCACACTTTCAATCTGGCATCTTCCCCGCTGGAGGTTTTTCTTTCTCCTTGAATGTCTATGTGCTTGGATTTTCTCAAACTTGAAGTGACCAGGCCCAGGGCAAGTGAAAGCCCAGAGGGGTGCTCTGGCCAGTTTGGGGCCTGTTGACATCAATTCAGCCTGTCTTGGGCCCTGGGCTGGCACAGGCTCATTGTCCAATAAATGCTCCTGGGAGGGAGAGCTAGCTATCAATAAATCGCCGCTGTTGTCCATGTAGTTGATGCTGGCCAGGCCATGGATTGTCCCCTCCCTTAGCCTTTTGTTGTGTCTAAATCCAAAATACATAAAAAAATCATACAACTCAACAACAATAACAACAAAGTAATGCAATTAAAAAACTGGCAGAAGAACTGAACAGATATTTCTCCAAAGAGGAAATACAGATGAATAATAGACATATGAAAAGATGCCCAAGTTCACAAATAATCAGAGAAATGCAAATTAAATCCCCATTGAAATATCACCTTACACATGTCAGAATGACTATTATCAATAAAAAGGAATAATAAATGTTGACAAGGTTGTGGAGAAAAGGGAGACTCATATATTGTTGGTGAGACTGGAAATTGATATAGCTGGTATAAAAATCTGTCTGGAGATTTCTCAAAAAATTAAAAATGGATATGCCTTTTGACCCAGCATTTTAATTTCTGGGTATTTATCCAAGTAAAACTAAAATAATGATTCATAAAGATCTCTATACCCCAGTATTCATCGCAGCACAATTTGCAATAGCCAAGATATGGAAGCAACCTAAATACCCGTCAATAGACAATTAGATAAAGAAGTTATGATTCATATATACAATGGAACATTACTCAGCCACTGAAAAAAATGAAAATCTACCATTTGCAATGACATGGATGGAACTAGAGGTTATTACGCTGAGTGAAATAAGTCAGAGAAAGATAAATACCATATGATTTCACTTACATGCGGAATCTAAGGAACAAAAAGAATAAACTGATCAAAAGCTGACTCATACATATAGAGGACCATTTAGTGATAGAGGATATTGGAGGTTGGGGGGCTGCGAGAATGGGTGAAAGGTTAAAGATGTACAAATTAGTAATTGATAGATGGTAATGGGGATGGGGAGCATGGCATAGGGAATGCAGATAGCATTAATATATTGGCTAGGTGAAAAACCAGAGGAAAGAAAGAGCAGTTAGGTGGATCATTTTATAAACAATATAAATGTTTAACTAATGTACTGTATATTTGAAATTAATAAAATAAAAATATATATATAATAAAGCCATTTGTTGAGTGAATGAGCAGCTACAGCGGAGAGGATTAAACTTATAGAAAGTAAAACAGAAAAAAAGGTTATTTTACTGACTTGGTTATTTTAAATTTTTATTTAAGTGGACTTCGAGATTTTTTTTCCCCACTTCTCAAATACGTTAATTCCTAGATGATAGACTCATTTAATTTTATGGTTTACTAGGGTATAGTGTGATCAGGACCAAAAACCCAATTTACACTTCAATAAAATATTCTGTGTAAAACTGTTTTTGGATGAATTGATGCTGTTTCTATCTGAAGGCTATAACTTCTCTGAGCTGTGCTATTAGAACTTGTATCTCAGAACCTCACACCTGTCCATGTGGAGATTTTTTTTTTAAATTGTCACAGCTTTCTGAAAGGGAAATAACAAGCTATTAATAATTATATACAAAGTACTCAAAATACAGTGTTAAGATAATGCCATTTATTTTAGCATATAAATATATATCATAAATATCAATCAACTGGAACTTTTTTTGATATTAGAGAACTATGTCATTTATGAAAGTTGAAGTGGTTATACTGATGATTTCAAAATGGGATAAGATTTTAGTAAAGAAATAGTATTTCAAGGATAGAATTTGCTTAGTCATTACATAAGGGAGAAACTGTTCTCACATTAACTGTCGAATTTTATAAATATTCCTTATTCTGCCATTAAATTAAGAGAAAAAATTAGTATTCTATATTGATGCTAAATGTGAGTCCTACAAAGATAAGTCCATTATTTGGTTTCCAGGGCGATGATAAAATATCTGCATGTTCAATAGAATGGTGTTTTTAAGAACATATGCACTGTGCATGCTGAATTAGAACATTTTGAGCCCGAGATTACTACTATCTTATAGGTAAAAAGAACTATTCCAATAAAAGCGATAACAAGGACTATGAACATTTATTTAGAGATTTCAGGGAGCCAGGCACTGTACTCAGTGCTTCATATACACTTTTTCGTTTATATTCATGAGAAATTGGTTAGATAGTATTGTCATCAGTGGCAGACCTGATGCTGAATTTAAGAACCTTGTAAGATTATCCATCCCAGTAGTGGTTAAAAGGTAAAAATGTAGGTTTGTCTTCATTATTATGCTTTGGAAAAGGGAATGATACAGACTGAAATAGTAAAACTTTTGTTTTGATGTATTTAATTTTGTATTCATTAAGCTTATTCTTCATGATCATAGGATTTGGCATATTTATCATATTTGATCAAACTTTAATCGATATTGTCTTAAATGAAAAGTTCTCTAGTTCCCTTAGTAATCAACAGAAGCAGGAGCTACCATTCATTTTCTGCCTTCAGATATTTCTTTTCTATTGATTGAATGATTGATTGATTGATTGATTACACCTTTATCTCAACCTCATTTCATGATCTAATTTTAGTTTGAATCTTCTAAATTAATAAAGCCCTAAAGAGCCTTTCCCACGAAATTGGTTACTTCAGAATCAGCTGGCCTTGCCCTGCTCAGATGTTACTGACTCCTGCTGTGAGTGTGTTCTGAGCTGCCTGACAGGGTGTTTTGTGTGTCTGAAAAGCACACTGTTCTTTTCCTGTGAAGCCTGTTCTTTACTGAGTGTCTAAGACCTTCTTCTAAGACTTTAGTCATGTCTCCTTCCACTTATTCTTCCTACCCAGCTTAGATTCTCATGAGTGCTCTATAATATAAAACAACAGAAAGGCTCTGCCTGTACTCATGTGTCCTACAAGAATCATCAATCTGTTTCTGATCTGTGAACATGGTCACTCAATTTCCAGGTCATAAACATAATCTCTGGCTTACAATTCTGAATTCAGAAACCTAGGACCAGATAAATCGATATGCTTTTTCATCCTAACCTGCATTCCCTCTGATAACCCCATCTTCCAGATCTAACCTACCACACTTGATTACTGTCATTTCTGAGTCTCTGCTACTGATAACATAGTGCTCCATGTTTCCAAATCATGCTTTTTTCACTAAAACTCATAACAAAACTATGCAGCATTGTTTCACCAAGCATTAGAAGCAGATAATTCCTTAATATTAATTAAACAAAAACTATCAGAACAATAAGAATTCCTCCATTTTGTCAAAATTATTTTATTATATCTTTGATGAAAAGCTTAAAATCATCAGAAAATTGAATAACTTTCCTTTTGTTTCTATAGATTTAGAGCTTTATAAACATTTTGATAATTGTATTTTTCTAACTATATCTCTGGAATTAACTAGCATCTAGATCAAAGAGTAGAACATTATCAGTCTCTTGCTTAAAAAAACAACTATTCTGACTGGATTAGTGTTTCCTTTTTAGTATTTAATATCAATTGACTTAATTGGAACTTTTCCTGAGTAAATTTTCTCACGTTTATTTCTAAGATCCATCCAAATCATTGTCTGTAGTCATATTCATTTTCATTGGTCCATAGAATCCCATTGCACAAATATACTATGAATAATGTATTCTATGTACTGTTGATTGACATTTAGGTTTTCTTCTTTTTGATATAATGAATAGTGTCCACGTCTACACTACACAAAGTGGATTCCTTTGTACATATCTTTTATCAGCACATGAGTGCTTTTCTGTTGGGTAAATACTTAGGTATAGAAATTCTGAGTAAGAGCATATGGATATGTTCCAACTTAACTAATGATGTCATACTGTTTCCCAAAATATAGTACTAATATATATCTCATCAGCAATCTCTTAGAACTTCAGTTGTTTCAAATTTGGTTTGGTCTGTCTTTTGTAAACTAATTAATTAATTAATGGTGAATGGGATTATGAAATCCATTAAATTTCATCTGTACATTTTAACAGTAATGTGTGTATATATGTGTGTATATATGCGTGTGTGTGTGTGTGTGTTTAACCTATAGTTAAATTTCCTTCTATCACCACATATCCACATATTTGACCCTTTTACCTGGTCTATCTTTTTCCTTGACCTTCCTGTCTACCCTCTGGAATCCATTAGTTTATTGTCCATGTCCATCAGTCTCAGTTTTCAGGTTCATCCTTTGATTTTAGGTTGAATCACATGATACATAATATCATGTGATTTTCAACTTCTTCTGTCTGGCTTATTTTGCTTAGCTTGGTTATCTTGAGATTCATCCATGTTGTCGAAAATGTCAATATTTCATCTCTTCTTATGGCTGAGTAATATTCCTTTGTACATATGTACCATAGCTTCTTTATCCAATCATCTATTGTAGGACACTTCAGTTACTTCCATGTCCAGGAGCTCTTTGAATAATGAAGATATGTTTTTGGATATGAATTTTCAAGTATTTTGTGTAAATAACCAGGAGAGGAATTGCTGGATCAAATAGTAGATCAATTTTAACCATTCTGATGAACATGTGGTGGTTTCTTATGGTTTATTTTACAATTCCCTAGTAGTTAGTAAACTCTCTCTCTCTCTCTCTCTCTCTCTCTCTCTCTCTCTCTCTCTCT
>CM052794.1:79111484-79167579 GCA_028533395.1 Rousettus madagascariensis | reverse complement strand
GCACTTTATCTTTCCTTCAACTCCAAATGATAGCTTTGCTGGATAAATTATTCTTGGTTGTAGATCCCAGTTCTACATCCTATTGAGAATTTTTTGCCAAGCGCTTTTGTCCTGAATAGTTTCTTTTGAGAAATCAGCTGCTAGTCTAATGAGTTTTCCTTTAAATTAACTACCTGCTTTAATATTCATTCTTTGTATTCAACCTTTGGCATTTTAATTATGATGCCAATTATGATGTCTCGGTGTGGGACTTTTTGGATTTTTTTAAATTCTCTGAGCTTCCTGGGGTTTTACTTCCATTTCCTTCATCAGATTAGGGATGTTTTCATCATGATTTCTTCACACAGCTGTTTAACATCTTCATTTTATTCAGTTATACTGATCACAAGATTATTTGTACTTTTAATGGTGTCCAATATGCCTCTTATATTATTTTTATAGTCTTAGCATCTCATCTTCTGTCATTCTGATTGTGTGTCCTTTGCTTTCCTTTCCTCTAGATAGGGCATTTGGTCCTTTTCTTTACTCACTTTGTTTATTCCTTTGTTTATTCCATTTAATACACTTCTCACATCAGATAATGTGCTCTTCATTTCAGACTGGTTCCATTTTATAATTTCCATTTCATTTTTATGGGTTTTTTAATGAAGTTCTCACTGAATTTATCTGCCCTTTCCATATGTTCATTGAGCATCTTTATAACCAGTGTTTTGAACTCTGCCTCTGTTAGATTGTTTGACTCCATTATATCTGGATCCCTGTTGTGTTCTGTCATATGGTTTCTGCTTCTTTGTCTTTCTATTTTGGCTGCCTTTCGAGGTCTGTTTCTATGTATTAAGCAAAGCTTCTAAGTCTCCCAGCCTTATCAGTGTGAATTTGTCAAGAAGGTGTCCACTGAACAGTCCAGAGAGGGGTTCAGTTTCATGCCAAATTCAGCCCAAGCCTCTGCCCCCCCAGGACCACTTGTTAAAATTCAGCCATCAATCTACAGTAGCTGTGCTTATAGTTGCCTCAAAAGGCTACACCAGAAACCGAGGCCAGCTGCCGTCAGTGTAGGTCTAGGCACTGCTCAGCAAGGAGTACCTGACTCGCTGAGGATACAACTGGATGTGGCTTGGTTGAGGCCCTGAGTTTGGGGAGTTGGGGTTTCAGGGAATCCTCTCGGCGGAGCAACCTGTGTTATCCAGTTTGATGAAGGAAGTCAGGACCATGACCCCGCTTTGCATGCTCAATAAGAGGGGGCAAGGTTGGACAGGGGACAATGGATACCACCAGCACTTCAGTACCCGGTGAGTCTTGCCTCGAACTCACTCAGACAATGTCTCCCTGTAACTCCCTGCTGTCCCTGCACATGGGCAAATGGGCACTGGTGCTCAGAGCAGGCAGGTCCATTATTGCGAAAAGCTGCTCAAGGATGTGGCCCCTTTAAGAGGCTTCTGCCAAGGCCGCTGCCTCTGTCTCTCTCCGAAGTGCTGGACCAGGTAGCCCCACATCCTTGCCCTGTCCTAAATTATAAATTCTGCAGTTGCAAGATGATTTCTAGGATTTATTCCTAGTTCTATGACTTGTTCATCCCAGGTGATTTTTCCTTGCTGCTGCTGCTCCTTGTTTCTGTCACAACTTTGATGTGGTCGCCAGAGGAATAAGCTGAGCCTCTATCATCTATGCCATTTTTCTTCTCCAATAAATTTATACTTTTAGCCTTTACATTTGTGTGTCATCCATTTTGAGTATTTTTGTATTATTTGTGTGAGGGGACCAACTTCACCATTTTGCACATAAATATTCAATATGCACATCACCATTTGTTGAAAGGATAGTTCTTTTTAATTGAAACTATTAACATCTTTGTGGAAGTCAATTTTGATAAAGTGTTTATTGCTAGACCTGAAATCTACCTGTTTGGTCTACATGGATCAACACTTATGCTTGTACCACACAGTCTTAATTATAATACCATTGAAGTAAGATTTGATATATGCCATTGTGAGTTCTGCCATATTGTTTTTCTTTTTAAAGATTACATTGCACATGACTTTGATTTAAATTTGCATATCCAGTTTAAGATAAGCTTGGCAATTTTTCTAAAAACTCTTTTAGTAATTTAAAAATCTGCATTAAATTTTTAGGGCAATTTGTGATGTATATTGATCTTACCAATATTGACATTAATATTGAACATTTGATGACTTACATTAAGTAAAATGTTTTTTCATTTATTTAATTTATGATTTTAAAAATACCATCAGTGTAGAAGGTTAGAACAGCCTAAACTTCTAAATGTTTCTTAATTTGATGCTATTTTCACATTGTCTTCTATTACTATGTAATAGAATAATTCAATCTTGTATTTTAATTTTGTATTTTGTGAAATTATAATTTATTCATTACTTCTAGTTGATTTTCAGTGAATTGTTTAGAAAACATTTTATACAGGATTATGTCATCTGTAAAAAGAAGAGCCGTATTTATTTACAATCGGAAAATTCCCCGCTCCTTTTTTTTTTTTTAACGCACACAAATGCTGCAGTTGTGAAATAATTACAAACGAGCATGGTGTATAATAATTGTTATCATTTTCCTTGTTTCAGTTTGCCAGTATTTTGTGAGACTTTCTGTGTCTAGATTCAAGAGAGATTATGACCTGATCATTTATTTTCTCATACTGTTTCCATTACTCAAAGCAGAATGCCACAGACCTCATCAAATAATTGGAGAAATTCCAGCTTCTGTTTTGGAAAAATTTGGGGATAATTTGTGCTATCAACTATCTGTGTGATCATGAGCAAATTACTAATCTCCCTCTGCCTACATTGTTTTGCCTATAAAATAATAATAAAATTTATTTAATAAAAAGTCGACATACGATAATGCTTATATTTATGTAATACCTAGACAATTATGAGTGCTATGTATTAGCTTGCAGCATCAGCAATAACATCATACAAATAATTCAAATGGACATTTTGGTTTGAAGAGCACTGGACTGACAATTGATGTGAGACTGAGCCGGCCTCAGTCATTAACTTTAACGGATTCAATGACATGACAGAGGCAGAATTCCAGCTGTAGTTAACGGATGGTTGTGAAGTGAAAAATTGGAGGCTATGATTGTAGCAATATGTTCTGAGGAACATAACTGTGCAAAATAGATATGAAAATTGTGGAGTTAGCATCAGAAGTTGGTATAAAGTACAAGAAAAGTTGTTTCATTTTAATGAGAGCAAGGAAGATAGATGTCTTATAGTCTATAGAGGAAAAGATTGAAAGTACAGAGACAGATGGAGTTGATGAAGCATAAAACATCGAGGATATGGGAGAGATTCAGATGAAGGCATAAGATCTTCTGAAAAGAAGAGTCAGTTTGTTCCTCAGAGATTTGAAGAAAGACAATAAGTATAGATCTAGGTACTTTTCCAGTTCTAGGCTGAGAAGTTGGATATTTCACTCAGAAATCATCAATTTTTATGTGAATTATAACTTCAGTGGAGGAGACTGAAAAAATATGTGATTTGAAGCAAAAGGTGAAGTATTGGAGCAAGATGGGGAACACAGAACACGAGTTTTCCAAATAAATAAAAGCACAGTTGCACTCAGAGATCATGGATTTATAGTAGCATTAGTCTGCCTGATTTTTAAATTCATTTCCTTACTCTTCCATCACTCAAAAGATGGTTGGTAATTAAATTAATTCAAGAGGAGTAAGTTCCACATGTGGAAGGAGAAGAAATGAAAACAAGGTAATTGTGAATTCTATAATGCAGAGGAAAGGAATATAAGCCCTGAAGTAGCGAGAGCAGAGAAAATGTTTTGGAACTAAAAATTCACTGTTATTATAGAACTGGTCTTAACTGAATAGAAAAGTGATGAGAAGTTGTAGTCATAAATTAGGATGTTAAAGTTTATGTTTCAGGGACTAGAGTATTTTCTTATAAACAAGATCTTGAAAACACAAAAGATTAGAGTGTAGTTATAGAATTGTATTGATGCATTCGGACAGTTCAAAGATTGAAAGTTTCATGCCTAGGAATTTGAAATTGGTTTTGTGTGTGTCATCTACATAACCAGTGAAATTCTTACAAAATGAAGGTGAAGTTAAAGAGGTGGACTAAGAGCTAGATACCTATAGCCTCATTATATTCAGCAACAAGGAAGGATAAATGTATATTACCTATAAATGCATGGATTTTGACTGAGAGAGAAGTTGTGCATGGCTGATTCAAATGTGATCAGGAAGCTATAAAAAGCAGAAAAATAAAAGAAAAAACTACATATACATGCATCTTCATCTTAATAATAAAAAAAAGATTGATGCATTACATTAAGAGAGTTCCAATCTTATGATCGTATGTCTGAATAAGAGTTTTACTTGGTTTTGTGCTTAAATTTGCTTATTTATTGGTAAATGTCTAGATGGAAAAAGTTATTTTTAATGTTACTATAAAAATTAAGATGATTATAACATATATTATACTTAGCTATATAATATCTTAAAAATATTTGTTGATCAAATTCTTTTCATATCTTGAACCAGATTTAAAATAGTGTTCTCGATTTTGTTGTCAATATTTTTTGTGCCTTAGTATGTATTTAAATGAATCATATTTTGTAACTGAGTAATAAAAATAACATTCTTAACTGTGCATGTTTGTTCTATATACAACCAACATTTTCCAGTCACATTTTATAGAAAGGTTTCATTCTTAAATCCTTTGTCCATTTAAATTTGATTAGACTCAACTTTAGACTTAAAAATCCTAAAATGTGGTACTGGAAAGTAAATTCTAAAAGTAAAGAATTGGAATTTTTCTTAATCACTGTTTGACTTACTAGTATTCCACTGTATATATTTGGGAAAAAGCAGGGAGATTTGAAAGAATGCTAATGATTCTGTCAACCATCCTCAATAACTATTTTCTGAAATGAGAAAATTTGAGATTTCAAGAGGATGAAGCCCCTTCAAAGAAATAGAAATTCAAAGTAGAGTCATTACTAACAACAGGTAGAGTTTTGTATTTTTCAACAAAATGATACAGTAAACATGATTTTTTTAAACCCTATATCTCATTTTTGATAATTTGCTCCAAATGTGCTATGTGAAATTACAATAGAAAATAGATGTCCCTGAGTTATAGTTATCCATTCCATACCCAAACATTTGCATTAAATGATTTATGTTTTGTGAAAGGTATGTTTAAAAGAGCACCTTAATCTGTTAAAAAACATAGCTATTTTGTGGTTATCATAATTTTAAAAATTAGCAATACTATAAATTGAAATTACTTGTTTATTGAAATTATAAGTTAATAACTAAGAACTGTGCAAAGAAGCTTAATGTACCAAGCAAGCATGATGATTCCACTGGAATCATCTTTTCTCTTCTAAATGTGATTCTTGTGTTAGCGAGTCTATTTTAAAATATAAAAGTTTAGAATTGCACAACACAAAATTGAGTAAAAGAAGTTAGAAAACAGAACAGATATTATGATATAAAGTTTGAATACACATAACTAATCTATGCTGTTAGAAATTAAGAGAGTGGCTTTTCTGTGGAGCTAATTATGACTAGAAGGGAGTGAAAGACATTCTTGGATTCTGGTAATGTATATTTTATTACAGATGCTGGTCTCATGGATGTGTGTGCTTTGCAGAATTTTATTGGGCTGTACACTTAAGATTTTTGCATTTCTTTGTGTGTTTGTTGAAAAAAGTTTATATTAGTGGAAATGGCCCTGTTAATCATAAGTTAAAGGATAATATTGAACCAAATCTTAGATTGAGTTGGCATTAGTCCCATATTTGCTTATAGTCTGTAAAAGAAATGTCTTTGATGACTTGATTCAAACTCTGATTTTAACTTAAGTTGAAAATGTGCTTTTTTATTTCTTATGCTGTGCTTTGTTAAATGAATAAAAACCCTAGTTTAAAACTTAAACATAAAACTTTTGATAACTATTTTCTCTTTGTTCTCTTCTTTTTCTCTTGAAGTAATAATGTGACCTAATGTTGAAATGTAACTACAATCCTCTAATGCCAAAACTAAACTGTGTCATTATATAAACCATCCATATTATCTAAAAGGATGAGCTGGTGGTCATCAGAGCTTGTCCTATTCTAAAGCTGAGAATTTTAACTTCCTAGAAAAATCAAGAAGTATCTTATCCCAAAGTGATATATCTGTTAGTTTCTTTATTTGTTTGTTTGTTTTAAGTGACCTTGTCTAACAGGTAAAGCACATATATCAGATTTGAAGCTAGAGTGTCAGGCCCATGCTGCATCTTAACACACATTTGTAATATTTGCTATTATTGTCATTCTTATATCATGACTATACCACTTATTATGTAGTCTTTGGCTATTTAAATTTAATTAAAATAAAACAAACTATAATTTCACTTCCTTACTCACATTAGCCTCGCTTCCAGTGTTCAATATATGCCAAGCCATCTGTGCCTGGTGGGTGCTGTACTGGACAATTAACAAAAATGAGATATAGAGCTTTTCCATCATTGCAGAAAGATCTATTGGACATCAGGAATATATAAATAATTAGAGTAATACATTACTCTGAGAGATTGTATTGTAATAAAAATGTTTATTTTGTAGAACTTTTGGTATTGTAATGGAAAAACATAAATGCTTGATGTGTGATATTTAGCAATAATGTCACTGGTTAAACTAAAAATAGTCAGATAATGAAAATAGTAAAAAAAAACATAAGATTTATACATCTAGTTTCATAAGTAGGGTGTATATGGCTTTGTATTAATTCACTAAGATTAATTCTGTTTCTAAATATTTCACTATGAAATGCGTCTTGCATTGGCATTTGAGAAAAATTTTTCTGAAATAGAAGCCATAAAGCCAGCTCACAGGTTTATTAAACACATACGCACTCACATAAAACAAATAGTAAGCAACTATTTACTTTTTCAAAATTCTAAATATTAAGAAACAACATGTAGGTCTTAAGCAATAAGTGAGTGATGCCACCAGGATTAAATATGCTTAGTCAGAATACAAGATAATGAAAATGGAAGATGGATTAATATTCTAACCCTCTCAAATTACAACATGGCATTAACTAATTAGAATATCTTTATTCATCTCTGGGATTACTGGTTAGAAGCCCTGAATTTTGATTTGTCTTATTGTCGTTTGAGGGATAAATGTGCTTATTTCATTGTTTTTCCATCTAGGAAATAGGTTCCCTAAAACACACACAAACACACACGCAATGACATACTATGCTTATACACAAAGCAATGGTTAGGTAAACAATCAATCCCACCCTCAAAGCAACTTGGACCACAGCCCAGAGATGAACCCATTTGGCGTGCCTGTCAAAACACTTGATTCATGGACTGGCCTCGGTTAGTGTCTGTGCCCTTTAATACAGTGGTTATTATCATTCTAATGATGACCATTCGAGATAAAGTGGACATAATGTCTATAAATCTATATAATATCCAGAGGAAGAAAAAAACAGACTTTTTGGTATTATTACTACACAAGGAACATCGCTCTTAAACAGAAATAAGTCCTCTGCTTAAGGATAGTTTTTTTCTGATAATTTATAATCAGTGTTTCCCCCACTCCTAGGCTACTGATAAAGATACTGGCAATTACAGTGCTATGGGATACAGACTCATAATACCTCTGATTAAAGAGGGAAAAGGATTGGTGGTAGAAATATATACAGGGCATATCAAAAATCCACTATGGTCTTCCATATTATAAGGAGGTCCTACTTCAAGTTTCAAATCATTGCAACAGACTATGGGAAGGGACTAAGTGGCAAAGCTGAAGTACTTGTAAGTAGATAAAACTTCAGCTAAGGGGGTACAAAAAATACTAGTCAGGGGTCAGTGTTTTTAACTCTTAAACTATTTAAATATTTTGATATCAGTTTTCTATAACATGTGATTAATTTGAAGTCAGGTTGTTGATACCTGTAGTTTAGCATATAAAATATATAGCTTATGGATTTGTTTTTGTCATTTAGGAAATGCAGCATATATTTTTATATATGATTGGGACAGCAATGTTGTAAGCGTTAGATTTTTATATGATCTGTGGATCTCATTTTCAATATAGTCGGCTGGAGCGACTTAAAATTATAATATGCTTTACAGAGTTGTGCTATAGAAATTATAAGATTTTTAATACTGTTTAAAAGAATTTAGGACTTGTATAATCAAGAAAACAAAGGAAATATTCTGAAGCAAGTTTATATCCCAGTGGATGATTTCTTTTCTGGTTTCACTAAAATTCCCACTGATGATTTTGATGACCCATGACTGTTATATTTTGCTTCAGTCAGTAACATCACCATTCTAATCTGCTATTTCTCATTCTACACAATCACTGTGGTGGATTATTCCTGAGTGCTTTGATATTAATGCTTATTCAAAATATTCAATACCAGTACATCTATACTATAGAATATCTATCATTATATGGACTTTTTACTAATTTGATTTTTTCAGAAATTATATTTATAATTGGAACTATCTGTCTCTTACAGACAGAATTAAGTGTAATTTTTCTTTTGCTCTTTACATCTTATTAAATCTTTATCTTTCACAGTTTTCTTTGTTTACTTCTCTAGACACGTTTAACCTTTGTATATATGCAGGCATCAGTGACAAAATATTATTGTCTTTAGATAGTGGTAAAGACCAATCACCATGATTATGATTAATATGGAGGCCAGAACTTTCTCACGTATAACAGTAAAGCTACATAGACTAAACAAAGGCCAGTCTAAGCCAATAAGCTTTTGGCACAGGAGATATTATGTCTGACAGAGATTTTCCATCAAATCAATACCTGTAAACATTATGTGAAATAATGTTATTAATTCTCTTCCTGTTATTTAAGAGAGGCACATCGCGATGTCTTAAGGCTGAAAATCTCACTAACTTTACTGAAAACATTATAAATGACAGATGAAATATACATATATTTGTATATAATATGTATATAAGCAATGTGGATTTTATGGGATTTTTATTTCACATCTATAAACTATTGTGTATAAATTATAAAATATACTTTTAAAAGTATCCAAAATACATGTAGAATAATTTATTCAAAATGTCATAATGCTACTCATTTATAAATTACGATATATGTGTACAAAAAAGCCATCTCAGCAAAATAATCTTTATAAGATTTGAAATGCTTTAAATCAAGAAAAGGGAGATGTGCAGAGAAATAACACCTTATGTACAGAGAACAAAATATGCCAAAACCACGAAGGAAGAGAAATGATGGCAAGTCTAAATAACTAATAGATTTACTCAGTGAGAGAGGGAAAGTAAATAAGAGACAGGCCTTAAAGATGGAAGGAAGTAACTGGTTCATAAAAAAAGTTTTAGGTCATATTAAAAGTATTGAAACTTTTTCCTAAAAGCAACAGGAAACTATTGAAAAATTTTTAGTTAGAGTGAGTGAGGGTAAGATTTTTAATTTAGATAAAACCTTGCATGATGGAAATCTGGACCTCTCCTGAGGTAACTACTAATGCTGCCTTGTCAAGGAATGACTTTTGTGTGTTTTCCTATATTTGTTTGTCTTTATACTACCTACTGGCAAAGGAGGACTCTTGGAGTGCCATGTTGCTATTTCTATGCCCTTCCTCCTTCCTATGTAACCAGCCTTTATTCTCTCCATTGATTGTCACTCACTCACTGCCTCACACTATTGCTATGATCTCATAACTCCCATCTACCTACCAGAATGTACACCAACATTCTTTGCCTTATTTCCTGTTCTTTTAGATGGATTCTCTATGTGTTTCTCTAGAGCCATTACCTCAACCCATGCAAGAGATCCAGTCCTCTGCTCACCCGCTCTAAGATATAGTTTGAGTCACTCTCCCATTTCTTATATACATTATCAATATCAGTCTCCTTCTTTTATTTGATTATTCCCAAACCATACTTTTATTTTTTCATCTCCAAATGAAAATTTAAAAAACACTCTTGACCTACATCTACTTGCAGCTACCGCTCCATTTCTTTTCCTCTTTCCAGAAAATATTATTGTTAGAATTGACTCTCATTTTTCAGTATCTTAAAACCTCTTTAGTTATAAGTTCCTTCTCAACACTCATCTAAAACAGCTTATATCAACATCATCAATTGTTTCTTGGTACTAAATGCACCAGTAACTTCAGCTTTCATCTTATTTGAACCATCAGTGACACTTGACTGATTGTTACCTTTACTAGAATTTTGGGCCACCGTTCTCTCTTTTTTACTTCTTACCTCACTGTTTGTTTCTTCTCAGTCCTCATCCATGAGTTCCCTAGGCTAAGAAATGTTTGGTTCCTTCTCCCACATCACATGTCCAATCACGTAGTAAATACTGTCGTTATATAGTTATAGTTATGGATATAAATATCAATATAGATATAAAGCTACATGTTATCTGCACATTTTTAACACCCATATTATTATAACTTGCTTGAAATCACCATTGTATCTCACCTATATCATTATACAAATTCACTAACTTGCCCTAATGTTTCCATTTTTGTCCCACTAAAGTCTGGTTTTAAGATAATAATCAAAGTTATTCACATTTAATTCAGGTCCTATTATTGGCTGAAAACCTTTTAATGTCAAATCCATGCTTTCAGAAAAGTTTCCAAGTCATTACAGAAGACCATGAAGCTCTTGATAATTTGTCCTTCAATGGGCTGAATTTCTACTTTTCTTCAAAGTCATTCAGACTAGGTAATCTTGGTCAAATTGCTTTTCGCACAGCCAGGCATGCCCTCACTTTAGAGATGTTGAAGTGGCTGTATCTAGAATGCTCCTTCCCCAAATGTAGTATCACAGGATAGTATCAAAAAAGGAATATACACATTTATCTCGAAAGACCATTAAAATATGTCTTATTTTTAAGAAAAGTTGGGCTGTACCAGAAACTAGTTAAAAGAGACAGTGACCCATCCAAGCAGAGGATGATGAGGGTCTCTAAAGTTATAGAGGATCTAAATTGCACTACAATGTATAAAAGTATAAAATACACAAGAATTTCAAAGATTTAACATTAAAAATGTAAATTTTTTTCTGAATAAGCTGTTTTATATTGAATACATGATTGAACTATAATATATTGAATATATTGAGTTAAATGTATTGTTAAATTAAATTCCCTATTTTTAATCTTTTTATCTTGGGTACCAAAATTTTTTAAATTATATACCTTGTCTGTATTTGTGGCACAGATTGTATTTCTATTGGATGGCACTGTCTAAACCATATGGGAACAAATAGATTTAAAAGGAAACATAAGATGTTTCTGATAAAAAATCTAAAGGATTTAGGAATAAAATGTGTGCATCTTCATTCTCTGTTTTTAGCATTTTGTTCTTCACAAACATTCTTTCTTTTTTGTGTGTGACTATACCAAGTGACAAAGATGGATGCCAACAATGGGAATATTTTTAAAACATTTTTATTAGTGATCAACACATAAATAATGAAACTAAGCAATTTTATAAGAATATTTTAATAGTTTGTTTTATTTTTCAGTTACATTGTCATACTAATATATTTTGTATTAGTTTCAGTTACCCAGCATATTGATTAGACATTTGCAAATAGCTCCAAAAATTCTCTATGTAACCACAATTTTATTAACATTTAGTATAATATACCATCATGCATATTTCTGGAGCTTTTTGCAAAAAAAGCTATACTAGAAAGTAACAAAGGATATATAGTTAAAGAACAAACAAAAACACTTTTTCTCATGTCCTAGTAAATGACCAAGAAAATAAACAAACATTCTACAACATTCAAAGTTGTTCAGGGTTCTGTAACTTTTAAGTAAACAACAGTTTATCATTCTCAACATGTCTCCACATCTATTGGAGATTGCCTAAACAACAACAAAAAAATTTACTCCTAAATTTAAAAATGTTAATGCATAGTAGGGAAGAAATAAATATTATTTTTAATAGTAGAACTAAAATACTGGTCTTTTTTCTGTTTCAGGTCTCTGGGTCAATCAGCTGGATATGCAAGTTATTGTTTCTAATGTACCCCAACACTAGTGGAACAAGGGATAGACGATCTTAATGAATAATGGATTTTTGTTGACATATATTTATTTTTATATGGCTATAATTTTTATTAATTTAGATCATTTAAATTAGTATAATGTTTCAATTAAATATGTATTTTAAAGCACTGTCTTAATAAGAATTTAGCTAGCTTGCACTTTTCCTGAAATAAATAGCTTTATTTGAAATATGTGAAGATTCTGAGAGTACATTCAAATAGGAATAAAAGTTAGACGTGAGAGGTTATTCTTCAGAATGCTTTGACTGACACATCAATATAACCTCAAATGCAGCACATAAGAAATAAAGCATAACATTATTTTAGAGTAAATCATGATTTTTGTGGCTCTAGGTTATTCAAATTGCTCATTATCTAAGCAATCCAGCGAGTCTAGAAAATGCTGTTCCTCAAAGAGGTGCATCTAGACGCCTAAAGCTTATTCTTTCCAAAAAAAAAAAGATGATAAATTTTAAACAATATTCTAAATTCAATTATTCTAAAATATATATCATGCTCCTCTGCCTTTGAGCAGATTACATTGAATGTGATTGAAAATATTATTATCGACTCAAAGTTGTGATTGTTTATTAAGCTACATGTTCTCAGATATTCTAAAGGCTATCAATGATTACTGAAATATCTTTACTATTTCACCTTTAACCACCCTTATCTTGCATGCCATCATTTCGCTATTTCTATAATGGCATTTATTTATTATTCTGCCTTCTTTTGAGTTCATGCTGACAGATGTCAGTGGTCACCACTGTTTATCTGCCTCTCTATAGCAAAATATCTCTCACTTCCAAATTACAGGAAGGAGTTTCAGATAGACAACTAAACTGTTAGCAATTATGTATCAAATAAAAAACAGTAGACACCGATTAAAGCAGCAGTGATTCTCTTATGATAATGGTATGTGTGTTTTATAACAATGATTTGTGTACATTTTCTGAAAAGTACCCTTTGGCTGTCACATAAAATGTGCTACGAATGAGGTGATTATCAATATTCGTTCATGGAATGTCAACCATGCAGAGTCTTGTTCATGTGTTCAAAAGTGGTTTATATATGCTTAACCCAAATAAAAAAATAGCTGATTACACTTGAAAATTTTAGAACTATGCCTTTCTCTTAGCTGTTTTAAGCACATTATCCCAAAGAGATGATACTCTCTTCAACCTCTAATGTTTATTCTTCTTCATTTCTCTTCAAACCATTAGCTCATATTTTTATTATATGTCAATTTTCCACTGAAGATAAGCACTATGAGGCTAGTTAATCTACTTTTCACTGATATAATTCCAGTTACATAGAAGGCGCTCAACACATTTTGCCTGTTGAAAATTTTATACAAGCAAAATCATGATATCCCTTTCCTTACGATGAGGTGAAATTTATGAAAACTAAAAAACAAGGCAACTTAAAAGTATAACTTCATATTAATTTATATGAGTTATACCTGTTAAGTGCATATGAAAATATGAGTGAGAAAACAGGTAATTTTTGAGTCTTGCAAGAAATGTGCCACTTTGAAAGGAGCTTTGACTTCATACAACAGTGATTTTGAAACACACGCTTGGACAAATATTTTCATCTTTCCCAGTCTCAGTTTCACCATCTAATGACAAGAGCTAATAAAAATTATGTTTTAGGAATGCGATGAGACTAAATGATATAAGCCATCTAGGTTACTGAATATCACGAATATTTACTGAATAATAAATATTCTACATAAGTGAGAGTAGTGGCCCAAAGTTAGTAAGGCCAGTCATAGAGAGGCCAGAGTTTTACACTTTCTGCTCAGAGAGCATAGTTTAGTAATGGAGCTTAGATTATGGATTCAGACACACAAATTTGAATCCTATTATCGCTGTGTAAGCTCTGAGCAAGATATATAACAAAACCACACTTCCTCATCTTGAACATTGTAATAAGGATGTCAGGCTAGTGTTGGTTGTGATAGAATTAAATGTTCATTTGCTATTTTAGTAAGCATAGCAGACACGTGTCTGATTTATTTTCTTAGATTTTTAAATCTCTGTGTAAGTTAGAGATTCTTAAGCACTAACATTTCAAATCCCTTTTAGAACATTTTTATGTTCATGGTAAAATTGAGCAGAAGATACAGAGAATTCCCATATACTGCCTGCCCCGTGGGCACCCATAGCTTCTCTCACTATCAACCTCTTGCACCAGAGTGGTACATTTGTCACATTCAGTGAACCTACAATGAGATGTTGTATTTGCCCAAAATTCATGCTTTACATTAGAGTTCATTCCTGGTGTTGTTCATTCTAATATGGAATGACATTTATCCATGATTATAGTATCATACAGATTAGTTTCATTGCTCTAAAAATCCTCTGTGCCCCAGCTATTCATCTCGCCCATCTTCACATAACCACTGATCTTTTTATTGTCTTCACAGTTTTACCTTTTCCAGAATGTTAAAATCAAACAGGGCCAGGAAGAAAGAAAAACCTCCAGAAGAAAAGATGCCAGGCTAAAAGAGTGGCTTCTGGTCCCTTGTTTGTCAGCACAGAGACTTGAAGTGAAAGCATGGATATTGGTGAACTGGACAATCAGGGTAGGGAGGAAATTGGAACCCAAATGGCTGGATACCCAGCAGTTTCCCTTGTGTATGGCCAGGTACTAATTTCCCAGGTGAGGCAGGCCAAGGACTTCCAGACTCTCCAATGCTGGGAACTTTGCCAGCCTAGGTTCCAGTGTGAAAGAGGGCAGCTGGCCAGCTCTTAGCTGGGGTCATCCCTGAGACTTATTTTCTTCATCCCTGATGGTATTGATGGAGGGAGGATGGTGATAAGCCCTGTGATGGTACCCTGAGCATAGGGCTGAATTCAACAGCCAAAGTTGCATTTGTGTTTCCTATACTTCGAATGAGTGCTCAGTCTTCTTGCCTACAGCAGAGACTCCATCAATAACAAACACTGCTTTGGCCTCCTATTACTGAGTCGCACCACCTTTTCCCCAGCCTCAGCCCAGGCCAGACCAAAGGAACTGAGTATGCACTCTCCGCTAGTCCCAGTGTTCCTGGAGATCGCAAGAGAGTCAAGGAGCAGGACTTCTGCCTGGCTTCCTGCCAGAGCACCCCGCTGTTAGCCGCTGGCCTACTGGGAGACCAGCCTCATCTGCCTTGCATCAACTTCTTTCTCCATTCAAGTTGTGTCTGCATCTACAAGCTGTCTGCCCAAATGCCACAGGCTGACTCCTTCTGCCCAATGGCTTGTGCAGCCGCCAGTCCTTAGTTTGAAAACGGGTAGTCGCCAAACAGCTCTGGGAATTTCGAGGCTGCATTTTCCTGGGACTCCAGCCTCTGCTACTCACCAGCTGAACAGCTCACATTAGCACGTTCTGATTTTGACCATTTCGATCAGTCCTCCAGCTCGCCAAGGGAAGATGTCACTGAAAAAAAAAAGGTCTTTCTAGTTTCACTCCTATGTGAACCTGGGACAGAGGGCAAGACATAAAGAAGCACAACAAGCAAAAGCGAAATCTTAGGCTCACACAACAGACTGGGATGACCAGCTCCTCAGGGCGAAGGCACAAAAACAAAATGTGTAAAGAGGGTCATCACCAGGGTAAAGGCCTGAATATGCCACGGACTAAACAGCTGCTAGCTAATGAGTTAGCAAACCTGAAATCTTTCTAAGGTTCTGAAGCCTGCTGTTTTGATTAGGTTTCATTTAGCCAAAATGTCAGATCACAGCAGGCTTTGGGGTTCCAACTTCAAGTCTGCTTTCTCCTAATAACGGAACTGTGACAACTGTTTTGCTGTCTGGACTTGATGGGATGGTTTTTCATTGACTCACAGAGATGGTAGCAAAGAATATTGGAGGAAAACGAGACGAAGTTGAAAATCACTCGCAGATCAAGTGTATGACCATTTCATGAGAATATGTCAAAGACACCAATGCTCTGATTGGAAATGGAGGTAACCTTAAAATGGAAGAATTCAACTTTCAGTGAGAAGGCAACTTCTCAAAGCCCAGAGGTGTTATAGCTTCATACTTACAGGATCAGGTAGACCAGAATGGAGACATGAAAGAAAGTTGTTATGTTGAATCAATGCTCCTTTTCTCAATGGTTGACCTCAAATTAAGCTTCGTGAAAAAATGAACATTCTCGTCAAAGACAAAGGGTACTGGGGAGGCACCTGTCTCTTAGGAGTCAGGCGAATATTTGGCTCCCAGGACCCAGGCAGTTCCCAACAGTTGGATATTCCTGCACTCCTTCTTGTCTCAATATTTTATAAAAAGTGTAGCTTCTTTGGAAAATGAACAATCTCCTCTAGAATAAAAAGTATGTAGGAGGCACACATTATTTTATCCATTACTGGAATAATTGTTCTCTTTGTAAAATTGTACCCCAAGGTGAATCTTGTCTCTCATAATGAATCTTGCTTATGGTTCCATGATCTAGGTTGTATTAGTTTAGACTAATAATTTCCAGCTTCTGAAATTATATTATAGAGATCACATAATTTTGAAAATAACATTTCTTGAAATAAGCATCAAAATTCTTTTTGGCGTAATATAGGTTATCAAGAAAGTGATAAATCATAAAATTTATTTTAGTACTAAATAGTATATAACAATCACACCTTAAGACTAAAGGTTTTCTTGAGTTTGTGTTACTTTAACAATTTCTGCCATATAGTATGAACTGGGTTTTATATGTTGCCTTTGTTTTTAAAAGTATGTATATTAAAGTGTGTTAAAGTATGGACTTCAAATTTTGTCCTCCAGACTAAGTATTTCTGCCCTATAGTCCTGCATACAATTAATTCATTGGAAAAATCTATTTGTTTTTATTGCGAGTCAATTAACGTTTTGCTATCGATGTGACTGAATTTAACACTTTTCAATAAGTGTCAGCGCCTATAAAGGCACATGTTTTCACTGTAGGCACCAGTGGAATTGTAGAAAAGGATTTATCATTGGAGAGATGTTGCATCCTATTCCTGCTTTTCTGGTATGTTTTTTATCATAGAGTTAGCAACTCAATTTCCTTGAGTTTTCTCATCTGGTAAATACAAATAATAACAGCTACTTGGCAGTATTATTGTGCAGATTAAATGAAAATTTATGTACCATATGTACAATGTCTGCCACCTGGTTTGCAGTGCTCACCCTTCTCAATCCGGGCAGCCTACTATGTGATTAAAATACACATAGTAAAACAATGCTTTATTTTCTTCTTGTCGATAAGTGTTTAATTTGAATTTTTATTACTCTTTGTAGTGGTTATTGCTTTTGATGATGGTGAGCTGTGATGTCCAGCAATGGCACAGTGGAAATTCTTGTCTTATACCCTGGAGAAATCCTATGCTTTTTTATACAAGAGGAATATAGGTCTTGATTCCTATCAGGTTTTATAAGACATGAAGGTTTGGGTTTTGTTTTGGGCTCTAAATACTGATGCGGTATGAATTCATCAATGAGGCAGCCTTCCAATCCTAGTTTAAGCTTTTCTAAGTTAACATTGTTTTATTTCAAAAGTTAATATAGTTAAAATGACAGTTTTTTTGTAAAGAATATCAATTTTAATAATGCTGCGAGGAATACTGAGTCCATTAAAAATGATGAAAACTAACTTTGAAAAATACATGTTTTTTGGTTTAAAATGCGACTAATGATCTTGATGGTGAAAAGTAGACATTCACTTTCTTACCAGATACTCTATATTTTCCAATTTTTGACATGCATCTGAGGTGATATTTTCAAAAAAAAATCAGTTATTAGTTACAAAATAGTTACTAGTCACAAGCATGTAAAGTACAGCATAGAGTCTATAGTCAATATTATTATAATAATAATATATGATGTGGGATCCTATACATATCGGGAGTATCTCTTCGTAAGTTATATAAATGTCTAGGCACTGAGCTGTATACCTGCAACTGATATAATATTAAATGTCAGCTGTTCCCCAGACAGCATCCTTATTCTCCTTGGTGCACCTTAAACAAATGTGCGTGTTTGAGCTAGGTTATCTGTTTGAAGTTTAAAAGTGCTTAAGTGAATGTGAGACAGTTCTCTGCTGTCAATCTCAAAAGGCCAGCTGACAGCAAGCCCACAGGTCTAAAAAGTCGAGGGACCAAGGGGGACTTCGAGAGGTGTGCAGAGGTATGTGCACATGTGACCTTGCCTTTTTTTGGACACGGTAGCAGCACACTTCCTGACCTGTAAGTCGGGAACATTTTGAATCACCCAATAGTCTCATATAGTTCTTTTCAGCCCCTGTCGTCTATAATAGTTTCAGCACATTAGTGAGAAGCATGAAACCATTAAGGCGTGACTCCGTGACCCACATGTGGTGTGTGGCCATGTATTGCATAGCACACTGAGAGCACTTTCTTCTCCATGGGTGGTGCTGTGGGGCAGAGCTGACTAAAGACTTGAGTGCTGTCTAAGAAGCAATAGTGAGTAAGACCTAGAGGTTTCTTGATTCTGTCCTGTCCACTGGACAGTTTGCTACAGAAGTCATCACTGATATCAGAACAGTGAACTGTGAGAATGTCAGTGATTAAGAAAGAATAATGAGTAGAATTTGAATCTGACTTCTTTTGAGATTCTGTCAATGGAAAGTAGGACAAGAAGGTAATGAGGGATCTTGTTCATCCCGGGATCTTGCTCCCACTTGCTCCCCATTTTTTCACAGATCAATAGGTATCTGTGTATCTACATACTTGTGGTCAGTCTCCGAAGTCAGGCCTGGGGTTTTGGGGAGCTCACCTGGATGGTTTTATTATGGCCACAGTGGTCCTTGCCCCCACCTCAGCATCAAATCATGAGTGCAGTGAAACAGTTTTACATAGAGAAAGAAGAATTAAATTAAAAGCTTGATGCACCAATGAAGGAGAAAGATGTGGCTCCTGAGGATCACAGGTCCAGGGTTTTCATGGTCCTTGGGGCTAAGGGCCACCCCCCACTTCTCTCCTTTCCTTCCCTAAAGTGCGTCAAGGCGGGTCCTACACTAGGCTCGAGCAGGGTACCTATATGCTACTTTATGCCTCTCATGTCTCCTGAGCATCTTGAATCTCCCCCTCAGGGTTGTATTTTACTATGATGGTGAGGAAAATCTAACTAGAGTTGGCTCTTTACACATGTGTGCGCTTGACTCCAGAGCCTTTCTTGGGACTGCTCCTCTCTCCTGTGATTGTGGTTCTACCTGCTCACTGTTTCTTATTGGTGGTGGGAGATGGCACAAGGTTGTTGTCCCAGCTGCAGGTTCCCACTAGGTGACTACCGACCACAATTTCATTTACATGCACTCTTCATCCCCAATCTCACCCAGCTCACAATAACTATTAATCTTTTTTTTGTCTCTACAGATGAGTATTTTATGAAAATTTCTATAAGTGGAATATTAATTTATGTATTGGTTGTTGTTTCATTACCTTAGCTTTTATTTTGAGCTCTATTCCTTGTACTATGCCTCATTTCTTCCTTCCTCTTGATTGGTGAATATGTACATACATATGTTATTTTTATTTTCACTATATCATGAGTATTTAGGTTTATTCATTTTGGACTATTATAGACAGTATTACTATGAGCATTCACCCATGGGTTTTGAGTTGCCAGATATCTTGAGGCATGTAGACACCTGGGTGTCCAATTACTGGGTCATAACATATCTCCATGTATAATAGTCTGAAAAAATGCCATTTTTTTTGTTTACACAATGCCAGCACATTTTTACAATTCCACTTGGAGTGTATGAGGGTTTCATATTCTCCACATTACTGTCAATACTAATTATTATCTCTTATATAATCTTCTTTAAGGGTCAACTATTTTCTCCTGTGGTTTTAATTTGCTTTCCCATAATCACAAAGAATATTGAGCACATTTTCCATACTTACTGGCAACTTCTGTGCCTTCTTTGTAGAAATGTCTATTAAGGTGCCTGTGCATTTTTTTTAAATGGTTCATTTTTTATTATTACATTCCAAATGTTTTTTATGTATCATAGATATATAATTTGAAATAAATATGTAATTGGAAATGCTTTTTTCACTAAGCGACTTGCCTCTTCATTGCCTTCTGCTACTGTGTGAAGAACATGTTTTTAAATTTAAAGTGCAATTGATCTCATTTTAATTGCCTAAAGTCACAGAAATTATTTCAATATATCTCAACAAATTCATACTTTTTATACTTTTTAAAATTGATTTATTTTAATTATTTTCATGTATACCATACATTGGTGAGACAACTATACAGTTTGTAAAATGATCCCCCCAATTTTTTCTTTTCTCCCCTATCACTGCACTTACCCAACCGATTAATGTTAACCTCATCCACTATTCCTCGCTCCTCATCCCTGTGACCATCCATCGGCTATTAATTTGTACTTCTTTAACCCTTCATTCCATTCTCTCAGCCCCCCAAAATCCCCTCTCCTCTGGCTGTCACCAAATTGTCCACCATATTTGTGAGTCTGTTTTTATTAGTTTGTTCTTTTTATTCCTTAGTTCCACATAGAAGTGAAATCGTATAGCATTAATCTTTCTCAGTCTGACTTAAATACCTCCTAGGTCTATCAAAGCAATACCTTTTTCCATTGTCTTCCTTTTCATATGTAGATGTCTTGTTTTCTTATCCTTTCATCCACTCTATCTGTTGGTTGGAGCACTTAATTCTTCTTCACTTAAGGTAGTTTTTAATAGGAATGTAGTTACTACCATTCTTTATTCCTGTTTTTGATGCATGTTGTTTTATTCTTCTTAAAGAAGTCCCTCCAACATTTCCTGTAATAATGGCTTGGTGATGATAAATTCCTTTAGATTATTTTTGTCTGGGGAGCTCTTTAGCTGTCCTTCAATTCTAAACGATAGCTTTGCTGGATAAAGTATTCTTGATTGTAGATCCTGGGTCTTCATCATGTTGAATATTTTTTGCCAAGCCCTTCTGTCCTGTGTAGTTTCTTTTGAGAAATCAGCTGCCAGTATTATGGCTGTTCCCTTATGAGTAACTCTGTTTTTCTCTTACTGTTTTCAATATTCTTTCTTTGTATTTAAACTTTGGCATTTTGATTATAACGTGCCTTGGTGTGAGCTTCTTTGGATCCCTGATTTTTGTAATTCTCTGAGCTTCCTGGGGTTTTATGTCAATTTCCTCCACCAGATTAGGAAAATTTGCCATCATTATTTCTTCAAGCAACTATTCAAAATCTTGATTTTCTTCAGTTACAATGATAAGACAGATATTTGTACCCTTCATAGTGCCTCATATGCTCATGAAATCATTTTTAAAGTCTTGGTATCTTATCTCTTGCTGTTCTGATTGTGCTTCCTTGGCTTTCCTATCCTCTAGATAATGCATTTGATCCTTTCCTTTATTCACTTTGTTTATTTCACTTAATATCCTTCTCATCTCAGATTATGTGTTCTTCCTTTCAGAATAGTTCCCTTTTATAATTTCCATTATATTTTTATGTATTTTATCTCTTTGTTGAAGTTCTCTACACTTCCCAAAAGTTCATGGAGTGTATTTCTAACCAGTGTATTGAAGTCGGCATCTGTTACATTACTTGACTCCATTATATCTGGATCTCTGTTCTTGTCTCTCATATGATTTATCTTGTCTTCCTATTTCAGCTACCTTTCTGTGTATGTTTCTATGTACTGAGCACAGCTCCTAAGTCTCCCGGTACCATTAGTGTGAATTTGTGAAGTAGGTGTCCAGCGGCACAATCCTGAGAGGGATTCAGCTGCAGGCCAGAGTTAGCCTAGACATCTACCCCTCTGGAGCCACCTGTTAAGATTCACATGCAATCCACAAGTGCTGTCCTCATAGTTGACTCAAAAGGCCACACCAGAAACTCAGGACCACTGCCTCCAGTGTGAGTAAGGAGCACCTGACTCGCTGAGGATATACCTGAATGTGCCTTGGGCAGGGCTGTGAGTTGGGGTAGGCAGGTTTCAGGAAATCTTCTGAGAGCAGTGACCTCTGTTATCCAGTTTGAGGATATCACGGCTATGGCAGCACTATGTCCCGTGTACTGGTGTGCGGAAAGGGCTCATCAGGGAACAGTAGATACCACCAGCATTTCTGTACTGTGGGAGTTACTCCTCGGCCCTCACTCCAACAATGTTTCCCTGTAAGTCCCTGCTGTCCCCTGCGTGCAGCCAAATGGGCATTGATGCTCAGAGCAAGCAGGTCCGTCACCGCGAAAATCTGCTCACCGATGCAGCCCCTTTAAGAGGCTTCTGCCACTGCCGCTGCCTCCATCTCACTCAGCTGCTCCCGTGATCAGCGTCCTTACCCTGTCCTAAAATTCTACTGTTGCAACGTGATTTCTAAGATTTCTACTTAATTGTATGGCTTATTCATCCCAGGCGATTTTGGCTTGCTGCTGCTCCTTGTTTCTGTCACAACTTTGATTTGGTCACCAGAAGGATGAACAGACCCTCTATCATCTATACCATTTGTTTCTCCAATAAATTTATACTTTTAGCCTTTACATTTGTGTATCATCCATTTTGTGTATCTTTGTGTTATTTTAGTGAGGTAACCACCTTCACCATTTTGCACATAAATATTCAATATGCACATCACCATTTGTTGAAAGGATGATTCTTTTTAATAGTGTTTTAATAATGTTTATTGCTAGAACTGAAATCTACCTGATTGGTCTATTGAAGAAAGATTTGGTATATGCGATTGTGAGTCATGACATATTGTTTTTCTTTTTAAAGATTACATTACACGTGCAGTTTGATTTAAATATATATATCCAATTTAAGATAAGCTTGTCAATTTTTCAAATTACCAAAACCTTTTGGTAATTTAAAAAATTGCATTAAATTTGTAGATCATTCTGTGATATATTTTGATCTTACCAATATTGGCATTAATATTGAACATTTGAAGACTTAAATTGATTGAAATCTTTTCTATTTATTTTTTATTTCAAAAAAAACTGTCAGTGTAGATGGCTTAAATTTCAAAATGTTTCTTATTTGATGCTATCTTCACATCATTTATTATTACTATGTAATTGTATTATTCATTCTTATATTTTGATTTCATATCCCATGATCTTTTTAATTTATTCATTAGTTCTAGTAGATTTTTAGTGAATTTCTCACAAAACATGTTATACAGGATTATGTCA
The DNA here is from genome assembly GCA_028533395.1 of Rousettus madagascariensis. Classification (NCBI taxonomy): domain Eukaryota; kingdom Metazoa; phylum Chordata; class Mammalia; order Chiroptera; family Pteropodidae; genus Rousettus; species Rousettus madagascariensis. The sequence continues at coordinate 79,144,351 of CM052794.1, read as the reverse complement.
TCCATAACAGAGAACAGTCATATTTCTTTTCCACCAGGGAATTGATTGATTTTTTTAGAATACACAAAAGTTGCAGCTGTGAAATAATCCCAAATGTTCATAGTGCATAATAACTTCTCTCATTTTTCTTGGATTTTGTTTTGCTGATATATTGTGTGTCTGTATTCAAAACAGATTATGATCTGATATTGTATTTCCTCATAATGTTTCTGATATTCAAATCAGGGTAACAGAGTCCTAATCAAATAATGGAGGAAAATCCATCGCCTATTTTTGAAAGATTTTTAAATGATTTTGTGTTAATTATTCACCATCTATGTTAGGTAGAATTTACCAGTTAAGGCATTCAGCCCTCAGCTTCTCTTTGTGGATAGCTTTTTAATAAATTTAAAGGATTTTCTTGTTATAAATAAATCTTCTCCCATATTCTTTTTTCCAAAGTAGATGGCATTATGGATTGATATTTCTTTTGAGTTTACTGGATAATTTGTGCATATCAAGGTATATATTTTAGTGTGTACTAATCCATGTTTTAGATATTCTAGACAGATGACATGGAATAAATAGAAAAAAAAATAATGCATAAGAATGAGTCTATGGAAGAATTATTTTATAGTCTAAGTGTACTAGGATGAAAATTATGGCTATGAAATATGCTGCCACAAATACTCATATTTATGAGTAGATGAAATAGATACTGAATATAAAATAAATTTTTGAAGACAGCCCTATAAACTAGAATTTCATCAAACTAGCAGATTGAGCCTATATTCTTATTGCAACAATGTTTAGATAGGTCATAAAAGTTTTACTTTTAAAAAGAACAGATATGAAATAACATTGTGAATTAAGAACGATATAAAAATTTGGCAAATAACAACACTAACCCAACCCTAAACCTAAACCTAAATCTAACCCTAAGACTAACACTAACCCTACCCTAACGCCAAGTATTATTATTTTTAGATAATGGTGAAGACCAATCACCATAATTTTGATTAGTATGAAGGCCAGAACTTTATCATGCATAGAATAAACAAAGGATGGTCTAGAAAAACTGGGGCCAGTGGAGAGTGCACATCCTTTTCCTCTGGTCTTGCCTGAGATGAGGCTGGGGAAAAGGTAGTGTGACTCAAGAGTGGGGGGGGGCATTGCAACATGTGGTATTGATAGAGTCTCTGCTGTAGGCAGGAAGACTGAGCACTCATTTAAAGTTCAGGACACACAAATGCAACTTTGGCTGTTCAATTCAGCCCTCTTCTCTCAGTGCCATCTTGGCAGTTATCACTTGCTTCTGACCTTCAGTGTCAACAGGGATGAAGAAATCAGGGAAGGCCCCAGCCAAGAACTTACCAGGTATTCTCTTTCATCCTGGAGGCCAGACCGGCAAATGGCCCGGCATTGGAGGGTCTGGGGCTCACTGGCCTGCCCCCACCTAGGAAACCATCACCTAGCCATCCACTGGGGGAACTGCGGGGTACCCAGCCATCTGGGTTCCAGTTCCATCCCTGCCCTGACTGTCCGGTTCACCAATATGCATGCTTTCGCTCAAGGAACCAGAAACTACTCTTTTAGCCTGGCACGTTCCCTTCTGGAGGTTTTTCTTGCTCCCTGGCCCTGTTTTCGCTCGGCTCTTCTGCCATGCCAATGCGCCCAAGCCCAGGGCAGACGAAAGACCAGAAGGGAGGCTTTGGTCAGACAGTGGTCAGCTGATATCAATTCAGCCTCCCTGGGCCTCCAGACTGGCTTAGGTGAGTTTCCCAAGTAATGTTCCTAGGGGGAAGGATTAGCTCTCAATAAATCACAGCTTTGCTGCATGCGCTTGATTCCTGCCATGCCGTGGACTCTCTCCATGCCAAGCACTTTGCTGTCTGTGTCTATCGCTCTAAAGCTCTGTTTTTCTTTTTCTCTGACTTTCTCATTCTCTTTCTCTTTTACTCTCAGCTTCCACATTCACACCCCTATCTATCCTGTCTTATGTGAATTTTCCAGTAGGCCATTGCCTTTTCCTTCATGTTTCTTTGACTATTGCGGGTAATTCTGCATCCTTCCACTCATCCATTCTCCCATCTTCAGTTCCCCACAGCCATTCACTTCCATGTTACTCACCCCAGCTGTTTCACAATCCACTTTCAGCCACTTTTACCCATCCCATGACCTCAACCTACATCCTCCTTCCACCACATAAAAACTATAGGATACAAGAAAGCGCCCAGGTCATGGGTGCAGGCCTGCCTTTATGGCCACTATCCAGCCAGAGTGGGGCACCCAAAGACTGTACATGGAGTTTGGTGATGTCTCATTCAGCCTGGAAAGTATCTCACAAAGTGCAACCACAAGTCCTTGCCCAAACATGGAAGAAGGCATACCCCCATTCATCCTTTAGCAAAGCATACCAGATGGCTGAGGAGAATATGATCTGGACTAATAGAAGGGTCTTCCCAAAGAAAAAAAAATAAGTGACAACCATATGGAATTGAAGTTTTCCACTTCAAAGGATATGAATGTCTTTTGGGAAATACAGAATATGACTTTGATGATTGTGACTGGTCATCTAAGAATGTCTATAGGTAATGAATGTGCTGTTTAGTTTGGTCACTGGAACAATAAATTCTTATTTTCCATTATCAAAACGGAACTCCTGCCTACCTCGGTAATGGGTGTATTTTCATTATTCATCCCTGGACATTACCAGTGATTGTATGGAGATTCGTGGTGCTGAATCACATCTAACAGTCCTTTTCACCACCACTTTCATCTACTAACTTAGTTTTCAAAGAGAAATCAAAAAGGCTACATACTGTTTGATTTTAACATTCTGAAAAAGATAAAACTGTGAGAACATAAAAAGATCAGTGTGAAGAAGGGAGAGATGAATAGCTGGGGCACAGAGAATTTTGAGAGCAGTGAAACTAATCTCTATGTTACTATAATCATGGATAAGTGTCATTCCATATTAGTCGGACCCACAGAATGTACAACACCAGGAGTGTGAACTCTAATGTAAAGCATGAACATTGGGTGATTATGACGTCTCATTGTAGGTTCACTGATTTTAACAAATGTACCCCTCTGATGCAAGATGTTGATAGTGAGGAAATCTGTGGCTGCTCACAAGGCAGGGAGTATATGGGAATTTTCTGTATCTTTTGCCCACGATTGCTATGAACATAAAACTGTCCTAAAAGGGATTTGAAATGTTTGTGCTTAAGTGTCTCTAACTTAACAAAGATTTATAAATCTACAAAAAGAGGTGAAATAGCAAGGAAACATGGCAGAGCGAGAGATGTCCTCAGCTTTCTCCCCATGAAATAACAGTAAGGTAAACATTAAAACTCAACACAAAACACCCGATTGCACTTCTCAGTGTGGGATCTGAGCATAAGAGCTACCGCAGGTCAGAACCCTGAGTATTGGGCGGTGGACTTGGAGAAATAAAAGAATGCCTCTCAGAGCCGCCAGAATGCCTTGCTGGAGGGCGGGGAGGAGTGAAGGTGAGGTGACTTCCCTGAACAACTATGCCTGAAAGTGCTGGAAATTGTATGCAACTGGCAGCAGAGCCCAGTCACCAGGGCAGAAAGCTGAGAAGCTGTAAGGAGCCACAGAGAAACAACAGTTTATTTTTATCAGCCTCTGTTGCAAAACTGAGGCTGTGCTACAGGCATCGAGCCCCAATCCAGAGGGCCACTCCCCCCATACAACCTGAGACCGATTGCTGTGGAGTCCTGGGGGAATCTGAGCAAACACAACCAAAACTAACCTTGACAGGGACTAAAATTGAGAGTAGCAAGTGTGACTAAATATCTACCAGGAAATAAAAAATACATTTAGGGTTTATATAAAGCAGGAATCCAAGATGCTTAGACACCACATACTGGAAACCAAAAGAAAAGCGCCTTCTTTGCAGTAAGCTGAAGAGAGACCTTTATATAGTAAATTCTCTTTATGAAAAAACAACAAAACACATTTCCATTAATGCCCGGGCACAGAAACAGTCCATTAAAAACCATGAACAACCAAAGTTACAAGGCATCCCAGAGAAAAAGAGAAAATTTTCCAGAAAATAAGCTTATAGACATAGAAATACATGACTAAAGGAAATATGTTACTTAAATGACAGAAAATTTAGGATTGTACAATTGAAATAACTCAATGAGATCCAAAACAACTTAAATCAACAATGTCAGAAATTCAAAACACAACTAGAAGAGCAGAGCAAGGAGATTGAAAACTTAATAAAGAACCAAATCAAAATTTCAGAAATGAAGAACACACTTCAAGAGTTGAAAAATGAAAAAAACAAGCTTGGGAAATAGAGTCCACCAAATGGAGGAAAGGATCAATGATATTGAAAACAGAAATCTAGAAATATCGGAAGGAAGAAAAGAAAAACTGAAGAATGAAAAATAATGAAAGAGAAACACAAGAACTAGTTGACGCCATCAAGAAAGGAAACATAAGAATAATGGGCATTACCCATTATAAAGGGTAAGGAAAATGACCAGGGACTAGGAAGCAAATTCACAAAAGGGAACAGAATAAGACACACACAGAAGAAATTGTACAACTATATATATACAACTATCCTTTTCCATTTGCAATGGGAACCACACACCACAGATTCAGAACTGGATTATGTAGCATAAAACAAAAAGCACAGAGACGAAACCTACAAAAGCCAACCAAAATAAAGGAAACAGAAACACGAGGACAAGAAAGCAATGGAAAACTGAGCTACCAGAAAGCAAAAGATAAAATGGCTATAAAAAGACTTCACGTTTCAATAATCACCCTAAATGTAAATGTACTGAACTTGCCAATAAAAAGGCACAGTGTTGCAGAATAGATAGAATAAAAAAACAACCATATATGGCCTGCAGGAGACACATCTCTGTTCCAAAAACAAATACAGACTCAAAATGAAAGGGTGGAAAATGATATTTCAAGCAAATGGCATTCAGAGAAAAGTGGAAGTAGCAGTACTAATACCCAAAGAAATAGATTTCAAAATGAAAAAAGGTAAAGAAAGATTCTGAGGGACCCTTCATAATGATAAAGGAAATCATGCACCAAGAAGACATAACACTTATTAATATCTAAGCTCCCAATCAGAGAGCCCTGAAATATGCAAAGCAATTACTAAGAGAAATAAAGGGAGAAACAGACCAAAACACTATCATAGTAGGGAACCTAAATATCCCACTGTCAGATATGCACAGATCATCTAAATAGAAAATCAATAGGTAAATAACATCCTTAAATGTAAGACCACCTGGACATAAGGGACATATACAGAGCCTTCCATCCAAAAACAGCTGCTTATACATTCTTCTCTAGTGCACATGGAAAATTCTCAAGAATCAACCACATAATGGGACACAGACATAGCTTCAACAAATATAAGAGGATTGAAATCATACTAACCATGTTCTGTGATCATAATGCTTTGAAACTAGAGATCAACTGCAAAAAAAAAAAAGGAAGAACCATAAATGCATGGAGATTAAACAACATGCTAATAAAGAAGAACTTGGTCATGGAAGATAAAAAAATAGAGATCAAGAAATACATAGAAATGAAGGATAATGATAGTACAATGTATCAAAACTTTTTGGACACAATTATAAGACAAAAGTTCATACCTTATAGGCCTATCTCCAAAAATAAGATAGAGCCCAAATAAACAATCTAATGCTTCATCTTAAAAAACTAAAAAAGGAAGAACAAATGGGGCCTAAAGTCAGCAGATGGAAAGAAGTTATCAAAATTAGAGCAGAAATAAATGAAATTGAAAACAAACAACAACAAAAAAAAACAATGGAAAAAATAACAACAACAAAGAGCTGATTCTTTGGGAAGGTTAATAAATTTGACAAAACCCTGGCTATACGCACTAAAGAGAAAAGAGAAAGGACACAAATAAACGAAATCAGGATTGAGAGAGGAGAAATTATGACTGACATCACAGAACTAGAAAGGATCATGCAAGAATACTATGAAAAAGAATATAATACCAAATTTAATAACCGAGAAGACCAGTACTTAGAATAATACAATCTTCCTAGATGGAAACGAGAAGATCTGGAAAATATAAATAGACAAATCAGCAGTATGGAAATTGAAACAATCATCAAAAACCTACCAAAAACTAAAAGTCCAAGATCGGATGGCTTCACCAGAGAATTCTACCAAACATTCAAAGATTTAATACCTATTCTCCTCAAACCCTTCCAAAAACATTGAAGAGGGGGCAATACTTCCCAACTCAGTTCATGGGCCAATATTACTCTAATACCAAACCTGGTAAAGATAACACAAGAAAAGAAAACTACAGACCAATATCTCTCATGAACACAGAAGCAAATATCCCAAAAAATATACTAGCATACCAAATATAGCAACATATTAAAAAGATTATACACCACAATTGAGTTAGTTTTATTCCAGGGGCACAGGGATGGTTCAACATACAAAAACTGATTAATGTGATACAACGCATAAACAAATTGAAAAATAAGTATCATAGGATCATATCAGTAGATACAGAAAAAGCCTTTGACAAGATACAGCATCAATTTATGATCAAAACACTTAACAAAATCGGTATAGAAGGAAAGTACCTTAACATGATAAAGCCCATATAAGACAAACCCTCAGCCAACATTATACTTTAGTGATGAAAAATTAAAGCCTTCTCTCTAACATCAGTCACAAGTCAAGGCTGTCCACTATAGCCACTGCTATTCAATATAACATTGGAGGTCCTAGAAAGTGTAATGAGCCAAGGAAAGATATAAAAGGCATCCAAACAGGAAACGAAGAAGTCAAACTGTCACTGCTTGCGGATGATATGATTCTCTATGTAGAAAAACCTAAAGAGTCCAGAAGAACGCTACTAGGAATAATAAGAAAATACAGTAATGTCTCTGGATACAAAATCAATGTTCGAAATTCCCTAGCATCCCTATACTCTAATGATGAAGTATCAGGGGGAAAAAAGTGGGGAAAATAGTTTGTTTTGCAATTGCAACAAAAAGAACAAAATACCGAGGAATAAATTTAAGGACACATATGAAGGGCCTATATAATGAAAACTACAAGACCCTATTAAAAGAAATCGAAAAAGATACAAAGAAATGGAAAGATATTCCATGTTCTTAGACTGGAAGAATCAACATAGTCAAAATGACCATATTACCTAAATCATTATACAGATTAATGCAATCTCCATCAAAAGACCATCAGCATTTTTTACAGAAATGAACAAAAAATCATCAGATTTGTGTGGAAGCACAAAAGACCCCAAATTGCTACAGCCATCCTGAGAAAAAAGAACAAGGCTGGAGGCAGGACTCTGCCCAACTTCAAATTATACTACAAAGTGACAGTAATAAAAACAGCATGGTATTGGCAGCAAAACAGACACACGAACCAGTGGAACAAAATCGAGAGTCCAGATGTAAATCCATATTTATTTGGGCAAATAATTTTTGACAAAAAAAGCCAAAAACATATAGTGGAGAAAGGAAAGCCTCTTCAATAAATGGTGCTGAGAAAATTGGAAAGCCTCCTAAAAAAAAAAATGAAACTAGACTGTTGTCTATCAACACACACCAAAATTAACTCAAAATGGATTTAGGACCTGTAGAGAAGACCAGAATCAATAAAATGCATAGAAGAAAACATAGGAATTAAACTCAAAGACCTTGGACTTAAACAGGATTTTACAAATTTGACTTCAAAGACAATGGAATTAAAAGCTAAAAAAAATGACAAGGACTACATCAAACTAAAAAGCTTTGCTAAGCGAAAGCTTTGCTAAGTCGTCAACAAGGTAAAGAGGCAACCATCTCAATGGAAAAATATATTGGTAAGCGATGCCTCTGATATGGGTCTAATATCCAAAATACACAAAGAACTCATATGACTCAATAACAACCAAAAAACAAAGGATCCAATCAAAAAATGGGCAGAGGACCTGAACAGACACTTCCCCTTGAGGACATACAAATGGCCAACAAATATATGTAAAGATGCTTTTAACATCGCTAGCTATTAGGGAAATACAAATCAAAACCACAATGAGATGCCATCTCACACCTGTTAGAATAGCTATAATCAACAGAACAAGTAATAATAAATATTGGAGAGGATGCAAAAAAAAGGAACCCTCATACACTGATAGTGGGACTGTAAATTGGTACAGCCCCAATGGAAAACAGTATGGAGGTTCCTCAGAAAACTAAGAATTGATCTACCATATGATCCATCAATCCCACTACTGGGCATTTACTCCAAAGAATTGAAAACCCATATCCAAAAAGAATTTACACACCAATGTTCATAGCAACACTATTCATAGTGGTCAGGACATGGAAGCAACCGAAGTGTCCCACGATAGAATGGATAAAGTGGTAGTACATATGTACAATGAACATTACTTAGCCATAAGAAGAGATGAAATAGTGCCATTTGCAACAGCCTGGATGGACCTTGAGATAATCATGCTAAGTGGAATAAGCCAGACAGAAAAAGTTGAAAATCACATGATATCACTTATATATGGGATATAAACCTAAAAGCAAAAAAAATGAAAAGAAAAAAAGAGACTTGGGAACATGAACAATGGACTAGTGGATACTAGAGGGTAGGGGGTGGGGGAGGAAGGAAGAGATAGACAGAGTAAAGGGGGTCAAATATAGCAGGGTTGGGAGAGGGTGAAGTTTGCAAAGAGGATCAAATATATAGTACTTGAAAGAAACTAGACTCTGGATGGTAATTTCACAATAGAATATATAGATGTCGAATTATAATGTGCAACAGAAAATTATAGAATTGTGTTAACTAAAGTAGACCCAATAAACATTTTAAAAATCTACAAAAATAAATCAGACACGTGTCTGCCATGCTTACTAAAATAGCAAGTGAACATTTAATTCTATCACAAGCAACACTAGCCTGACATCCTTATTACAAAGTTCAAGATGAGGAAGTGTGGTTCTGTTATATATCTTGCTCAGAGCTTACACGACCATAATAGGATTCAAACTTGTGTGTCTGAATCCACAATCTAAGCTCCATTACTAAACTATGCTCTCTGAGCAGAAAGTATAAAACTCTGGCCTCTCTATGACTGGCCCTACTAACTTTGGGCCACTACTCTCACTTATATAGAATATTTATTATTCATTAAATATTTATGATATTCAGTAACCTAGATGGCTTATATCATTTAGTCTCACTGCATTCCTACAACATAATTTTTATTAGCTCTTGTCATTAGATGGTGAAACTGAGACTGGGAAAGATGAAAATATTTGTCCAAGCATGTGTTTCAAAAACAGTTATATGAAGACAAAGCTCCTTTCAAAGTGGCACATTTCTTGCAAGACTCAAAAATTACCTGTTTTCTCACTCATATTTCATATGTACTTAACAGGTATAACTCATATAAATTAATACGAAGTTATACTTTTAAGTTGCCTTGTTTTTTAGTTTTCATAAATTTCACCTCATCTTAAGGAAAGGGACATCATGACTTTGCTTGTATAAAATTTTCAATAGGTAAAATGTGTGGAGCGTCTTCTATGTAACTGGAATTATATCAGTGAAAAGTAGATTAGCTAGCCTCATGGTGCTTATCTTCAGTGGAAAATTGACATATAATAAAAATGTGAGCTAATGGTTTAAAGAGAAATGAAGAAGAATAAACATTAGAGGTTGAAGAGAGTATCATCTCTTTGGGATAATGTGATGAAAGCAGCTAAGAGAAAGGCATAGTTCTAAAATTTTCAGGTGCAATCAGCTATTATTTTGATTTGGGTTAAACATATATAAACCACTTTTGAACACATGAACAAGACTCCGCATGGTTGACATTCTATGAACAAATATTGATAATCACCTCATTCGTAGCACATTTTATGTGACGGCCAAAGGGTACATTTCAGAAAATGTCCACAAATCATTGTTATAAAACACACATACCATTATCATAAGAGAATCACTCCTGCCTTAATCATTGTCTATTGTATTTTATTTGATGCATAATTACTAAAGGTTTAGTTATCTATCTGATGCTTCTTCCTGCAACTTAGAAGTGAGAGATATTTTGCTAGAGAGAGGCACATAAACAGTGGTGACCACTGACATCTGTCAACATGAACTCAATAGAAGACAGAATAATAAATAAATATCAATTTAGACATTGTGAAATGATGACAAGGTAGGTTAGGGTAGTAAAGATATTTTAATAATCATTGATAGCATCCAGAATATTTGAGAACATGCAGCTTAAACAATCAGAACTCTGAGTTGACAAAAATATGTTCAATCGTGTTCAATGTAAATGGTTCCAAAGCAGAGGGACATGGCATACATTTTAGAATAATTAAGAACACATACTATTTAAACTTTATTATCTTCTTTTGGAAAGAATAAGCTTTAGGCATCTAGATGCACCCCTATGGGGTGCTTAGATAATGAGCTATTGACTAATATGAGGCCACAAAAATCATGATTTATACTAAAATAATTAATGCTATGATTTATTTCTTATAAGCTGCATTTGAGGTTATATTGACACATCAGTCAAAGCATTTAAAGAACATCTTCTCACATCGAGTTTTCATTCTTATTTGAAAGTACTCTCAGAATCTTCACATATTTCAAAGGAAGCTACCTATTTCAGGAAAAGCACAAGCTAGCTAAATTCTTATTAAGACGGTGTTTTAAAATACATCTTTAGTCAAAACATTATAGTCATTAAAATGATCCAATCCAATAAAAATTATAGCCATATGAAAATAAATCTATAAGTCAACAAACACCCATCATTCAGTAATGTCTTCTATCTTTTTTCCACTAGCATTGGGCGCACATTAGAAACAGTGACTTGCGTATCCAGCTGATTGACCACAAAGACCTGAAAGCAGGAAAAAAAAAATTTAATTTTGTAATTAAAAATAACATTTATTTCTTCCCTACTATGCACTGACATTTTTAAACTTAGGAGTAAATTATAGTTTTGGTTACGGCAATCTCCACTCGATGTGGTGACATGTTGAGAATGATAGACTGTTGTTTACTTAGAAGTTACAGAAGCCTAAATGACTTTGACCGTTACAGATTCTTTTTTATGGTCATTTACTAGGACATGAGAAAAGGCATTTTTGTTTGTTTTTTAACATGTTTAAGGACACAAAAGAATGATAAACACAGCCTTTAGATTTTATAAATATCATGAGGTCATTTATTCATCGTGACTAGAAATCAGAGATATGACTCACAATAATTCATTCCATGTCTTTGCATCTGCTTTATCTAACTTCATGTCTGTGTAGATCAGGAGATATATGCATACATATTTACATATGGGTAAAATAAATTTCAACAGCTGTTTATGAATTAGTCCTATTGATTTAACATTTATAGAATACATTCTATCCTTATTTTAAAAAATAAAGAAAACTAAAAGTATTTATTCCTTATTTACAACAAATACTTTTCTTTCTCAGTATTCTACAGGCTTTAGCTCATTTATCTAATAACTGCCATATTGGGTAGCTATAATTATTATTATAATGTTAAATAAGAAAACTGATAAAGCAAAGAGACATTTAATAACTTGGACCTGGTTAGCACAGACTATATGACTCCAGAATACTTACTCTTTACTATTGTCTGATATGGATACGAAAAAATATAATTTCAAGTCTATGTTGTCCTACATGTACATTACACACTATTGAAATAGTAAAAATGCATATGTCTCAGGACCATAAATTGAATATTCCAGATTCAGTATATTTACCACCATATAGCTAAACATAATTTTTCCTGAAGGACAACTTTCATTTATAAATATTTTTGATCTAGCTGCTGCTCATAGATTCTCTCTGCATCAGGAGTTACAAACTTAATGTCTTCAGAGACCAAAAGGTAATCTAAATAAGTGAAGTAGTCAAAGGTATGAAGTGATAGGGATAAATAGAAATGAGCCTACAACTTGTCTGAAGAGGTCAACTACTAACTCATCTCTAGCAAATATCACCACGTGGTGAAACAGGCCCAGATTTGAAATGTTACAATGAATTAGAAATTTTTCAGACCATTGTGTGAGCTGAAAAGTTATGTTTTGCAGTCTATACTAAGAAAAACATCTGTTCTACTTCCACCTATGAGCAAATGGTTAACAACGTCTATTATAATCCTGTATCCCTAACACATTATAGCTTTCTAGAACTAAACGTTTAAATTTTTTTAAACATGGAGATGAATCTCGATTGTGCCTTCACAAAAAAAATAAATAAATAAAATAATATCATTACAGATGGGATTATCATAGTTTTGGTATAACTTTCTTTTCTTATCTGTCCTGAGTGAAAAGAGACAGAAGTTATATAGAACCATTTTTTGTTTTGTGTCAGTTTGCTTATTTTTGTTTTTAGTAGGATAAACACATGGTCAAAATCTCTAGAAATATGTATATGATACTTATGAAACCATTTTCTTCCTCCTATCCTTCTTTGCTTCCTCCTTTTTCTCCTACTTTCCCTCTCTTTCTCTTCTTTTTTTTTCTTAACTTTTTTCTCTTTCTTTAAACATTGAATCAAAGAATGTAATAAAATGAAGTGAAATGAAATACAATAAAGTTAAATTAAATTTTTGGTTAAAAAAAAGGCCTGAAACAATTTGTAACCACGGGATGTTATCTCAACAAGAATAGAGTACTCAACCTCTTCTGTAGTTTGGTGGAATCATCTGATGGAGAACTAATCAATGTAAAGTAAGTGCATTGGAAGAAACGAGTATTCTTACTGTGTGAACCTACCTTTTCACTCCCAACCTCTATCTGAATAAAGAAGTCAGAGAACGGGGCAAAAACACAAGTTAAAGAAATTGAGTTCCTGAATCTCTACATGCAGAGAAGCTGTCAAGAATATCGCCCAAACATGTACAAGCTCAGTGCTATGACTTGTGAGAGAAACATCAAATATGTTTGTTTAAACCACTCAAATTTTGAAGTTTTTTGTTCCACCATCATGCTACCATGATTCACACTCATTTTCCAGCTGTTTCTCATGGAATCATTACTCATGGGGTCTATTACATAGCTAGTAAATCCTTACTAATTCTAGGAGAATGAAAAACTAGAATTTTTGTTATACATGGGTTCAGGGATTTAATAGAATTTCCTCTTGTAGAAAAATATCTTCTGAGTTTTGGAAGCTCATACCCAAGTAAACTTTTGGAATGCAGTCAATTCATGTGCTATATAGCGGCATTTTTGGCCTAACAAATGTAAGTAATCCTATTGTATGCTTTTTAGGATAGTCAAAAATTTCCCAGAAAGATAAATTACTTACTCAAAAGGAATTTTTAATTTATTAATGAGCTTAGGGGCTAAATTCTGACTGAATTAACAAAGTAATTAAGATTAAGATCCTATGGAATATATATGTGTATATATATAAATATATATATATTAGGTTTACAATTTATCAAAAAGATCTTCCAATTTTAAAAACTTGTGAAAGCATACTTTTGTATTTTTAAGATATAAAAATCATGTAGTTCTAATTTTGATTTAAAAAAAAGCAAAAGTCATATTGTATTTAACCCCCAAAATAGTTGTCTCATAATTACCTGTTAATTGTTCTTAAAATTTTACATTTTTTCAAAGTGTTAATATACAGTTTATGAAGAATGTACATATTTTTCTCTATGCAATTGGAGAATAAAATTTTACAGTTTAAATTTTGATTTTTCAAAGAAATCCAACATTCCTGAATCTCTGATTTCTACTATTACCTATAGCAAAGATATTTAAGGTTTTAAGTTGACTAGATATCATTATGTTACTTTTCTAGTATAACTTTTCTTCCCAAAATTTCCAGATATATACACAACAGTATATTATACCAAATGTTAATAAAGTTGTCCTTATACAGCAGAATTTTTTAATGTTAGGTTTAATAAACACACATTTGTATTATTGGAACTATTTGCAAGTGTCTAATCAATATGCTGGGTAACTGAAAGAATATAAAATAATAGTGAATGTCAATAGAGTTGAAAATTTTTAAAAAACCATTCTTATGTTTAATTTTATTATTTAATTATGTGTGTGTTGATTACTAATAAAAGTGTTCGAGAAAATATTCCTATCGTTGGCATCCATCTTTATCTCTAGGTATAGTAAAAAAAATAAAGTAGGAACATTTGTGAAGCACAAAGTTCTAAAAACAGAGATTGCCAACGTATATGTTGTGTTTCTAAGTCCTTTAGATTTTTAATCTGAACCCGCTTTTTTTTTTTCTTCCCCCATTTGTTCCCATATACTTTAGACAGTGCCACCTAATAAAAATGTAATTTGTGTCACAAACACATACAAGATATAGAATTTTAAATTTTCTGCCACCCAAATTAAAAAGATAAATTTTAGTGTAATTAATTCAACAGTACATTTAACTCAATATATTTAATATATTATTATTCCATCATGTATTCAAAATAAAACAACTTATTTAAGAAAAAATTACATTTTTTCATGCTAAATCTTTGAAATTTATTGTGTGTTTTATACTTCTAGTACATCGCAATACAACTTAGCGACATTTCAATTGCTTGGTGGTAAATACCATCATATTGGACCCTCTGGACATCCTCTATAGCTCTAGAGACCCTCATCATCCTCTACTTGGATGGGTCATTGTCTCTTTTAACTGGTTTCTGGTGCAACCACACTTTCCTCAAAAAAGAAGAGGTATTTTAATGGTCTTTTGAGATAAATGTGTATATTCTTTTTTTATATATATATACTATACCATGGTACTACATTTGGAGAGGAAGCATTTTACGTAGTGCCACTTTAAAATCTCTAAAGTGAGAGCATGCCTGGCTGTTTGAAAAGCAATTTGACCAAAATTATCTAGTTTGAATGATGCTGAATAAAAGTGAAAAATGAGGCCATTGGAGGACACATTATCGGGAGCTTCACGGTGTTCTGTAATGACTTGAAAACCTTTCTGAAAATACAGAGGCAGAATTTTTCATTTAAGAAGTAAAAAGACCTGAATTAAATATGAATAACTTTGACTGTTATATTAAAACCAGACTTTAGTGAAATAAAAATGGAAACTTTAGGGCAGTTAATGAGTTTGTACAATTACATAAGTGAGATACAATGGTGGTTTCAACCAAGTTGTAATAGTAGGGGTGTTAAAAAATATGCAGATAACATGTAGCTCTATATCTATATTGATATCTATGTCTATATAATGACAGTATTTACTAAGTGATTGAACATGTGATTTGGGAGAAAGAATCAAAAATATTTTAGCCTAGGGAACTCACGGATGAGGACTGAGAAGAAACAAACAGTGAGGTAAGAAGTAAAAAAGAGAGAATGGTGGCTCAAAATTTTAGTAAAGGTAACAATCAGTCAAGTGTCACTGATGGTTCAAATAAGATGAAAGCTGAAATTACTGGTGCATTTAGTACCAAGAAACTATTGATGATGTTGTCTTAGCCATTTCAGATTAATGTTGAGAGTGAAATTATAATAAAAAATGTTTTAAGGGTGATTAGATGCTGAAAAATGAGTCAATTCTGACAATGATATTTTCTGGAAAGAGGAACTGAAATGGCCTTGTAGTTGGAAGTAGATGTTGGTCAAGAGGGTTTTTAAAATTTTTTATTTGAAGATAGAAAAATAAAAGTGTGGTTATGGAAATAATCAAAGAAAGGAAGGAGACTGATGTTGATAATGCATATAAGAAATGGAAGAGCTTTTCAAACAATATCTTAGATCTGGTGAGCAGAGGACTGGATCTCTTACACAGGTGGAGGTAATGGCTCTAGAAAAACACATATAGAATCCATCGAAAAGAAGAGGAAATAAGCAAAGAATGTTGGTGTACATTCTGGTAGGTAGATGGATTTAGTGATGGGAGTGATGAGATCATAGCAATAGTGTGAGGCAGTGAGTGAGTGACAGTCAGTGAGAATAGAGGCTGGATTGCTAGGAAGGAGGAAGGGTAGAAAAATAATAACATGGTACACCAAGAATGCTATTTTGCCAGTAGGTAATATAAAGACTGTGGCAAACAAGTATAGAAAAGAACATAAAAACATTCCTTGACAAGGTGGCAGAAGTAGTAACCTCAGGGGAGGTCTGGATTTGCATCGTGCAAGGTTTTATCTAAATTAGAAATCATACCCTCACTCACTCTTACTAAAAATTTTTCAATAGTTCCCTGTTGCTTTTAGGGAAAAGTTTCAATACATTTAATATGATCTAAAACTTTTATATGAACCAGCTACTTCCATCTTCAGGCCTGTCTCTTATTTACTTTCCCTCTATCACTGAGTAAATATCTATTAATTATCTAGAATTGCCATTGTTTCTCTTGCTTCCGAATTTTGGCATATTTTGTTCCCTGTACATAAAAGTGTTATTTCTCTTCATGTCTCCCTTTTCTTGTTTTCAAGGTTTTCAGACCTTATAAAGAGTATTTTGCTGAGATGGTTTCTTTGTACACATATATCATAATTTTTAAATGAATCAAATTATGATTTTTTTGAATTAATTTTTCTACATGTATTTAGGATTCTTTTTAAAGTATATTTTATAATTTACACACAATAGTATATAGATATGAAAAAAATCCCCTAAGATTTACACTGCTTATGCACATATTATATACATGCATGTGTATATTTCATTTGTTATATTTTAAGTGTATTTAGTCAGCTTATCAGACTCAAAGCATCACAATATGCCTATCTTAAATAAGAGGAAAAGAAATAACATATTTCACATAATGTTTACAGATATTAATTCGATTGAAAATTTCTGTCAAGCATAATATCTCCTATAGTAAAAGCTTATTGGTTTAGACTTGTCTTTGTTTAGTCTATGCAGCTTTACTGTCATACGTGAGGAAGTTCTAGCCTTCATACTAATCACAATCGTGGTGATTGGTCTTTACCATTATCTAAAAAGAATAATCTTTGGCCACTGATGTCTGCATTTATACAAACGTTAAACTTGTCCAGAGAGCTAAATGAAGAAAACTGTGAAAGATAAAGATTTAATAAGATGTAAAGGGCAAAAGAAAAATTACACTTGATCCTGTCTGTAAGTGACCGATAGTTCCGATAATAAATACAATTTCTGATGAATCTAATCAGGGGAAAGTCCAAATAATGATAGCTATTCCATAGGATAGAGGCACTTGTATTGAAATTTTTGAATAAGTGCTACTATCAAACTACCTTTGGGAATAATATGTCACTGAGGTTGTGTAGAATGAGAACTAGCAGACTAGAAAGGTATTGTTACTGACTGAAGCAAAATATAACAGTCAAGGCCTTGATTACACAAGGCCTAAAAGTATTTTAAACAGTAACAAAAATCTTTTAAATTCTACAGCACAACTCTGTAAAACATTTTATAATTTTAAGTAGCTTCAGCCACCTCTCTATTAAAAATGAGATTCACAGACCAAATAGAAATCTAATGCTTACAACATTGCTGTCACAATCATATACAAAAACATATGCTGTATTTCCCAAATGACCGAAAAAAACCCATAAAGCTCTATGTTTTATACGCTAAACTACAGCTATCAACAACCTGAATTCAAATTAATCACACATTATTGAAAATTGATATCAAAATAATTTAAATGTTTTATAAGTTAAACACACTAACCCCTGACTCGTATTTTACATACCCACTGATGTGAAGTTTTATCTACTTAGTCCTTTCCCATAGTCGTTAGTTGCAAAGACTTGAAACTTGAAATAGGACTTGTTTATATTATGGAAGAGCAAAAATACAAATCACTATCTGTTGTTAGTAATAATTCTAATTTAAATGTCTATTTCTTTGAGGGGGTTTGATTCTCTCTGAAATCTCAAAGTTCTCATTTCAGAAAACACTTATTGATGATGGTTGACAGAATCATTAGCATTTTTTCAAATCTCCCTGCTCTCTCCCAAACATATATAGTGGCACACTAGTAAATTACACAGTGAATGAGAATGATTACAGTACTTTACTTTTAAGATTTACCTTCCTGTACTACACTTTTAGGATTTTGAAGTTTAAGGTTGAGTCTATTCAAATTTAAATGAACAATAGTTTTAAGAAAAAACCTTTATATAAGATGTGACTGGTAAATGTTGGGTGTGTATAGTACAAACATGCACAGTTAACAATGTTCTTTTTATAACTCAGTTACAAAATATGATTCATTTAAATACATATCAAGTCACAAAAAAAATTGACAACAAAATCAAGAACAGAGTTTTAAATCCATTAAAAGATATGAGAAGAATTTTAATAAAAAAATATTATTTTAAGGTATTATAAGCCAAGTACAGTACAAAGTCATAATTATCTTAATTTTTACAATAACATTAAAATAACATTTTTTCCCTAGATACTGACCAAGGAATATGCAAATTTAAGCACAAAACCAAGTGAAACTCTTATTACTTCAGACATATTATCATAAAATTATAACTCCCTTAATATAATGCATCAATCATTTTTTCTTATTTGTACTTTGATGTTTTAATATATATATGACATATATCCATATATATTTTTCTTTCCTTTTCTTTTCCTACACCTCTTATAGCTTCCTGGTCACTTTTGAATCAATCATGCACAACTGCTTTATCAATTGAAGTCCATGCATTTATAGGTTGTATACATTTTACCCTTCCTTGTTGCTGAATATAATGAAGCTGTAGGTATCTAGCTCTTAGTCTACCTCTTTAACTGCACCTTCATTATGTATGAATTTCAATGTTTATGTGGATGACACACTCAATAACCCATTTCAAATTCCTAGGAATAAAAAACCTTCAATCTTCGAACTGACTGACTGCATCAAACAATTCTATAAGTACACTCTAATCTTTGGCTTTTGGGAGATACTGTTTCCAGGAGTTGTACCAACTCTGGAAAGAGAAACTTTAATGTATAAATTTCTGACCACAACTTCTCATCACTTCCTTATTCAGTTAAGACCACTTCTATAATAACAGTGAATTTTTAGTTCTAAAATATCTTCTCTGCTCTCCCTACTTCAGGGCTTATGTTCCTTCCCTCTTCATCGTAGATTTCACGATCACCTCATTCTCACTTCTTTTCTCTTTCCACACTTGGAATTTCCTCCTCTTGAATTAAGTTAATCACCAACCTTGTCTTGAGTGATGGAAGAGTAAAAAGAGGAATGAAATGATCAGACAGACTAATGCTACTACAAGTCCATGATCTTTGAGTGGAACTGTGCTTTTATTTATTTGGAAAAATCGTGTTCTATGTTCTCTGTCTCGCTCCAACAGTTCACCCTTTCCTTCAAATCACATATTTTTTTCAGTCTCCTCCAGTGAAGTTGTAATTCACATAAAAATTGAATACGTCAGGGTGAAATATCACAACTTTTCAGCCTATAACTAGAAATGTACCTATCCCTATATTTATTGTTTTTCTTCAAATCTCGGAGGAACAAGCTGACTTCTGTTCTGAAGATATTATGCCTTCATCTGAATCTCTATGATATTTTCCATGTTTAATGTGTCATTGATTCCATCTGTTTCTGTATGTCCAACCTTTTCCTCTATAGACTATAAGACATCTACCTTTCTCTCATTAAAATGAAACAACTTTTCTGGTCCACTATACCAACAATATCTCCACAATATCTGACAATATCTTCAACTGTGCAATATTTTTTTGCACAGTTATGTTTCTCAGAAAATATTGCTACAATCATTGCTTCCAGTTTTTTACTTCACAGCTATCCCTTAACTAAACTTAGAGTTCTGCTACTATCTTGCCATTGAATCTGTTAAAGTCAATGACTGAGGCTGGCTCAGTCTCAGATCAATTATTGGTCCACTGCTCTTTAAAACAAAGTCCATTTGCATTATTTTATAATGTTATCGCTGGTGCTGCAAGCTATTGAACACAGTTGTCTAGGTGATACATAAATGTACACACTATAGTACAACAACTTTTCATTGAGTTAATTTTATTATTATTACATAGCCAAAGAAGTGGAGGAAGAGAGTGATTAGTAATTTATCATGATCACACAGATAGTTAATAACACAGCTGGCTAGGTCTCACTCTAAAACTGCTACATGAAATATGTAAGACTAAGTGCTGCAGGCCACATACCTCAAGCTATTTCACACAGTCACAGCCAGAGTGAAGTGTCGCTTGCAAAGCAAGTGATGCCAGAGTCATCTGTGCTTATTGCTTTCTTCTATATTGTCTATATTGGGAATTTATGCATTGCCTGTATTACTATTGTGTCCTTGGGTGTGGAGGAGAGTGTTAGAGGAAAAGGCAACTTTTCCGAGAATGGGGCACAAAGAAATATGAGTAACGAGGAATTAATCAAGCAACTTGATGAAAGGACAAAGAAAGCAAGATTTGTTTCCCGAGCAGGCCACTGTGTCAGCACTTAAGTGGAAGGCCCCTGTTACACCCACAAAGGCCAGTGGGGAATGTAATGGCTGAACGATGACTACTAGAAATTTATTACTTGCAGGAATTTATTACTGCTTGGCTATGCCCATGGGAACATGGCAATGTCCATGGGAACATAGGCTGTCACCCATAGGAACATAACATTCTAATAATAAGCTTTCTGCTTCTGTAACCCTGCTTGAACACCCAACCTGTGGGTTGACACTTAACGAATAGAAGAAAAATAGACCTTTGTGTTTAGACAGAATGAAGAATGGAATTTTGACCTTAAAAACCCTGTACCTCTACATTACTGAGCTGCTGCTCCAATAAATCAGAGAACCGCCTTGTACCTCGGCTCTCTCTTTGTCATTTTTCCTTTGCTGACTCCACATTTCTTCAGCCTTGGACTTGGCTGGAGCTGATCTCCGTCAGTTAAGTACCAGGACTAATTTCTAATGTGCAGAACACTAAATACTTAAAAATATGCCTTTTAAAAAACTTTAGTGTGATTAGAATTAGGGTTAGGATTGGGTCAGGGGTACCTTTGGGTTAGAATTAGGGATAGGGTTAGGGTTAGGGTTAGGGTTAGGTTTACAGTTATGGTCAGGGTTAGCTTTAGGGATAGGGTTAGGGTTGTTGTTAGGGTTAGGGTTAGGGTTAGAGTTTAGGGTTAGGGATAGGGTTAGGGTTAGGATTAGGGTTAGTATTAAGGTTAGCATAAGCATTAGGGTTAGAGTTAGGATTAGGATTAGGGTTAGCATTAGGGTTAGATACAGAGTTAGAGTTAGAGTTAGAGTTAGAGTTAGAGTTAGAGTTAGAGTTAGGGTTAGGGTTAGGGTGAGGGTGAGATTGAGGGTGAGGGTGAGGGTTAAAGTTACGGTTAGGGTTAGCACTAAGATCAGGTTTAGGGTTAGGGTTAGCACTAAGTTAGGGTTAGGGTTAGGGTTAGCACTAAGGTTAGGGTTAGGGTTAGGGTTAGAGTTAGGTTTAGGGTTAGGGTTATTATTAAGGTTAGTGTAAGGGTTAGGGTTAGAGTTAGGGTGAGGGTGAGGGTGAGGGTTAGGTTTACGGTTAGGGTTCAGTTTATGTTTAGGTTTATATTTAGTGTTGTTGTTAAGATTAGGTTTAGGTTTTGGATTAGATTTATGTTAAGGTTAGATTTGTTAGCATTAGGGTTAGGGTTAGTTTTAGGTTTAGATTTAGATTTAGGATTAGGTTTAGGTTTAGGTTTAAGTTTAGGGTTGTTGCTAATGTTAGAGTTAGGATTAGGGGTATGGTTAGGTTTAGGATTGAGTTAGAGTTAGGATTGTAGTTAGTGTTATGGTTAAGGATAAGGTTAGTGTTATCTTTAAGTTTAGGGTTAGAGTTAGGGTTAGAGTGAGGATTACGATTATGGTTAGTGTTGAATTAGATTTAGGGTTATGGTTAGGATAAGGGTTAGGTTTAAGTTTAGAGTTAGGGTTAGGAATAGGGTAAGGTTATGATTATGGTTATGGTTAGGGTTAGGACGAGGGTGAGGGTGAGATTGTGGGTGAGGGTTAGGTTTAGGATTAGGTTAGGTTTAGTTTTAGAGTAAGGTTTAGGCTTAGGGTAAAGGTTAGGGTTACGTTTAGGTTAGGTTTAAGTATAGGGTTGTTGTTAAGATTAGGTTTAGGGTTAGGTTTCAGGTTGTTGTTAAGAATAGGATTTGGGTTAGTGTTAGGGTTACCTTTAGGGTTAGGGTTAGGGTTAGGATTAATGTTACATTTAGGGTTCAGGTTAAGTTTAGATTTAGGGTTATCGTAAGGATTAGGGTGAGGGTTAGTATTAGGGTTGTGGTTAGTTTTAGGGTAGGGTTAGATTTAGATTTAGGCTGAGGTTTTAGATTGTTGTTAAGGTTAGGGTTAGGTTTAGGGTTAGAGTTTGGGTTAGGATTAGCATTGTTGTTAGGGTTTGGATTAGGGTTAGGATTAGGATTAGAGTTATTGTTTGGGTTAGGGTTAGGATGGGTGTTAGGGTTAAAGTTAGAATTAGGATTAGGGTAATTGTTAGTGCTACTGTTAGCGTTAGGTTTACGGTTACTGTTAGGGTTATGGTTAGGGTTAGTGATAGTGTTAGCGTAAGGTTTTAAGTTGGGGTTAGGGTTAGGGTTAGTGGTATCATTAGAGTTATGGTTGTGTTAGGGTTCGGCTTGTTAGGCTTATGGTTACGGTATGTTTTAACGTTAGGGTTAGGCTTAGGGTTAGGTGAAGGTTAGCATTAGCATTAGGGTTAGGATTAGGGTTAGAGTTAGGGTTAGGGTTAGGGTTAGGTTTAGGTTTAGATTTAGGTTTAGGTTTAGGGTTAGGGTTGTTGTTAACGGTAGGTTTAGGGTTAGCGTTAGATTTAAGGTTAGTGTTAGTATTGTTATCAGACTTAGGGTTATGGTTAGGTTATGGGTTAGTGTCATTTTAGGCTCAGAGTTAGGTTTAGGGTTAGAGTTAAGGTTAGGGTTAGTATTTTCTTTCGGGTTAGGGTTATTGTGAGGGAGTGGGTGATATTGAGTGTGAGGTGAGGGTTAGGTTTAGGGCTAGGGTTAGGGTAAGTGTTCGAGTTAGGGTTAGGACTAGAGTTAGCATTATGGTTAGTGTAAGGGTTAGATTTAGAGTTAGGGTTAGGGTTAGGTTTATGTTTACTTTTAGAGTAAGGGTTAAGCTTATGGTTAGCTTTAGGGATTAGGGTTATGGTTAGGGTTAGATTTAGGGTTAGGGTTAGGTTTAGGTTTAGATTTAGAGTTGGAGTTAGCATTAGCATTGGTTTTAGGGTTAGGATTATGGTTCTGTTTAGCCTTAGGGTTAGGGTTAAGGTTAGGTTTAGGGTTAGGGTTAAGATTAGGGTTAGGGTTAGGGTCAAGACTGGGGTTAGGTTATAGTTAGTGTTAGTGTTGGCGTTAGAATTTGGATTAGTGTTTGGTATAGGGTTAGGGTTAGGTTTAGGGTTAGGGTTTTGATTAAGGTTAGTGTTAGTGTTAGGGTAGGGTTAGGTTTAATTTTATGGTTAGGATTAAGGTTAGTTTGAGGGTGAGTGTGAGATTGAGGGTAAAGGTGAATGTTAGGTTTAGGATTATGAGTAAGTTTAGTGTTAGGATATGGTTAGCATTAAAGTTAGCATTAGGGTTTGGTTTGAGATTGGTTTTTGGCTTAGGGTTAAGGGTTTTGCTAGGGTTAGGTTTAGGGTTAGGGTTAGGTTTAAAATTAGTTTTAGGTTCGGTTTAGTTTTAGAATTAGGGTTATGGTCATTGTTTGGGTTAGAGTTGGTTTAGGCTTAGAATTAAGGTTAGGGTTAGGGTTATGGTTTGGGTTAGGGTTATAGCGAGGTGGAGGGTGATATGGAATTGAGGATGAGGGTAAGGTTTAGAGTTTGGGTTAGTGTTAGGGTTAGTGTTAGGAGTTGGGTTAGCCTTATGGTAGTCTTAGGGTTAGGATTAGGGTTAGATTTAGAGTTAGGGTTAGGGTATGGTTAGGGTTAGCGTTGGTTAGGTTTAATGTTAGTATCAGGGTAGGGTTAGGTTTAGGTTTATGGTAAGGATTAAGGTCAGCATGAAGGTAAGTGTGATAATGAGGGTAACGGTGAGAGGTTTGGTGTTAGGGTTAGAGTTAGGTGTAGATTTACGGTTCATGTTAAAGTCAGCATTACAGTTAGGATTAGGGTTAGGGTTACACTTAGGGTTAGGGTTAGGGTTAGGGTTAGGTTTGTTGTTAGATTTATTTGTTAGGGTTAGGGTTAGGGTTAGGGTTAGGGTTAGGTTTGTTGTTAGATTTATTGCTAGGGTTAAGTTAGGTTTAGCATTAGTTTTACAGTTAGAGTTAAGGTTAGGCTTAGGGTAAGGGTTAGTGTTAGGATTAGGGTTAGAGTTACGGTTGCTGTTAGAGGTGATGTTAGGGTTAAGGTTAGGGTTAAGGTTAGGGTTAGCGACAGGGTTAGCATTATGCTTACAATTAGGATTATTGTTAGGGTTATGGACACGGTTACAGTTAGGGTTATGTTAGAGTTAGAGATAGGGTAAAGTTTAGGGTAGGTTTAGGGTTAGGGATAGGGTTAGTATTTGCGTTATTTTTTGGGTAGGGTACGAGTAAGGGTTAGGGTTACAGTTAGGCTTAGGGTTAGAGTTAGGTTCAGGGTTAGGGTTTGGGTTGCTGTTAGGGTTAAGGTTATGATTACGGTTAGCGCTTTAGGTATGTTGTTAGGGTTATTGTTAGGGCTAGAGTAAGGTTTAGGCTTAGGGTTAGGGTTTCGGTTAGGTTTAGTGTTAGGGTTTGGGTAAGGGTTAGGGTTAGGTCTAGAGTTAGAGTTAGATTAGTGTTGGTGTTAGGTTTAGGGTTAGGTTTAGTTTAAGGTTTAGGTTTAGGGTTAGAGTTAGCATTCGTGTTAGGGTTAGGGTTAGTGTTAGGGTTAGGTTTAGTGTTAGTGTTATGGTTAGGGTTAGAGTTAGGTTTCTTGTTAGGATTGTAGTTAGGGTTAGAGTTTGGGTTAGGCTTAGGGATAGGGTTATGGTTAGGTTTAGAGTTAGTGTTAGGGTAAGGGTTAGGGTTCAGGTTTGGGATAAGGTTTGGGATACCATTTGGGTTAGGGTTAGGGTTAAGGTTAGAGTTAGCATCAGGGTTAGGTCTCAGATTAGTGTTAGAGTTAGCATCAGCATTAGGGTTAGCTTTAGACTTAGAGTTAGGTTTGTTGTTTGGTAATTGTTTAGGTTAGGGTTAGAGTTAGTGTTAAGATTAGGTTTAGGGTTAGGTTTAGAGTTAGCATTAGGCTTAGGGTTAGGGTTAGGATAAGGATAATTATTAGGAATCATGTTAGGGTTAGGGTTTGGTCTAGTATTATGGTTATGGTTAGGGTTAGGTTTAGGGTGAGTTTTAGGGTTAGCGTTATGGTTAGGGTTATGGTTAGTATTAGGATTAGGGTAGGATAAAGGTTAGGGCTAGGTTTAGGGTTAGCATTAGGGTTAGAGTTAGTAGGTGTTAGGGTTAGGATTAGGGTAGTTATTAGGATTTATTTCGATGATAGGGTTAAAGTAAAGGTTAAGGTTAGGGTTAGGTTTAGAGTTAGGGTTAGGCTTAGAATTAGTGTTAGGGCTAGGGTTAGCCTTAT
Organism: Rousettus madagascariensis; assembly: GCA_028533395.1. Classification (NCBI taxonomy): domain Eukaryota; kingdom Metazoa; phylum Chordata; class Mammalia; order Chiroptera; family Pteropodidae; genus Rousettus; species Rousettus madagascariensis. Next base: position 79,118,745 of record CM052794.1, on the reverse strand, counting down.
GGTTAGTTAGAATTAGGGTAAGAGCTAGAGTTAGGATTAGTGTTTAGGGTTAGGGTAACTGTAATAGTTAGGCTGAGGTTTAGAGTTAGACTTCGGGTAATGGTCAGGGTAAGGTTTAAGGTTAGCATTAAAGTTAGGGTTAGAATAAGAGTTATGGTTCAGGATAGGAGAAGTATTGACATTAGAGTTAGTGTTAGAATTTGGGATAGGGTTAGGGTTACTTTTAGTTTTAAGTTAAGAGTTAGAGTCAGAGTTAGGGTTAGGGTTGCTCATAGGGTTGTCGTTAGGGTTAGGGTTAGGGTTTAGTTTAGGGTTAGATATAGGGCTTTCTTTAGGGTTAGGGTTAGGTTTAGAGTTAGGTATGTTGATTGGGTTGTTGTTAGGGTTTGAGTTAGGATAGGCTTAGGGTTAGGGTTTGGGTTAAGATTAGTGTAAGGGTTATGTTAGGGTTAGGTTAGAGTTAAAAGTTAGAGTTAGCATTAGGTTTACGGTTAGTGTTAGGTTTAGGATTAGAATTAGTGATAGGATTAGGTTGAGGATTAGCCTTAAGGTTAGGATTAGGGTAAGGGTTAGTGTTAGCATTATATTTAGGATTAGGGTTAGGGTTCAGGTTAGGATTACAGTTAGAGTTGTTGTTAGGGTTCGAATTAGGGTTAAGTCTACGGTTACTGTTAGGATTAGGGTTAGGGTTAGTGTTAATGTTAGAGTTAATATTAGGGTTCGGATTTGGGTTAGGTTTAAGGTTACGGTTAGGGTTAGGGTTAGGGTTAGGGTTAGGTTAGAATTAGGTTTGTTGTTAGGGTTGTTGTTAGGGTTAAGGGTTAGAGTTAGGATTATGGATAGTATTAGTGTTAGCGTTACCATTAGGGTTAGGTTTAGTGTTAGGGTTGTCATTATGGTTGTCGTTAGGTTTAGGATTGTTGTTAAGGTTAGAGTTACGGTTAGGGTTGTTGTTAGGATTAAGATTAGGGTTACGAGTAGCATTATGTTTAGGGTTAGTGTTAGCATTTGGGTTAGTGTTATGGTTAGTGTTAGAGTTAGGGTTCAGATTAAAGTTCACGTTAGTGTTAGGGTTAGGGTTATGATTAGGACTAGTGTTAGGTATAGGGTTAGGGTAAGACTTGTGGTTAGGGTTAGAGTTAAGTTTTGTATTAGGGTGAGGTTAAAGATTGTTGTTAGAGTTAAGAATGAAGTTAGAGTTAGGGCTAGGGTTAGGTTAAGAGTTAGGGTTAGTGTTAGGTTAGGTTAGGGCTAGCATTGGATTAGAATTACGGTCAGGGTTAATGTTAAGGTTAGTTTTATCCTTAGTGTTAAGTTTAAAGTTAGGGTTAGGCTTAGATTTAGGGGTACGATGAGGAGTACAGTTAGATTTAGCTTTCAGGTTATGGTTGAGTTAGCGTTAGGGTTGTTGTTAGTGTTAGGGTTAGAGTTAGGAGTAGCATTTGGTTTAGGGTTAAGGTTAGAATTAGTTTTAGCATTAAGGTTAGGGTTAGGGTGAGAATTAGGGGTAAGTTTTGGGTTAGGTTTAGGTTTAGGCTTCAGTTTCAAGTTTGGGTTATGGCTATGTTTAACTTTGGCTTTAGGGTTGTCGGTAGGGTTAGGGTCAGCTTTAATTTTAGGTTTAGTTTTAGGGTTGCTGTTCAGATGATTGATAGACATAATGTTAAAGTTAAGGTTAGGGTTACTGTTGTTTCTGGGGTGAGGATGAGGGTTAGCATTAGGGTTCAATTATGTATTTTGGTTCTTTGTATGAAGAAGACATAAAGAACTATTTAAATTAATGAAAGCTTGCATCACAGGTCAAGGAAACTAGTTTAGAATATGTACGTTTGGAAAGCCCTAATTGTGGGTCACGTGTCAATGCTATGAATGTTGTATACTCTGCAGTCGAAGCCAGCCCTCAAGCAAGGTAGAAGAAAGTGTTATGGTGTTTCCCTGGAATAGATTTATTTTGAGCAATATTCACTCCCCTGTTCTTGACCGCAGAGAAGAGAAAACCTGCGCTGACCCGCTGTTGACTTTTCTTTTCGCACCCAGAATTCGGTACAACAGATGGCGGAGAAATACTCTTCAAAGATCTATGCCCTGGAACAAAGCATCTCCTTAGCATACTTGAAGAGAAATTAATGCAATGGCAGCCTTCCTGTGGCTTATAGTAGTGGCTCTTACCAGGAGTATTGTATAACGCTTCCTGGCCAAAAATGCAGAGAAGCCCCTGGATCTTGCTTGTTGTGTCCAAGGAGAATGTGACGAGGACGTTTCCTGGTGCAGATGTGGTTGTAACCTGGGTCCTCTGTGAACCACTCTACAATTCTAGAGTCATATGTTTTGGAACGCCTGTGAACATAGGAAGCGTCTTTCAAAGACATTTCTTCAGTCTCTGACACTGCTAAAACACCTTGCAGGGATGCCATCGTGTTTAATCAGGAGGTTAGAGTCTGTCTCAGAGGATAAAGGCTTCAGGCAATGGCTTTGATGGAAGCACTTACATTCTGCAAGCTTCTGTTTGCAAATGTGTCATAACTGTCAAGAGATGATTCGTCGTGAGATTTGCTTGCTTTATAGTGCCAAGAGGAGATTTTCTCTCTGTTGAGTATAAGCTTCCTCTAACATCAGCAAAAAAGGAATGAGATGAGTGAAAACTAACAGTTTTCATAGTGGAAATTTGCACGAAGCAGGCTCAGGTTGTCCAGTGTTGGAAGGGAGCGCGAATTCCAAGGAGAATGCAAATAGTCATCATAAACAAAAGGGGATGGGATTTTGAAACTATACATATTTCTTTTCACGTACTTGACATAAAACACTATTAAAATCAGAGAAAGATCGCATTGCATGTCAAGGAAACAGGCCTTCCAATATGTGCATTTGGTAGGCCAGAAATGCAGTTAACAATTTAAAGCTACTAACGCCATGCCCTGATGAGACTCAGGTGGCAATTGAACAGTGTAGAGGAAAGTGTAGAGTTTTTGTCTGTACTTCAAATAACACTTCCTATTTGAGAAAAATTTCCGCCACCGTGTTCTCGATCGTAGGGAATTACAGAGGCAGTATTACACGTCCATAGCTTTCTTCTCATGCCTGGATTTCAGTAACATCTGCTGGGGAGCAATACTCTTCAGAGATCCTTACTCTCACACAAACCATCTTTGGACTATGTGGACACATACGAATGCAATGGCAGCTTTCCTGTACCTTAAAACTATGGGTATTTTCACCTCCACTGTACACTCTATTTTGGCCAAAAGTAACAAAAGCCCCTGGAACTTCCTGGTATTATCGCAGGCGAATATGGTGGGAAATCTTTCCAAGGAGGAAGAGATTGTAATGCTTTTTCTCATAAAATCAATTGCATATAAGAAGAAATATGTAGAACAATGTATGTAAAAGTGGAAACAGTTTCCCAATGGCATATCTGACATGGTACTGACACTGTTAGAGCATTACTGCTCATATTTGAATATGTTTCATCATAAATTTAAAAACTATCAGCAAAAAATTATTGAAACAAAAGTTTTAAATTGAGTGTCTTCCATGCGGCAAGCTTCTGTTCCTTAAAGGAGCGCCGAATGCATCTTATAGGACAAATGAAAATTTCTCATCAGATTTGCCTGCCATAACACTCTAAGTGGAGAGTTGCCTTCAGCTTTGTAACCACCCTTGAACTCTCCTACACCTACCAGGTATACACGCGAGTAGTGACAGCTGACAGTTTTCAAATGGAAATTCATACGAAGCGGGTTCAGGCTGCCGTGGGTAGAATGGCAGCCTCTACATTGAGGAGGAGTCAAACGTCTGTGAAAAACAAGTCAGGATATTGGTTCCATTAAGTATTTTGTTTCTTTCACGAAGAGGACATAAAACACTATAAAACAGTTTCCCAATGGCATTTCTGATGCGGCGCTGACAATTTTGAAGCATTACTCCTGGGACCTCAATGCATTTTATCATAAATTTAGAAACTATTAGCGAAAATTCTTGAATAAAAAGCTTTAAATTGAGCAGCTCCCATGTCGCACGCAAGCTTGATTCTTTGAGGAGCACCACATGCATCGCAGCAGCAAAGTGAAAATTTATCATCAGATTTGCCTGCCATAAAGCTCTAAAAAACAGTTGACATCCACTATGCGTAAGGAGGCTTGCACTCTCATTACACCTATCCGGTATGCAAGCGATTAGTGACAGCTGACAGTTTTCAAGTGGAAATTCGTACGAAGTGGGACAGGGTGCCCTGAGCTGGATGGGAGCCTCTACACTGAGGAGGACTCAAACACATGTGAAATACACGTTGGGATGGCAGAACTTTTGTGCATTTTCTTCTCATGAAGTAGTTAATGATTGAATCACAGGTCAAAGAAAAGTATTTCTGTATACATACATTCAGTAAGCCAGAATTGCTGTTCACGAGTCAATGCAATGAATGGTGTGTCCAGTGCAGTCTAAGGCAGCACTGAAATAATGTAGAAGAAAGTGTCATGGTGTTGTCATGGAATAGCTTTATTGTGAGCACTATTCTCTCCCATGTTCCTGACTGCAGGGAACAGAAAAACCCATACAAACACGACTATTGATATTTCATTTGTGCCCCGAACTCGGTACTACGGTCTGTGGAGAAATACCCTGAAGAGATCTATGCTCTTGAGGAAAGCATCCCCTTAGCATACTCTAAGGGAAACTAATGCAACGGCACCTTTTCTGTAGCTAATAGTGTCACGTATGATTCAACAGGACACTCTGGCGACACCTAAAATCGTTGACTCTGCTTCTTGCTTAATCAAGGCAAGAACCCCAAAGCCCGTTTCCTGGACATGCGATGCGCTCATTATCTAATGTTCACAATGTCTTACGTCGAGTACCCGGGAAGACAGAACGATGGTACTGAACAGCATCCACTCCTGTTTATGACACTTGGATGAGTCCTCCTCAGTGCTTGCGCTCCCTTCCAACACAGGGCAGCAAGTTCCCGCTTGGTACGAATTTTCCCCATGAAAACGGTCAGTAATGGCTAATTGCATTCCTTCTTTGCTGAAGTGAGAGGAGTCGCAGGTAGATCACACACGGCACACAGAAACTCTCCACTGAGCACAAGGTGGAAGGCGAATCTGATCACGAATGATCACCAGATATAGACAAGACATGTGGCAAAGGAAGCTTGCAGAATGCCAGTGGCTCCAATGCAAGTCATTGCGTGAGGCGTTGTCCTCACAGACATCTAACTTCCCGTGAAATGTAATAGCATCCCAACAGGGTGTCGGAGCCTCTCAAGTAACATCTGTGAGAGTCCCATGCATTTCAAAGCGTACGACGCTTGCTTTATGGAATGGCTCTCCGAGGACAGAGATGACTACCACATCTTCACACCCAACATTCCCGTATCATTCGCCAGGGACACTACAAGATAGGTCCAGGGACTGCCGTTTATTTTCAGCCTAGAAACATCGCACAGTATACCTGGAAATGATCTACTAGTCTAAGCTACCGTACAGCTCTCATTAACTAAGTTTCTCTTCATGGATTCTAAGGAGCTGTTTTGTCCCACAGAGCAATTCCCCTAAGAGTATCTCTCCCCTCCATCTAGTACCGCATATGGGGGTTAGACGGGGTGCAAATGAAACTCAACATTCGTGTCAGAATAGTTTTCTGTCCCTGTGGTCAAGAACACGGGGGCCAATACTGCCCCAAATTAAACGTATTCCCGGTTAACACGCCAGCACTTTACGCTACAGAGGATGAGTACTGCCTTAGATTGCCGAGATAGCCTCTTAGTACCGTGGAATCATGAACCGCATTTCTGGCTGACCAATGTGCATCTTCGAAAACAAGTTTCCGTTAACTGTGATGCGAACGTTCACAAAAGTTTATGTTTTTTACGTGCTATTCAAGGGAAGGCACGCACTACATTATTGAAGCAACCGCCCCGTCCCAACTTGGTTCCGGAGACGTTTCATACTTCCTCAACTTGAGGCTTCCTCGCAAGCCACAGCAGGCAATTCCGACATTTTAGGAAATGTAACTATGTAAAATGTCCGTTTACAAGAGTCGATTTGCCACTTGGTGGATGTGAGGAGAAACGAAGTGTGCGTAAGTACACTCCATGTCTACTCTCTTCTTAGAGCGATACGGAAGGGATTATGACGACATACATTTTCACTCGGCATTCATGGGGCGTGTGGTCACCTTCAAAGAAGCATGCAAGCGGTTCTATTCCAAGCCCTTGTGTCCAGCATTTTTGCGTACACCTTCTAAAGTTTGGACAAAATGAAATGAGATTCTCGCAGTAACGCTTTGTCGGTGTGTAATGCTTCTTAAGAGACGACCGCATGGGGAAAACGTCACTTTTATGTACTCTTCTCCAGGCCTTTACGCTTCCTATACGGAATAGCCTTCAGGCGAGAAAGCATTACTATCACTTACTGGCCAGAAAGTGTCCTCAATCCATGCCTTCGGTTCACTACAAGGAAGATCTTGTGGCCTCTGTTAATTTAGGCCCAGAATCCCTGTACAGTAGAAGTGGTAAAGATCCACTCACGACTCTAAGCTTCATTAAGCTCTCCTTGCAGTCGTATGTGCTCAAGCCGTCGAAGCAGATCTTTGGTTTGAGCATGTGGATCTCTGAAGAGTACTGCTTCCCAGTATATGATACTGAAATCAGGGCTTTTGCAGAAAGCTACGCTCGTGCGAGACCACATTTGTAGTTCCCTTTGCCAAGTACACGAGGCAAAGGTCTTTCTCAAAGCAAAACTGTTTTCAACAAAGTCCAGATGAGAACTCTACACTTAAAACTTACTGGCCACTGAGTGCCGTGTATGATTCAATGGGACACTGTGGCGTTGCCTGAAATTGTTGACTCTGCTTCTTGCTTGCTCAAGGAAAGAACACCAAAGCCCGTTTCCTGGACATGAGATGCACTCATTCTCTAACTTTCACAATATTTTACGTCCAGTAACCCGGAAGACAGAACGACGGCACTGAAAAGGATCCACTCCTGTTTATGACACTTGGATGAGTTCTGCTCGGTGATTGCGCTCCCCTCCAAGACAGGGCAGCCAGTTCCCGCTTCGTGAGAATTTCCCCCACGAAAATGATCAGAAATGACTAAGCACATTCCTTTCTTTCGGACGTGAGACGAGTGGCAGGTAGATCACACACGACACATAGAAACTCTCCCCCGAGCTCAAGGCGGAAAGCGAAACTGATCACTAATGATCACCAGATATAGATGACGCATGTGGCAAAGGAAACTTGCAGAGCGCCAGTGACTCCA
>CM052794.1:79043052-79110984 GCA_028533395.1 Rousettus madagascariensis | reverse complement strand
CAAAAGTGTGCGTAAGTACACTCCATGTCCACTCTCTTCTTAGAGGGATCCGGAAGAGATTCTGACGACATACATTTTCACTCGGCATTCATGGGGCGTGTGGTCACCTTCAAAGAAGCAGCGTCCTGGGGCACGAAAGCGGCTCTGTGCCAAGCCCTTGTATCCAGCACATGTATGTACAGGTTCTAAAGTTTGGAGGAAGCGAACTGAGATTCAAGCATTAAGGCTCGATCGGTGTGCAGCGCCTCTGAGAGAAGACCGCAGAGAGAACCTTCAACTTTTATGTCCTTTCCGCCAGGCCTTGAAGCGTCCTACACGGAATAGGCTTCGGGAGAGAACGCATCGCTTTCCGTTACGGGCCAGGATGTGTATGCATCATGTGCCTTCGGTTCACTACAAGGAAGATATTGTGGCCTCTGTGAATTTAGACCCAGAGTACTGATACAGTAGAAGTGGTAAAGGTCTACTCTTTACTCTAAGCTACATTAAGCTCTCCTTGCAGTCGTATGTGTTCACGCCGTTGAAGCGGATCTTTGGTTTGAACATATGGATCTCCGAAGAGTTTTGCTTCCCAGTATGTGGTACTGAAATCAAGGCATTCGCAGAAAGCTACGCTCGCGTGTGACCGCATTTGTAGTTCCCTTTTCCAAGATCACGGAGGCAAAGCTCTTTCTCAAATCAGAATTGTGTTCAACGAAGTCCGGGTGAGAACCGTACACTTGACACGACACTGAGTGCCGCGTACGCTTCAACAGCTCACTCCGGCGTCGCCTGAAATCGTTCGCCGCGCTTCTTGCTTACTCAAGGCAAGAACTCAAAAACCCGTTTCCTGGACATGCGATGCGCTGTTTCTCTAACTCTCACAGTGTCTCTGGTTCAGGACCTGGGAGGACAGAACGACGGTACCGAACAGCATCCACTCCTGTTTATGACCATCGGATGAGACCTCCTCAGCCCTGCGCTCCCTTCCAACGCAGGACAGCCAGTTCCCGCTTCGTATGAATTTCTCCCATGAAAACGGTCAGTCATGGCTAATGGCATTCCTTCTTTGTTGATGCCAGACGAGTCGCAGGTAGATCACATATGGCACATAGAAACTCTCCACCGAGCTCAAGGCGGAAGGCGAATCGAATCAGGAAATGTCACGAGTTATAGACGATGCATGTGGCAAAGGAAGCTTTCAGAATGCCATTGGCTCCACTGAAACTCAGTGCCCGAGGCTTCTGTCATCACGGACATCTAACATCCGGTGAAACGTGATGGCATCTCAGCACGAAGACTAGCGGTGTGTCGGAGCCACGCAAGTAACATCTGTGAAAGTCCCATGCGTTCCAAACCATATGAGGCTTGCTTTATGGAATGGCTCTCCGAGGAGAGAGATGAGAACCACATCTTTTCTCTCAACATTCCCATGGCATTCACCAAGGACACTGCAAGATAGGTGCAGGGAGTTCCGTTTATATTTGGCCTGGAAACATGCACAGTATACCTGGAAATGATCTACTCATCTAAGGTATCGTACACCTCTCATTACCTGAGTTTCTCCTAATGGATTCTCAGGATTTGATTGGTCCCACAGAACAAGTGTTCTAAAAGTATTTCTCCGCTCCATGTGTTGCTGCATACGGGGGATGGGAGGTGGTTTCAAATGAAACTCAACATTAGTGTTTGAATAATTTTCTGTCCCTGTGGTCAAGAACACGGGGTGAATATTGCTCTAAATAAATGTATTCCACGCTAGCACTTCCTCTACAGAGTGTGAGTGCTGCCTTATTTTGCAGAGACATCCTCTTAGTGTCGTGGAATCGTGAACTGCATGCTGGCTGAGCAAAGTGAGTCTTCACAAACAAGTTTCCCGGTTAACTGTGATGCAAACTTTCACAAGAGTCATACGTGTTTTTTGTCCTCTTCGAGGGAGAGCACGCCGTACATTATTGCATCAACCCCCCGTCCGAACTCATTTTCACAGACCTTTCATCCTTCCTCAGCTTGAGGCTTTCTTGCTAGCCACAGCAAGCGATTACCTGTGGTTACGAACTGTAACTGTGCAAAATGTCATTTTTCACGAGTCTCTTTGCCCCTTGGTGGATGTGAGGGGAAACCAAGTGTGCTTAAGTACACTGTATATCTTCTCTCTTCTTTGAGCTACACGGAAGGAAATCTGACGATATCTATTTTCAGTTGGCATTCATGGGGGTGTGGTCAACTCAAAGAAGCATTGTCTTTTGGCATGTTAGCGGCTCTATTCCCAGCTCTTGTTTTCAGCATATTTGCGTACAGGTTCTGATGTTCGGATGAAACGCACTGAGATTAAGCATTAATGCTTTATCAGTGTGCAGTGCCTCTTGAGAGTCGACTGCCTAGTGATAACTTCAACTTTTATGTGCTCTCCACCAGGCTTTTATGCATCCTATATGGAATAGCCTTCAGGAGAGAAAGCATTACAATTGCTTACTGGCCAGAAAGTGTACTCATTCCATGCCTGCGGTCCACTAATGGCTAATTGCATTCCTTCTTTGCTGATGTGAGATGAGTCACATGTAGATCACACACGGCACATAGAAACTGTCCACCGAGCTCAAGGCAGAAGGCAAATCTGATCTCGAATGATCATGAGACATAGACATTGCATGTGGCAAAGGAAGCTTGCAGAATGCCAGTGGCTCCATTGAAAGCCATTGCATGAGGCTTTTGTCCTCATGGACACCTAACTTCCCATGATACGTGATTCCATCCCAGCAAGAAGGCTAGCAGTATGTAGAGCCTGTCAAGTAATATCGATGAGAATCCTAGGAGTTCCAAACCATATGACCCTTGCTTTATGGAATGGCTCTCGGAGGACACAAATTATAACCACATATTCACCCCAAACATTCCCATCGCATTCGTTGGGACAGTATAAGATAGGTCCAGGGACTGCCGTTCATTTCGGCCTGGACACATGCACAATATACTTGGAAATGATCTACTAGTCTAAGCTACCGTACAGCTCTCATTGCCTGATTTTCTCTTAATGGATTCTAAGGAGTTGTTTTGTCCGACAGCACAGCTTTCCAAAGAGTATTTCTCTGCTCTGTGTTGTATAGAATATGCGGATTGGGGGGCAGAAATTAAAGTCAACATTATTATCTGAACCGGTTTTTTGTCCCTGTGTTCAAGAACACGTGGGTGAACATTGCTCCAAATAAACATATTCCAGGTAAGCACTTTTCTCTACCTAATATGAGCACTCAGACTGCATTGGCAATCCCCGTAGTGGCATGGGATGGTTAACTGCATTTCTGAATTATCAATCTTTGGTATCAGAGACAAATTTTTTGAATTGTGGTACATTTTTCATGAATGTTTATTGTGTTCCATGTCCTCTTTGCGGGAAGAAATGAAGTTCATTGCCGAAAAAACATCCCAACCTAGTTTTCACAGATGTCTGAGTCCTCAACAACATAAATGTTAACTTCCAAACCACAGCAGACTGATCCTGATTTCTACAAATTTCTACCAAATAAAAACTCAGTTTTCACTAATCACCTTCATATTTGGTAGATGTTAGGGGAGTCCAAGCATGCTTACATACTGCTGATAATTCTTTTCCTGGAGCAATACAGAAAACAAACCTGATAATAAATTTTCCCTTGCTATACATGATGCTTTTGCTTTACTTGTTAGAAATAGAAGTTTGCAGCATGGGAGCAGTTCAATTCAAAGGCAATGTTTCAAGCATTTTTGCTTATAGATTCTCAATTTTTTATAATATGTACTGAGCTCTCAGCATTAATACTCAAACAGTGTTTCAGCACATTAGGAAATGTCAACTTTTATATACAATGCACTACGTGTTTATGCTTCATATATGGAATTTTGTTTATGAGAAAAAGCAATAAGAACATGTACTCACCATAAAGATTTCTCATTCCATTCCCCAGGGACACAACAAAAAAGATGCTATGATATCCGCTAATTTTGGCCAAGAAACTTTGTACATTGGAACTGGTAAAGATCCACTAACACTAATAAACAAACCTGACTCTACCCGCAACTCTAACCCTAACCGTAATGTTAACTTTAACTCTTACCCTAACCCTAATCCTAACTTTAACCCAAACCCTAACTCTAACCCTAACCCTAATGTTAACACTAATACTAATCCTAAACTTAACCATAATGCTGACTCTAACCCTATCCATAAACTTATTCCTATACTAAACCCTAACCTAACAATAACCATATCGGTAAACTTAACCCTAACCCTTACATTAACTCTAACCCTAAACCTAACCATATGCTTAACCATAAATTTAAACCTAACAACAACCCTAACTACAAACCTAATTGTAACCATAACCCTAACCCTAAACCTAGCCTCAACCTTAACCATAACACTAAACTAACAACAGACATTACAGCAACCCTAACCCTAATCCTGAATCAAAGTTTAACCCTAACCCTAACCCATACCCTAATCCTAATTCTAATCCTAACAACAACCTATCCAAGAATTCTAACTATAACCCTAAACCTAACTCTAACCCTAACGCTAATAGTAACGTTAACCCTAACCCTCAACCTAACCCTAATGCTGACTCTAACTCTGACCATAACTCTAACCCTACACTAACTCTAACCCTATCCTAACCTTAAGACTAAGACTAAGCCTAACTCTAAACCTAATGCTAATCCTGACCTTAAACCTAAAATTAACCCTAACCCTAATTCTAACAACAACTCTAACAACAACCCTAATTCTAACCATAACACGTAACCTAACCTTAACCTTAATTAATGCTAAACCTAAAGCTAACCCTAACCCTAGCCTTAAAACAAACCCTAATGCTAAACCTAACCCTTAAAGTAACCCTTACTTAACCTAACAGCAAACCTAACTCTAACCCTAACCCTAAACCTAACCCTAGCTCTAACCATAACCCTAACGCTAATACTAACACTAACCCTAACAACAAACTTAAGTGTAACCCTAGCTCTAACCCCAACTCTAACCCTAAACTTAATGACAATCCTAAACCTAAACATAAACCTTACCATAACCCTAAACCGACCCTACCCTAATCCTACCCTTTATACTAACCTGACACCTAACTCTAAACTAAACCTAACTGTAACCTTAACACTAACCCTAACCGTAACCCTAATGCTAACCCTAAACTTAACACTAAACCTAAACCTAACTCTAATGCTAACCCTAACCCTGACACTAACAACACCCCTAATACTAACCGAATACTAACCTGAATTCTAACCCTAAATCTAACCCTAACTTTAAAACTCATGCTAACACTAAAACTAACCCTAACTTTAACCCTAAATCTAACCACTACTCTATCCCTAACTCTAACTCCAACCCTAAACCTGATACTACCCCTAAACCTAATCCTAACCCTAAAAACAACCCTAAGCCTAACCATAACCATACTGCTCTCCTTCACCCTGAACCAACCCTAACACTAATCCAAGCCCTAACCCTATCCCAACCCTAAATTTAACCCTACTCTAATCTTAACCCTATCCCTAACCCTAAACCTAAATCTGATCCTAACCCTAACCTTAACCATTAGGGTTAGTGTTAGGGTTAGGTTTAGGTTTAGATTTAGTGTTAGGGTAGAGTTAGCATCAGGGTTAGAGTTAGGGTCAGGGTTAGGATTATGGTTAGAGTTAGCATAAGGGTTAGATTAGGGTTAGGATTGGAGTTAGGGTTAGGGTTAGGGTTACTCTTAGAGTTAGGGTTAGAGTTAGCTTAAGGTTAATGTTAGGTTTATGGTTAGTGTTAGGTTTAGGGTTAAGGTTATGGTTAGGGTTGCTCTTAGGGTTTTGTTAGAGTTAGGGTCAGGTTTAGGGTTAGGGTTAGGTTTAGGTTTATGGTTAGAGTTATGGTAGAGTTAGCACCAGGGTGAGGGTTAGGATTAGTATTAGAGTTAGGGTAAGAGTTAGGGTTAGGGTTAGGGTTAATGTTAGTGTTATGGAGAGGGTTAGTTTTAGGGTTAGGGTTAGGGTTAGGGTTATGATTGTTAGCATTGTCATTAGAATTAGGGTTATTATTAAGTTTAGGGTTATGGCTGTTGTTAAGATTAGGGTTAGGGTTAAGTTTAGAGTTAGGGATAAGGTTAGCGGTAGGGTTAGTGTTAGGCTTAGAATTAGTTTTTGGATTAGGGTTAGGGTTAGGCTTAGGGTTAGGCTAAATATTGGGTTTAGTGTTACGGTTTGGGTTTGGATTATTAGGGTTATAGTTAGGGTTAGGGTTAGTGTAAGGGTTAGAGTAGAATAAGGGTTAGGGTTAGGTTTCGGGTTATTGTTATGGTTAGGATTAGAATGAGGGTTAGGGTTAGGGTTAGTGTTACTGTTAGGGTTTTTGTTAAGGTTAGAGTTATGGTTAAAATTAGGGTTAGGTTTCCGGTTAGCGTTAGGGTTAGAATTAGAGTTAGCGTTAAGGTTAGAGTTAGGATTATGGGTATGGTATGGGTTGGGGTTAGGGTTAGAGTTAGCATTAAAGTTAAATTTAGGTTTAGGTTTAGGTTAAGGTTTAGAGATAGGGTTAGGGTTAGCATTATGGTTAGCATTAGGATTAAATTTAGTTTTGTTGTTATGATTATTGTTAGGGTTAGGTTTAGGGTTAAGGTTAGGGTAAGGTTTAGAGTTAGTTTAAGGGTAATGGTTACAGTTAAGTTTAGAGTTAGCATTAGGATTAAGATTAAGGTTAAAGTTAGGTTTAGGGTTAAGATTAGTGTTAGGATTAGAGTTTGTGTTACAGTTAGGTTTATGGTTAGCTTTAGACTTAGGGTAAGAGTTTTTGTTAGTTTTAGGGTTAGCATTAAGAGTAGGATTTGGATTAGGGTTAAGGTTGTTTTTAGGGATAGGTTTGGGTTAGGATTAAGGATAGGGCTGTATAACGTAAGTGTTAGGGTTATATTTAGGGTTAGGGTTGTGGTTAAGGCTGTTGTTAGGGTCAGGGTTAGTGTTAGGGATAAGGTTAGTGTTATCATTAGGGTCGGGTTTAGTGTTAGGATTTTTGTTAAGGTTATTATTAGCGTTAGGGTTAGGATGAGGCTTAGGTTTAGAATTAAGTTTAAAGATAATGTTACAAATGGTTAGTAGTAAGTTTAGGGTGAGGATTAGGGTTAGGGTTAGGATTAGGGTTATGTTTAGGCTTAGGGTTAGCGTTAGCAATAGGGCTAGGGGTAGAGTTAGATTTGTTGTTAGGATTGTTGCTCAGGGTAGGGTTAGGGATAGGGTTAATATTAGGGTTAGAGTTAGGTTTAGTGATAGTGTTAGTGTTAGCCTTAGGTTTAGGGTTAGGGTTGCTGTTAGTGTTGTTATAGGGTTAAGGTTTGGGTTAAGATTAGGATTAGGGTTAGGTTTAGTATTAAATTTAGAGGTAGGTTTAGTGTATGGTTTGTTGTTAGGGTTGTAGTTAAGGTTAGATTTAGGTTTAGGCATAGGGGTAGGGTTATTGTTAGAGTTAGGGTTAGTGTTAGGTTTAAGGTTAAGATTAGGGTTAAGGTTAGTGTTAGGGTTAGGGTGAGCATTGTTAGGGTTAAGTTTAGAGTTAGTGTTCCTGTTAGGGTTATTGTTTTGGTTAGAGTATGGGTTAGGCTTAGGGTTAGGTTACGGTTAGGTTAGTGTTAGGGTTAGGTTTGGAGTTACCATTCAGGTTATTGTTAGCTTTAGGGTTATGGTTCAGGTTAGGGTTCGTGTTATGGTTAGGGTTACGTTTGCGGTTAGGGTTAGTGTTACCATTATGCTTAGGTTAATGGTTAGTGTTTGGTTTAGTGTTAGCATAATGGTTAGTGGTAGAGTTAGGGTTAAGGTTAGGGTTAGTTAGGCTTGTTAGGGTTAGAGTAAGGTTAGTGTTAGTGTTAGGGTTACAGTTATCATTAGGGTTAGGGTTACGGTTAGGGTTAGGGTTAGGGTAGGATAAGGGCTAAGGTTAGGTTCAGTGTTAGCATTAGGGTAGTGTTAGGTTTAGGGTTATTGTTAGTGTTAGGGTTAGGGATACGACTACGGTTAGGCTTTGGGTTAGAGTTAGAGTTAAGGTAAGGGTTAACACTAAGTTTATGGTTTGCATTAGGGTTAAGGTTAGGGATAGGGTTAGAATTAGCGTTAGGATTACGGTTAAGGTTAGGTTTAGTTTTAGAGTTAGGGTTAGCATTAGTGTTAGGGTAGGCTTAGGGTTGTTGTGACAATTTTTGATAGGATTAAGGATAGGGTTAGGGTTCAGGTTAGTGTTACGATTAGGGTTTGGCTTAGGGTTAGTGTTCGTGGGAGGGCTGAGTTAGAGTTAGAGTTTGATTTAGCTTTAGGGTTAGGGTTAAGTTTGGGGTTAGTGTTAACAATAGAGTAGGGTTACGGTTAATATTAGGGTAAGGGCTAGGGTTAGAATTAGTGTAAGAAATAGCGTTAGGTTTTGGGTTAGCTTTAGGGTTTGTGTTAGGGTTAGGGTCAGAGTTACGGTTGGAGTTAAGGCTTAGTATTATTGTTAGGGTTAGGGTCAGGGTTGGGGTTAGGGTTAGAGTTAGGATTAGTTTTAGAGTTGCTGTTAGACTTAGGAGTAGAGTCAGGATTAGGTTTGGGTTAGGGTTAGATTTAGGGTTAGGGTTAGGATTAGGTTTAGAGTATTGATATTCATTAGTGTTAGGCTTAGGTGTAGGGTTAGTGTTAGTGTTAGGGTTAAGGTTAGCTTTAGAGTTAGGATTAGGGTTAAGGTTGTTAGGATTAGTGTTAGGGTTAGTCATAGAGATTGCGTTGTTAGCATTAGGGTTAAGGTTAACTTTATGGTTAGTGTTTACCTTTGGTTACAGTTACGGTTAGGGTTAGAGTTAGGTTTAGAGTTAGAGCTACTGATAGACTTAAGGTTAGGGTTAGAGTTTGAGTTAGAGTTTTGGCTAGAGTTAGGGTTAGAGTTGTTGTTAGGGTTAGAATTAGGCTTAGAGTTAGCATTAGGGTTAGGGTTAGGGTAATTGTTAGGGTTAAGGTTATGGTTTTGGTTAGGGTTAACATTAGGTTTGGAGTTAGGATTAAGGTTAGGGTTAGTGTTATGAGTATGAGTAGGTTTAGGGTAAAGTTAGAATTAAGGTAAAGTTTAAGGTTAGGTTTAGGATTAGCAATAGGATTATGATTAGGGTTTGGGTTATGTCTGTTGTTATAGTTAGGGTTAGGTTTAGGGTTAGTGTTAAGGATACGATTAGGGTTAGCATTAGGGTTAGGATTAAGGTTAGGGTTAGGGTTAGGTTTAGGTTTAGAATTAGATTTTTTTGTTTTTATTGAAGATGTGGTTGTAATCTGTGTCCTCAGAGAACCATTCCAAAAATCCAGAGTTGTATGATTTGGAACTTTTTTGGACATTGGAAGCCACTTTCAAAGATGTTACTTCTAAAGCTCTGACACATTGCTAAACATCTTTTTTGGATGCCATCATGTTTAACAGGAGCTTAGATGTCCGTGAGGATAAAAGCTTCAGGCAATGGCTTTGAATGGAGCCACTTGCATTCTGTAAGCTTTCTTTTCCAAATGCATTGTCTATGTCTTGAGATCATTTGTCATCAGATTCGCCTTTTGTATTGAGCTAAGAGGAGATTTTATATGTGCTGTGTGTAAGCTTCCTGGGACTAGTCTAACATCAGCAAAGAAGGAATGAGATTAGTGAATATTGACAGTATTCATAGTGGAAATTCATACAAACTGGAAAGGAGTTTTGGAAGGGAGTGCAAGCGTTGAAGAGTACTCACTCAACCAATTATCATAAACAGGAGTGGATGCTGTCCAATACTATAGTTCTTTCTTCCTATGTACTGGATATGAAGAACTATTAAAGTTAGAGAAAGATTGCATTGCACATCAAGGAACGGGTTTTTGATTACCTCCCTTGTGTTAGCCAGAAGTGCAGGTATGACTCAATGCTAATATTGGTGTGTCTTGTGGAGCCTCAGGCAACACTCAAACAATGTAGAGGGAAGTGTAGAGTTCAAAATTGTACTTAGTTGAGTACATTTCTAACTTGAGAAAGAGCTTCTTCCATATGTACTCGATCGTGGGAACTACAAAACCAGTCTTACATGACTGTAACTTTCTGCTAACCCCCAGGTTTCAGTATCATCTACGGGGAGCAATACTCCTTAGAGATCCATACTCAAACAAAACATCTACTTAGACTATGTGAACACATACGAATGTGATGACTTCTTTCCTGTAGCTTAGAGTAGTGGACCTTCCCAGTTCCACTGTACAGTGTTTCTTGGCCAAAATTAACAGATGCCACTGGATTGTTCTTCTAGTGTTTCAAGGGCTTAGAAGGAGAAATCTTTATGGGGGTAAGTGATTTTAATGTTTTTTTCTCATAAATTTAATTTCATATATGAAGCCTATACATGTTGTGCAATGCATATAAAAGTTGGAATTTTCTGAGGCCATGGTTCAAAAGGTGCTGAAACACTTTTAGAGCATTAATGCTGGGATCTCAATATGTTGAATCATAAATTTAGAATCTATAAGCAAAAATACTTGGAAGAATGGCTTTGAATTGAGCTACTGCCAGGCAACAAGCAATGACAGCTTAATGTAGCTTAGAGTAGTGGAACTTTACCACTTCTACTGTAAAATGGTTCTTGGCCTAAATTAACAAAAGCCGCTGGATTTTCTTTTTAGTGCCACAGAGGAATGGAATGAGTAAACTTTCTGGCCAATAAAGTGATTGTAATGCTTTCTCTCATAAATGCAATTCCATATATGAAGTATAAATGCCTACTGAAAAGTATATAAAAGTTGAAATTTTCCCAAGGCTATCTCTCAAGAGGCACTTCCGCACTGATAGAGCAGTAATGCTGGAAGCTCAGTTCGTTTCATCAAAAATTTAGAAGCTATAAGCAAAAATGCTTGAAACAATGGCTTTGAACTGAATCACTTCCATGCCACAAGCCTCTGTTTCTTTGAAATTGACCAAACATGTCGTATATGCCTTCCGTATTGCTCTAAGAAGAGAGTTGGCATCACGTGTATGTAAGCTTCCTTGGATTCTCCTAACATCTACCAGCTGGAAAGCGACTAGTGAAAACTTACAGATTCAGTAGTTATAATTCGTAAAAAGTGGGAATCGCCTCCCGTGGGTTGGAAGGTATTCTCAATGTGAGGAGGATGCCAACATCTGTGAAAAACAAGTTGGAGTGGTGTTTCAATAATGTATCGCATTTCTTCCCTCAAAGAGGACATAAAACACTATAAAGGTTAGTGAACATTTGTATCACCATTCAAGGAAACTTGTTATTGATTACACATATTTGGTAAGTCAGAAATGCAGGTAACGACTCAATGCTAATATCAGTGTGTCCTGTGGAGCCTCAGGCAGCACTCAAACAATGTAGAGGCTACCTTCCAAGCCACAGCAGGCTGATCCCCTTTTCTACAAATTTCCCTTAAAAAAAACTGTTAGTTTTCACTAATCACTTTCATAGTTGGTAAACGTTTGAAGAGTCCAAGGATGCTTACATAGTGCTGATGTCGTCTCTTCATAGAGAAATATGGAAGTCAAACCTGATGATAAATTATCACTTAGCACGTACAATGTTTTTGGTTTACCTGTAAGAAATATAAGATTGCAGCATGGAAGCGGCTCAATTCAAAGCCAATGTTCCAAACATTTTTGCTTATAGAGTCTAAATTTATGATGATATGTACTGAGATCTCAGCATTAATGCTTGAATAGTGTTTCAGTGCATTTGGAAATTTCAGCTTTTATATGCATTGCACTACGAGTTTATGCATCATGTATGGGATTGCGTTTATGAAAAAAAAAGCAATACAATCATGTACTCACCATAAAGATAAATCATTCCATTCCCCTGGGGCACTATGAAAAAGATCCGGTGATTTCTGCTAATTTTAGCAAAGAAACATTGTACTTTGGATCTGGTAAAGATCCACCAACCCTAACAAAAAAACTAACTCTAGCTATCCCTAACACTAATGCTCACCCTAAACCTAAACCTAAACCTAAACCTAAGTCATACCCTAACCTTAACCCTAACCGAAACACTAAATCTAAACCTAACCGTACCCCTATTCTACACTAACCTTAACCCTAACTGTAACCGTAATGCTAATCCTAACACTAACACTAACCGGAACCCTAATCCTAATGCTAACTGTAACTCTATCGCTAATCCTAAACCTAACACTAACCCTAATGGCTAACCCTAACACATACCCTAAACCCAACCCTAACCCTAACCTTGATGCTAAATCTAACCCTGACTCTAACCGTAACACACTAACTCTAACACTCACCCTAAACCTAGCACTCAACCTAACCCTAACTCCAACCTCAACCCTGATCTGGAACCTAAACATAACCCTGAATTTGATCATATATCTAACACTAAAACTAACCCTAACATTAACCCGAATTCTAACCTTAACAACAACCCAACCAGCAACCATAACCCTACCCTGAACCTAACTGTAACACTAACTCTAACCATAACTCTAACACTAACCCTAATCACAACCATAACCATAAGCCTAACTCTAACTCTAACACTAACTACAAACATAACCCTAACCATAAACCTACCCTAATGATACCTCTAACCATAACCCTAAACTTAACTCTACATCTATCTCTAACCCTAACTCTAACCATAAAAACAATCCTAACCCTAACCCTAAGCCTAACACTAATTCTCATTTTATACTTAAATCTAGCCATAAACTTAGGGTAATGGTTATGGTTTAGTGTTAGGGTTAGTGTTAAGATTAGGTTTACTATTACGGTTAGGGTTAGCGTTAAGTTTAGGGTTAAGGTTAAGGTCATTGTTACGGTAAAGCTTAGAGTTAGGGTTATGGTTAGGATTAGAGCTCGCGTTTGGCTTAGGGCTAGGGTTAGTGTTAGGGTGGGTCTTAGGGTTATTGTTAGGGTTAGGGTTAAAGTCAGGCTTAGGGTTTGAGTTAGGGTTAGAGTTGGTGTTAGGGTTAGGTTTAGGGTTAATGTGAGTTAGCATTAGGTTAGGGTTAGAGTTAGGGTTAGGGTTAGAGTTAGGGTTAGGGTTAGTGTTAGGTTTTGGGTTAAGATTAGGGCTAGGATTAGGGTTATACTTAGGGTATGGGTTAAGGTTAAGTTTAGGGTTAAGCATGAGTGTTAGGGTTAGGATTAGAGTTAGAGTAAGGGTTAGCTTTAATTTAGGGTTACCGTTTGGGTTAGGGTTAGTTTTAAGGTTAGGTTAGGTTAGGGTTAGGGTTAGGCTTAGGGTTTTAGTTAGCATTAGGGTTATACTTAGGTTCAGCGTTATGGTCAGGGTTGCTGTTAGGGTTGTTATTAAGGTTAGGGTTAGGGTTAAGGGTAGGTTAGTGTTTGGGTCAGGTTTAGTTTTAGGGTAAGGGTTAGGGTCAGAGTTAGGTTTGTTGTTAGGTTTGTTGTTAGTGTTAGAGTTAATGTTAGTCTTAGGGTTAAGGTTAGGTTTATGTTTATGGTTAGCGGTAGATTTAGGGTTAGGGATAAGGTACGGTTTAGGGTTAGAGTTAGCATTACTGTTAGGTTAGGGTAAGCTTTAGGGTAGAGTTAGCATTAGGGTTAAGGTTCAGGTTAGGTTTACGGTATGGCTTAGGGTTAGGGTTAGGAGTAGGCTTATGTTATGGGTTTGGGTTAAGGTTAGATTAGCGTTAGTATTATTGTTAGGTTTAGGGTTAGGGTTAGGGTTAGTGTTAGGTTAGGGTTAGGGTTAGAGTTAGCATTAGGGTTAGGTTTAGGATTAGGGTTAGGGTATGAGTTAGGTTTATGATTAAGGTTAGCGTTTGTGTTAAGGTTAGGTTTAGGGTTAGAGTTAGCATTAGGGTTAAATTTAGGGTTAGTGTTAGAGTTAGGTGTAGAGTTAGCGTTATGGTTATGGTTAGGTTCAGGTTAGGGTTAGAGTTAAGGTAAAGTAAGGGACAGGTTTAGGATTAGAATTAGGGTGAGGTTATGGTTGTAGTTAGGTTTATGGTTAGGGTAAGGAATGGGTTAGGTTTAGGTTTAGGTTGAGAGTTAGCATTAGGATTAGGGTCAGGGTTAGATTTCATGTTAAATTTAGGGTTAAGGTTACGGTTCGGTTTAGACTTAGGTTTACACTAGGGTAAGGGTTTGGGTTAGGTATAGGGTTTGCATTAGTGTTGTTTTTAGGGTTGCTGTTATGTTTAGCATTAGGGTTAGTGTTGCTGTTAGGGTTAGTTGTAGGGTGAGGTCTAGAGTTAAGGTTATGGTTAGCAGTTTGTTTAGCACTATGTTTTGGTTTCAGGTTAGGGTTAGGGTTAGATTTAAGGTAAAATTAGGGTCTTGTTTAAGGTTTGAGTTAGCATTAGGGTTACGGTTAAGTTTAAAATTAGGGATACACCAGTGTAAGGGTTAGGGTTAAGTATAGGGTTTGAGTTAGGGGTTGAATAAGTTTTAGGTTTAGGGTTGTTGTTAGGGTTATTGTTAGGATTAGGGTTAGTGTTAGGCTTTGGGTTAGGTTTAGGTTTAGGGTTTGGATTAGAGTTGTATTAGGGTAGGGTTAGGGGTGGTTTAGGTTTAGGGTTAGGTCAAGGGTTAGGGTTAGAGTTAGAGTTAGATTATGGTTATGTTATCAGCAGTACTTATCAGCAATACATAAGCATCATTGGACTCTCCTAACATCTACCAACTATGAAAGTGATTAGTGAGAACTGAGGGGTTTTTTTAGTAGAAATTTATAGAAAGCAGGATCAGCCTGCTGTGGTTTGGAAGGCAGCCTTTATGTTGAGGAGGACACAGACATCTGTGAAAAATAATGTGATGGTGTTTCGGTAATGTACTTCGTTTCTTGTCTCAAAGAGGACATAGAGCACAATAAACATTCATGAACAATGTACCGCAATTCAAGGAAAATTGTTTCTGATACTTAAGTTTGGTAATTCAGAAAGGCAGTTAACCATTCCATGCCACTACTGGTGTGTCCTTTGTAGTCTGAGTACTCAGACTAGGTGGAAAAAAGTGTTTACCTGGAATACGTTTATATAGAGCAATATTCGTCCCTGTGTTCTTGACCACAGGGAACAGAAAGTCAATCCAGACGCGAATGTTAATTTTTATTTGCCACCCCCCTATTCCCCATATTCGGTACTACACAGAGTGGAGAAATTCTCTTTGGAGAGCTGTGCTGTCGGACAAAACATCTTAGAAAACTTTAAAATAAACTCAGGCAATGACAGCTGTACAGTAGCTTAGAGTAGTAGGTCATTTAGAGGTATACTGTACCATGTTTCCAGGACAAAAATAAACAGCAGCCCCTGGACCTACCTTGTAGTGTCCCAGGCAAATGCAATGGGAATGTTTGGGATGAAGATGTGGTTGTATCTGTGTCCTTGGAGAGCCATTCCATAAAACAAGAGTCATATGGTTTGGAATTCCTTTGACATTGGAAGTGACTTTGAAAGATGTTACTTGAGAGGTTCTGACACACTACTAGTCATCTTGCTGGGATGCCATCATGTTTAACAGGAAGTTAGATGTCTGTGAGGACAAAAGCCTTAGGCAATGGCTTTGTATGGAGCTACTTGCATTCTGCAAGCTTCCTTTGGCACATGCACGGTCTATGTCTTGTGATCATTTGGCATCAGATTCGCATTTCTTATTGAGCTCCAAGGAGATTTCATATGTGCCGTGCGTGGGCTGCCTGGGACTCATCCAACCTCAGCAAAGATGGAATGCAATTAGTGAACACTGACATTTTTCATAGTGGAAATTCTTACGAAGTAGGCTGCCCTGTGTTTGAAGGGAGTGCAAGCATTTAAGAGGATTCAACCAATTGTCATTAACAGGAGTGAATGCTGTATAATACTATAGTTCTTTCTTCCCATGTACTAGACATAAAACACTATGAAAGTCGGAGAAAGTTCACATTACAGGTCAAGGAAACAGGTTTTTGATTACATCTTGCATAAGCCAGAAGTGCAGGTAACGACTCAATATCAGTGTGTCCTGTGGAGCCTCAGGCAGCACACAATGTAGAGAAAAGTGTAGAGTTTTAACTGTACTTTATTGACTGAATCTATGACTTGAGAATGAGTTTTTTCCCTATGTACTTGATTGCAGGAACTATAAAACCAGTCTTACATGATGGTAGATTTCTGCTAATGCCAAATTTCAGTATCACCTACTGGGGACACTATGGCTTAGATTTCCATACTCTCAAACAAAACATCTGCTAGACTATGTGAAACATGAATGCAATGACAGCTTTCCTGTAGCTTAGAGAAATGGATCTTTACCATGTATATTGTAAATGTTTCACTGCCGAAAATAAGCAGCATTGTCTGGATCTACCTTGTGGTGTCTTAGGTGAATGTAATGGGGATGTTTTGGGTGAAGATGTGGTTGTAGTCTGTGTCCTCAGAGATTCATTCCGTAAATCAAGAGTCCTATGTTTTGGAACTCTTTCGGACATTGAAACTGACTTTCAAAGATGTTACTTGAGAGGCTCTGACACACTGTTAATCACCTTGCTGGTATGCCATCATGTTTAACAGGAGGTTAGATGTCTTTGAGGACAAAAGCTTCAGACAATGGTTTCAAAAGAAGCCACTTGCATTCTGTTAGTTTCCATTTCCACATGCATCGTCTATGTCTTGTGATTATTCCTCCTCAGATCACCTTCCATATTGAGCTCAGAGGAGATTTTCTATGTGCTGTGTGTGAGCTACCTGGGACTCGTCTAACATCAGCAAAGAAGGAATGCGATTAGTGACTACTGACAATTTTTATAGTGGAAATTCGTACGAAGGGGGAACTGGCTGCCCTGCGTTGAAAGGGAGTGCAAACGCTGCAGAGGAGTCAACCAATTGTCATAAACAGGAGTGGATGCTGTTCAATACTATAGTTCTTTCTTCCCATGTATGGGACATAAAACACTATGAGAGTTCAAGAAAGAGCGCACCGCATGTCAAGGAAATGGGTTTTTGAATTCTTGTGTTGGGTAAGCAAGAAGTACAGTTAACAATTCAATGCTACCCTGGTGTGTCTTGTTGAGTCATATGCGGCACAATGTAAAAGAACGTGTAGAGTTCTTATCTGTACTTTGTTGAATACATTTCTGATTTGAGAAAGAGCTTTGCCTCCGTGTTCTTGATGAAGGGAACTACAAATCCAGTCTTACACAACTGTAGCTTTCTGCTAACACCCTGATTCAGCAATTTTGGCCAGGAAACATTACTCCTGGTAAGAGCCACTACTAGATACCAACAGAAAGCTGCCATAGCATTAGTTTCTCTTCAAGTATGCTAAGGAAATGCTTTGTTCCAACGTGTAGATCCCTGAAGAGTATTTCTTCCCATTCCTTAGTACTGAATTCTGGGCACAAAAGGAATATCAACAGTCGTGTGAGCATGGGTTTCCTGTTCCTTGAGGCTAAGGATAGGGAAGCGAATTTTGCTCAGAAGGAATCTCTTCCAGGTAACAGTGTAACACTTTCCTCTACATTGTATGGGTGCTCCCTTAGACTGCACAGGACACACCATAGCATTGATTTGTGAACAGCAATGGTGGCTTACAAAACATATGTATACTGAAACACGTATCCTTGTACTGCAACACAAACTCACCAATTTAATAGTTCTTTATGTCCTCTTCATGGAAAGAAACAAAATACATCATTGAACTGCCATTCCAACTTGTCTTTCACAGACATTTGACTCCTCCTTAAAATAGGGGATTCCCTCCAACTCACAGCAGGCCTACCAAGTTCGTATCAATTGCCACTTGAAAACTATCTGCTTTCAGCAATTACGTGTATACCTGGTAGGTGTTAGGATAGTCCAACACTGCTTACGCGTAGCTGATGTCAACTCTCCTCTTAGAGCATTACAGCAGGAATCTCTGTATATAAATTTTCACTTGGCTTAGATGATGTGTTTGGTGCTCCTGAAAAAACAGAAGTTTGTGGAGTGGAAGTGGCTTGATTCAAAGCTTTTATTTCAAGATTTTTGCTGATAGTTTCTAAATTTATGATTAAACATATTGTGATTTTAGTATTAATGCTCCGACTGTGTGTCAGCACCACATCAGAAACACCGCTGGGAAATTGTTTCCACTTTTATACACATTCCACGACATGTTTCTTCTTCATATACAGAACTGTGTTTATAAGAAAAAGCATTACAATCACTTCCTTACTAGAAAGATTTCTCATCAAAGTTGCCTGCGACACGACAAGAGTGATCTAGAAGTTTCTGTAACTTTTGTCCAAGGAAGAGTGTACTGTGGAGCTGGAAAAGATCCGCCGCTCTAAGATACAGGAAAGCTGGCATTGCATTTGTTTCTCTTCAAGTATGCTAAGGAGATGCTTTTTTCCAGAGCATAGATCTCTGAAGAATATTTCTCCGCAGACTTTACTACCAAATTCTGGGTGCAAATGGAAAATCAACAGACATGTGAGCATGGAATTTCTGTTCCTTGAGCTCAAGAACAGGGAAGTGAATATTGCTCAAAATCAATCTATTCCAGGTAAACACTGTAACACTTTACACTGTTTGGGTGCTGCCTTAGACTGCACAGGACACACCATTCATAGCATTGAATCGCGAACTGCAATTCTGGCTTTCCTGAATGTACGTATACAGAAACAAGTTTCCTTGACCTGTGATACAATCTTTCACTACTTCAGATAGGGCTTTCTGTCCTCTTCATGAGAAGAAACAAAACATAAAATTGAACCACCATCCCAACTTGTTTTTCACAGGCGTTTGTTTCCGCCTCAACACAGAGGCTCCCGTCCGGCCCAGGCAGCCTGTTCCACTTCGTACAAAGTTCCACTTGAAAACTGTCAGTTTTCACTAATCACTGGGAGAGTCCAAGGCTGCTTACGCATAGCTGATGTCAACTCTCCTCTTAGAGTGTTACAACAGCAAATCTGATGATAAATTGTCACTTCTCTTATATGATACATTTGGTGCTCCTCAAAGAAACAAAATCTTGCGGCATGGAAGTGGCTCAATTCAAAGCTTTTACTTCAAGAATTTTTTGCTGATAGTTTCTAAATTTATGATGAAACGTATTGAGATCCCAGCAGTAATGCTTTAACAATGTCCGCGCCACATCAGAAATGCTGTTTGGAAACTGTTTCCACTTTTACATACATTGCACTACACTTTTTTTCTTCATATACGGACTAGCATTTATGAGAAAAAGCATTACAATTGCTTCCTCCCTGGAAATATTTCTCATCATATTTGCCTGGGACAATACCAGGAAGATCCAGGGGCTTCTGTTACTTTTGGCCAAGAAAGAACGTACAGTGGAGCTGAAAATATCCATGGCTTATGATACAGGAAAGCTACCATTGCGTTCGTATGTGTCCACATATTCCAAGCCGATGTTTTGTGTGATAGTAGGGATCTCTGAAGAGTATTGCTTCCCAGAACATGTTGCTAAAATCCAGGCATGAGAAGAAAGCTACGGCCGTGTAATACTGCCTCTGTAGTTCCCTATGATCAAGAACATGGGGGCTGAGCTCTTCCTCAAATTGGAAAGGCATTCAACAAAGTACAGATAAAAACTCTACACTTTCCTGTACATTGTTCGCTTGCCACCTGAGCTTTCACAGTGCACACTGATAGTAGTTTTAAATCATTAACTGCATTTCTGGCCTAACAAATGCAAATATTGGAAAGCCCGTTTCCTTGACATGCGATGCAATCTTTCTCTGATTTTAATAGTGTTTTATGTCCAGTACATGGGAAAAAGATGTATAGTATAGAAACCCCGTCCGCTCTTGTTTATAACAACCGTTTGCGTCTCCTCGTAATTTGTGCTCCCTTCCAACGCAGGGCCGCCTGAGCCCACTTCGTAAGAATTTCCACTATGAAAACTATCAGTTTTCACTCATCTTATTCCTGTTAGAAGAGTCTGAGGAAGCTTATGCACAGCAGATCGAAAAATCTCCTCTTGGCACTATAAGGCAGGCAAATCTCACAACGAATCATCTCTTGACAGTTAAGTCGCGTTTGCAAACAGAAGCTTGCAGAATGCAAGTGCTTCCATCAAAGCCATTTCCTGAAGCCTTTATCCTCTGAAACAGTCATCTAACCTCCTGATTAAACACAAAGGCATACCTGCAAGGTGTTTTAGCAGTGTCAGAGACTCTGAGAAATGTCTTTGAAAGATGCTTCCTATGTTCACAGGCGTTCCAAAACATATGACTCTAGAATTGTGGAGTGGTTTTCAGAGGACACAGGTTACAACCACATCCACACCAGAAAACATCCTCGTCACATTCTCCTTGGACACTACAAGCAAGATCAAGGTGCTTCTCTGCATTTTTGGCCAAGAAGCATTTTACAATACTCCTAGTAAGATTCACTACTATAAGCCATAGGAAGGCTGCCATTGCATTAGTTTCTCTTCAAGTATGCTAAGGAGATGCGTTGTTCCAGAGTGTAGATCTCTGAAGCATATTTCTCCACAGTCTGTAGTTCGGCATTCGGGGTGTGTATAGAAAAAGCAACAGTCGGGTCAGCGCGGGGTATCTCTTCCCTGCAGTCAAGAACAGGGGAGTGAATATTGCTCAAAATAAATCTATTCCAGGAAAACACTGTAACACTTTTCTCTACATTGCTTGAGGGCTGCCTTCGGCTGCATAGGACACAACATTCATAGCATTGAACCATTAACTGCAATTCGGGCTTACCAATCGTACATAGTCCAAACAAGTTTCCTTGACCTGTGATACAAACTTTCACTAATTTGATTAGTTCTTTATGTCCTCTTCATAGAAAGAACCAATATACATAATTGAACCCTAACGCTAACCTGAACCCTCACCCTAAAAACACTAGTAACCCTAATCCTAACTTTAACATTAAGTCTATCAATCACCTTAACAACACCCTAAAACTAAACCTAAAATTAAACCTGACCCTCACTTTACCAACAACCTTAAAACCAAAGTTAAACATAGCCATAACCAAAATTGAAACCTAAGCCTAAAACTAAACCTAACCCAAACCTTATCCCTAAACCTCACCCTAACCCTAACCCTAATTCCAAAACCTAATTCTAACCCCAACTCTAAACCAAATACTACTCCTAAGCCTACCCTAACACTAACAACAACCCTGACACTAACTCTAACTGTAAACCTAAGCCTAACGTTAACTTTAAACCTAACACTAAAGATATAACTAACCTTAACACTAACCCTGATTGTAATTCTAATCCAATGCTAACCCTAACACTAACCTAACACTAACCCTAACTCTTAACCTAACCCTAGCCCTGATCCTAACCCTGACTCTAACCTCAATCCTAACTCTAACAGTCTTTAACCTCACCCTAATACTAAACTTAACCCTAACCAAACCACAGGCCTTACCCTAAGCCTACACCTAACGCTAAGCCTAATCATAACCCTAACCCTAACACTGACCCTAACCCTAACCCTAATCCTATCCCTAACCCTGAATCTAACTGTAACCCTAGCCCTAAACCTAACCTTAACACTAATCCTAACTGTAACCATAACCCTAACCCTAAAATTTACCCTAACCCTAACTTAAAACCTAACCCTAACCCTAAACCTAATCCTAACTGTCACCATAACAACAACACAAACAACATATCTAACTCTAATCCTAAAAAAAACCACATTAACACTACTCTAAGCCTACTGCTAACCCTAATCCTAACACTAACCCTTATTCTAAACCTAACAGTAATCCTAACTCTAATGCTAACTCTAACCCAAACCCTAACCCTAAACCTAATCCTAACCCTAATCCTAACACTAACCATAACCCTACTCTAACCCTAAACCTAATCCTATTTCTAACATCAAAACAACACTAATAACAAACCTAATTCTAAACCTAACCCTGACCCTAACTCTAACCCTAACCCTAATTCTAACTCTAAACCTAATCCTAACCTTAACCCTAACACTAACTCTAACCCTAACTTTAACCCTAACCATAATGCAACCCGAACTGTAACCATAACCCTAAAGCTAACCATAACAGTAATTTAACTGTAACCCTAGCACTAATCCAAACCCGGATCCTGACCCTTTCCGTCATCCTAACTGTAATCATAACCCTAAACCTAATACTTACTCTAACCCTAACCCTAAACATAATGTCAACTGTAATCTGAACCCTAACTCTAACACTAACCATAACACAAACCCTAATGCTAATGCTAACCCTAAACATAACGCTACTCGTAACCCTAATCTTAATTCTAACAACAACCATAACAACCCTAACCCTAACCCCAACTCTAACCTTATCAACAATCTTAAACCTAACAACAACCGTAACAACAACCTTAACACTAAACTTAACCCTAATGGTAACGCTAACACTAATACTATCCAGAATCCTAACTCTAACCCTAACCCTAACAACAAACCTAATTCTAACCCTAACCCTAACCATAAACCTAACTCTTCCACTAACTCTAACCCTAACCTGAATCCTAACACTAAACCTAATTCTAACCCTAATCCTTACCCTAAAACCTTAAACCTAACCCTAATCCTAAGCCTAACCCTAACCTAACCCTAACAACAACCTTAATAACAAAGCTAATTCTAACCTAACCCTAACGCTAACTCTAAACTTAACTCTAACAGTAAACATAACCATAACCCTAACCCTAATGCTAACTCTAACGCTAACTCTAACCCGAAACCTAACCCTAACCGTAACACCAACCCTAACCTTAAACCTAATGCTAACCCTAAACCTAACTCTAAAACTTACCCTCAATCTAACCTTAACCCTAACCCTAATGCTAACTCTAAACCTAACCATAACCTTAAACCTAACCCTAATCCTAACCCTAACATTAACACTATCCCTAACCCTAATGCTAACAGCAACCCTAGACTTAACCCTAACTCAAACCCTAACTAAAACCCTAACTGTACCCTAACCTGAACCCGAACCCTAATCCTAAATATAATGTTAACACAAACCCTTACCCTAACCCAAACACTGACCATAATCTTAACAATACTTCTAATCCTAACTGTAACCCTATGCTTAAAATGCTATCTGTAATCCTAACCCTAACCTTTATCCTAACTCTCACTCTAATACTAATTCTAACCGTACCATAACCTTAACCCTAACACTAACACTACACCTAACCCTAGCCATAACGCTAATGCTAAATGTAACCCTAACTCTAACAATAACTCTAACCCTAACATAGCCCTATACTAAACTCTATCACTAAACCTAACACTAACCCTCATCCTAACTCTCACCCTAACACTAAGCCTAACCGTAACCGTAACCCTAATTCTAACACTAAACTTACCCCTAACCCTAACCATAACATTAATGCTAAATCTAACCCTAAACCTAACCCTAAACCTAACCCCAACCCTAATTCTAACTCTAAACCTAACCCTAACCCTTACCCGAACCCTAACAGTAAACCTAACCAAAACCATAACCCTAAGCCTAAACCTTACTCTAGCCCTAACAATAACCCTAATGACAAACCTAACGTGAACCATAACCCTAACCCTTATGCTAACTGTGATCATAACCTTAACCCTAATAGCAACCCAAACCCTAAACCTGAACCTAACTCTAACCATAAGCCTAATTGTAACCCTGATCCTTACTCCAACCCCATCCAAACAATAATGCTAATACTAACCCTATCCCTAACCCTAAACCTACCCTAAACTTTACCTTATCTCTAACCCTAACACTAACCCTAACTGTAACCATTACTCTAACCCTAAAGATAATCCTAATCGTAACCATAATGCTAACCCTGTTCCTACCCTAACCTTAACCCTTACATAACCCCTAACAGCAACCCTAACTCTAACCCTAACCCTAACCCTATCCCTAACACTAACCGATCCCTAAGCTTAACCCTAACCCAAAACCTAACTCTCACCTTTACCCTCATTATCACACCCTCACAATAACCTTAATCATTACCATAAACCTAAACCTAACCCTACCCTAATACTAACATTAACCATAACCAACATTAACCCTAACCCTAATTCTAAATCTAACGCTAACCCTAACCCTAAGACTAGCCGTAAGGCTAACCCACATCCTGACTCTAACTCTAACCCTAACTCTAACCCAAACTCTAACTCTAACATGAACCCTAAACCTTACCCTCATTCTAAATTCCATTTCACCCTCAACTCACTATAACCCTAACCCAAACCGTAAAACTAACCCTAACTTTAATCCTAACCGTAACCCAACCCTAACCCTATACCAAACACTAATCCGAATTCTAACGCTAACACTAACTATAACCCTAATCGTAATCTTAACCCTAACCCTAACCCTAACCCTAACTATAACCCTAACCCTATCCTTAACTCTAACCCAAAGGTAACCCTGACCCAACCCTAACCCTAATTCTAATCACATCTAAGTTTTTTTAAAAAGGCATACTATTTAGTATTGCATACATTAGAAATTAGACCTGGTACTTAATTGCTGAAGGCCAGCTCTAGCTAAGTCCAGGGCTGAAGGAAATGTAGAATTAGCAAAGAAAAAATGACAAAGAGAGAGCCGAGGTACAAGGCGGTTCTCTGATTTATTTGAGCAGCAGCTCAGAAATGTATAGGTACAGGGTTTTTAAGGCCAAAATCCCATTCTTCATTCTTTCTAAACACAAAGGTCTATTTTTCTTCTATTCATTACTTGTTGACTCACAGGTTGGGTGTGCAAGTGGGGTTACAGAAGCAGAAAGCTTATTGTTAGAATGTTATGTTCCTATGGGTGACAGCCTATGTTCCCATGGACATTTCCATGTTCCCATGGGCATAGCCAAGCGGTAATTTTCCTGCAAGTAATAAATTTCTAGTAGTTATTGTTCAGCCATTACATTCCCCACTGGCCTTGGCAGGTGTAACAGGGGCCTTCCACTTAAGCGCTGACACAGTGGCCTGTTCGGGAAACAAACCTTGCTTTCTCCTTTCACCAAGTTGTTTGATTAATTCCTCATTACTCATATTTCTTCATGCCCCATTCTCAGAAAAGTTGCCTTTTCCTCTAACACTCCCAAGGATGCAACAGTAATGAAAGCAATGCATAAATTCCCAATATAGACAATACAGAAGAAAGCAATAAGCACAGATGACTCTAGCATTGCTTGCTTTGCAAGCAACCCTTCACTCCGGTGTCAAACAGCTTGAGGTCGGTGGCCTGTTGCAGTTAGTTTTACATATTTCATGTAGCAGTTTTAGAGTGAGACCTAGCCAGCTGTGACCAGAAATTTATACGTTAAAGTTTCTCTTTCCAGAGTTGGTACAAACTCCTGAAAACAATATCTCCCAAAAGCCAAAGATTAGAGTGTAGTTATAGAATTTTTTGATGCAGTCAGTCAGTTCAAAGATTGAAGGTTTTTTATTCCTAGGAATTTGAAATGGGTTATTGGGTGTGTCATTTACATAAACATTGAAATTCATACATAATGAAGGTACAGTTAAAGAGGTAGACTAAGAGTTAGATACCTACAGCTTCATTATATTCAGCAACAAGGAAGGGTAAAATGTATACAGCCTATAAATGCATGGATTTCTATTGAGAGAACAGTTGTGCATGGTTGATTCAAAGTGACCAGGGAGCTATAAGAGAGCTATAAGAAGAGTAGGAAAAGAAAAGAAAAAATATATATATATGGATATATGAAATATATATCCATATATATATATACATAGATCAAAGTACATGCAACTTCTTAATAAGAAAAATTACTGATGCATTATATTAAAGGAGTTACAATTTTATGATAATATGTCTGAAGTAATGAGAGTTTTACTTGGTTTTGTGCTTAAATTTGGATATCCCTTGGTAAGTGTCTAGGTGAAAAAATGTTATTTTAATGTTATTGTAAAAATTAAGATAATTATGACATTGTATTGTACTTGGCTTATAATATCTTAAAATAATATTTTTTGATCAAAATTCTTCTCATATCTTGTACCAGATTTAAAATTGTGTTCTGATTTTGTTGTCAATATTTTTTGTGACTTGATATGTATTTAAGTGAATCACATTTTGTAACTGAGTTTTTAAAAGAACATTGTTAACTGTGCATGTTTGTACTATACACACCCAACATTTACCAGTCACATCTTATATAAAAGTTTCATTCTTAAAACTATTGTTCTTTTAAATTTGAATAGACTCAACCTTAAACTGAAAAGTCCTAAATGTGTAGTACTGGAAAGTAAATCTTAAAAGTAAAGTACTGTAATCATTCTCATTCACTGTTTAATTTCCTAGTATTCCACTATATATGTTTGGGAGAGAGCAGGGAGATTTGAAAGAATGCTAATGATTCTGTCAACCATCATCAATAAGTGTTTTCTGAAATGAGAACATTGAGATTTCAGAGAGAATCAACCCCCCTCAAAGAAATAGACATTTAAATTAGAGTCATTACTAACAACTGATAGTGATTTGTATTTTTGAAAAAGAAGGTATAGTAAACATAATTTTTAAAGTTGTATATCTCATTTTTGACAGTTTGCTCCAAATGTGCTATGCAAAATTACAAAAGAAAATAGATAGCTCTGAGTTATAATGATTCACTCTGTAGCCAAACTTCTGCATTAAACAATTTCTGATTCATGAATGGTACATTTAAAAGAACTCCTTGATCTGTTAAAATAACATTTAGCTATTTTGGGGTTATCGTATTTTAATAAATTAGCAATGCTATAAAATGAAATTACTCATTTTTTGATGTTGTAAGTTAATAACTCAGAACTGTGCAAAGAAGCTTAACGTACCAAGCAATCATAATGATTCCACTGTAACCACCTTTTCTTTTCTAAATATGATGGTGTTCTGTTACCAGGTCTATTTTAAAAAACAAAAATTTACAGCCAAACAACACAAAATTGAGTAAGAGAAGTTAGATAGAAGACAGAACAGATTTTATGACCTCATCAAAATAAAGTTAAAAATATGCATAACTAATCTATAGCATTAGAAATAAAGATAGTGGTTTTCATGAGGAACTAAGTATGACTGGAAAGGAATGAAGGAATGAAAGACACTCTGGAATGCTTGTAATGAATTTTTGTTGCTGATGCTGGTCTTATGGATGGGTATATTTTGGAAAATGTTATTGAGCTGCACACGTAAGACTTTTGCATTTTTTTGGCATGTGTTGTTGTACCTCAATAAATTTTATATTAGTAGTAAAAAGTTTATATTAGTGGAACTGTCCCTGTTAGTCATAAGAGTAAAGATAATATTGATTAGTCCCAAATTTTCTCGTAGTATATAAAAAAATGTCTTTGATGACTTCAAACTCTGATTTTAACTTCAGTTGGAAATATGCTTTATTATTTCTCATGCTGTGCTTTGTTAAATGAATAGAATTCTGAAGCTTAAAAAGAAAACCTTTGATAACCTTCTCTTTGTTATTTTTTCATTGAAGTAATAATGTGACCTAATGTTGAAATGTAATTACTATTCCTCTAATGCCAAAACTAAACTCTGTCATTATATATAACATCCAGATCATCTGAAGAGATGAGGTTGTGGTTGTCAGAGCTTGTCCTAGTCTAAAGCTGAGAATTTTAACTTAGAAAAATCATGAAGTACTTTAGCTTGAAGTGAAATAATGGGATTTTTTTAAGTGACCTTGTCTAACAGGTTAAGCATATATATCAAATTTGAAGCTAGAGAGTCAAGTTCATGCTGCGTCTTAATACACATTTATATTATTTGCTATTATTGCCATTATAATATCACAGCTTTACCACTTACTATGTAGCATTTGGCTACTTAAATTTAATGAAAGTTAAATTAATTTCAGTTCCTTAATCACATTAGCAATACTAACATATCATGTATCATGTTAGCATTAGGGTTAGGGTTATGGTTATGTTTACTGGTTAAAAGCTCTGAACTTTGATTTGCCTCATTGTTGTTTGAGGTATAAATGTGTTTATTTCATTCTTTTTCCCTTTAGGAAACAGGTTTTCTAAAACACATACACACAATCACAAACTATGTGTCTACACAGTTAAACAATCAATCCCAACCTTAAACCCATTTAGACCACAGCCCAGAGATGAACCCATTTGATATGCCTATTAAAACACTTGATTCATGGACTGGACCATGTTAGTGTCTATGCCCTTTAATTCAGAGTTCAGTGGTTATTATCATTCCAATGACAACCATTCGACATAAAGTCTATAAATCTATACAATGTCCAGAAAAAATAGACTTTTTTTGTATTATTACTACACAAGAATTATCACTCTTACAAACAGAAATAAGTCCTCTGCCAAAAGGTATTTTTTCATGATTATTTATAACCTGTGATTCCCCCCTTCCTAGGCTACTAATAAAGATATTTTATCAGTACCTTTATTATAGTGTCATGTCATTCACTCATAATACTTCTGATTACAGAGGGAAAAGGAGGATTTGTGGTGGAAACATGTACAGGGCATGTCAAAACCACTATGCTCTTCCATAATATAAACAAGTCCTATCTAAAGTTTCAAGTCTTTGCAACTAACAACTATGGGAAAGGACTAAGTAGATTAAGCTTCACTAAGTGGGTACGTAAAATATGAGTCAGGGGTTAGTGTTTTTAACTCATAGAACATTTAAATTATTTTGATATCAATTTTCAATAATGTGTGATTAATTTGAATTCAGGTTGTTGATAGCTGTAGTTTAGCGTATAAAACATATAGCTTTATGGTTTTTTTTTTGTCATTTGGGAAATACGGCATATGTTTTTATATATGATTGTGACAGCAATGTTGTAAGCATTAGATTTCTATTTGGTCCGTGGATCTCATTTTTAATAGAGTTGGCCGAAGCTACTTAAAATTATAAAATGTTTTACAGAGTTGTGCTGTAGAATTTAAAAGATTTTTGTTACTGTTTAAAATACTTTTAGGCCTTGTGTAATCAAGGCCTTGACTGTTATATTTTGCTTCAGTCAGTAACAATATCTTTCTAGTCTGCTATTTCTCATTCTACACAACCTCAGTGGCATATTATTCCCAAAGGTGGTTTGATAGTAGCACTTATTCAAAAATTTCAATTCAAGTGCCTCTATCCTATGGAATAGCTATCATTATTTGGACTTCCCCTGATTACATTCATCAGAAATTGTATTTATTATTGGAACTATCTGTCACTTACAGACAGAATCAAGTGTAATTTTTCTTTTGCCCTTTACATGTTATTAAGTCTTTATCTGTCACAGTTTTCTTCATTTAGCTCTCTGGACAAGTTTAACATTTGTATAAATGCAGACATCAGTGACCAAAGATTATTCTTTTTAGATAATGGTAAAGACCAATCACCAAGATTGTGATTAGTATGAAGGCTAGAACTTTCTCACGTATGACAGTAAAGCTGCATAGAATAAACAAAGACAAGTCTAAACCAATAAGCTTTTACTATAGGAGATATTATGCTTGACAAATTTTCAATCAAATTCATATCTGTAAACATTATGTGAAATATGTTATTTCTCTTCCTCTTATTTAAGATAGGCATATTGTGTTGCTTTCAGTCTGATAAGCTCACTAAGTATACTTAAAATATAACAAATGAAATATACATATGTGTGTATATAATATGTGCATAAGCAATGTGAATTTTAGGGGATTTTTATTTCAACTCTATAAACTATTGTGTGTAAATTATAAAATATGTTTTAAAAATAATCCTAAATACATGTAGAAAAATTAATTCAAAAAATCATAATTCAATTCATTTAAAAATTATGATATATGTGTACGAAGAAACCATCTCAGCAAAATACTCTTTATAAGATCTGAAAACCTTGAAAACAAGAAAAGGGAGACATGAAGAGAAATAACACTTTTATTTACAGGGAACAAAATACGCCAAAATTCAGAAGCAAGAGAAATGATGGCAATTCTATGTATTTAATAGATATTTGCTCAGTGAGAGAGGGAAAGTAAATAAGAGGCAGGTCTGAAGATGGAAGTAGCTGGTTCATATAAAAGTTTTAGATCATATTAAATGTATTGAAACTTTTTCCTAAAAGCAACAGGGTACTATTGAAAAATTTTTAGTAAGAGCGAGTGAGGGTAAGAGTTCTAATTTAGATAAAACCTTGCATGATGGAAATCCAGACCTCCCCTGAGGTTACTACTTCTGCTGCCTTGTCAAGGAATGGCTTTTGTGTTCTTTTCTATACTTGTTTGCCACAGTCTTTATATTGCCTACCGGCAAAGTAGCATTCTCGGTGCACCATGTTGCTATTTTTCTATCCTTCCTCCTTCCTAGGAATCCAGCCTCTATTCTCACTGACTATCGCTCACTCACTGACTCACACTATTGCTATGATCTCATAACTCCCAATCCCTCTACCTACCAGAATATACACCAACATTCTTTGCCTTATTTTCTGTCCTTTTAGATGTATTCTCTATGTGTTTCTCTAGAGCCATTACCTCAATCCGTGCAAGAGATCCAGTCCTCTGCTCACCTGCTCTAAGATATAGTTTGAGTCACTCTCCCATTTCTTATATACATTGTCAATATCAATCTCCTTCCTTTACTTGATTATTCCCAAAACACACTTTTATTTTTCCATCTCCAAATGAAAATTAAAAAAAAACACTCTTGACCTACATCTACTTGCAGCTACCACTCCATTTCTTTTCCTCTCTCCAGAAAATATCATTGTTAGAATTGACTCTCATTTTTCAGCATCTTAAAACCTCTTTAGTTATAATTTCACTCTCAACAATCATGTAAAACAGCTTACATCAACATCATCAATTGTTTCTTGGTACTAGATGCACCAGTAATTTCAGCTATCATCTTATTTGAACCATCAGTGACACTTGACTGATTGTTACCTTTACTAGAATTTTGGGCCACCATTCTCTCTTATTTAGTTCTTACATCACTGTTTGTTTCTTCTAAGTCCTCATCCATGAGTTCCCTAGGTTAAAACATTTTTGATTCTTTCTCCTAAATCACATGTTCAATCACATAGTAAATACTGTCATTATATAGTTACAGTTATAGACATAGATATCAATATGGATATAGAGCTATATGTTAATTGTACAAACTCATTAACTGCCCTAAAGTTTCCATTTTTGTTCCACTAAAGTCTGGTTTTAATATAATAAAGTTATTCATATTTAATTCAGGTCTTTTTACTTCTTAAATGAAAAGCTTCTAATGCTGCCTCTGTTTTCAGAAAAGTTTTCAAGTCATTATGGAACACCGTGAAGCTCTTGATAATGTGTCCTCCAATGGCCTCATTTTTACTTTCTTCAACGTCATTCAAGCTAGATAATTTTGGTCAAATTGCTTTTCAAACAGCCAGGCATGCTCTCACTTTAGAGATATTAAAGTGGCACTACCTAGAATGCTTCCTCTCCAAATGTAGTATCATGGTATAGTATCAAAAAAAAAAAAAAAGAATATACACGTTTATCTCAAAAGACCATTAAAATACCTATTCTTTTTTGAGGAATGTGTGGTTGCACCAGAAACCAGTTAAAAGAGACAATGACCTGTCCAAGCAGAGGATGATGAGGGTCTCTAGGGCTATAGAGGATGTCCATAGGGTCCAATATAATGGTATTTGCCACCAAGCAATTGAAATGTGACTAAGTTACATTGTGATGTACTAGAAGTATAAAACACACAATATATTTCAAAGATTTAGCATGAAAAAATGTAATTTTTTTCTTAACTAAGTTGTTTTATATTCATATGTGATGGAATAATAATATATTAATTTCACTAAAATTTATCTTTTTAATTTGGGTGGCAGAAAATTTAAAATTCTATATCTTGTAAGTGTTTGTGACACAAATTATATTTCTATTAGATGGCACTGTCTAAAGTATATGGGAACAAATGGGGAAAGAAAAGGAAACAAAAAAACGGGTTCAGGTAAATAATCTAAAGGACTTAGAAATACAACGTATACGTTGGCAATCTCTGTTTTTAGAACTTTGTACATCACAAATGTTCCTACTTTATTTTTTTTGACTATACCTAGAGATAAAGATGGATTCCAACAATAGGAATATTTTCTGAAACACTTTTATTAGTTATCAACGCATAAATAATGAAATTAATGAAATTAAACATAATAATTTTTTAAAATAATTTTCAACTTCATTAACATCCACTATTATTTTATATTCTTTCAGTTACCCAGCATATTGGTTAGACATTTGAAAACAGTTCCAATAATACAAGTGTATGTTTATTAAACCAGACATTAAAAAATTCTGCTGTACAAGCACAATTTTATTAACATTTGGTATAATATACTGTCATGTATATTTCTGGAAATTTGGGAAGAAAAGCTATACTAGAAAAGTAACATAAATGATATCTAGTCAACTTAAAAACCTTAAATATCTTTGCTATAGGTAATAGAAGAAACCAGAGATTCAGGGATGTTGAATTTCTTTGAAAAATCAAAATTTAAACTGTAAAATTTTATTCTCCGATTGCATAGAGGAAAATATGTACATTCTTCATAAACCATATATTAACACTTTGAAAACATGTAAAATGTTAAGAACTATTAACAGATAATTATGAAACAACTATTTTTGGGTTAAATACAGTATGACTTTTACCTTTTTTTAATCAAAATTAGAACTACACAATTTTTATATCTTAAAAATACAAAAGTATGCTTTCACA
Organism: Rousettus madagascariensis; assembly: GCA_028533395.1. Taxonomy (NCBI): domain Eukaryota; kingdom Metazoa; phylum Chordata; class Mammalia; order Chiroptera; family Pteropodidae; genus Rousettus; species Rousettus madagascariensis. Next base: position 79,078,308 of record CM052794.1, on the reverse strand, counting down.
AGTTTTTAAAATTGGAAGATCTTTTTGATAAATTGTAAACCTAATATATATATATTTATATATATGTACATATGTATTCCATAGGATCTTAATCTTAATTACTTTGTTAATTCAGTCAGAATTTAACCCCTAAGCTCATTAATAAATTAAAAATTCCCTTTCAATAAATAATTTATCTTTCTGGGAAACTTCTGACTATCCTAAAAAGCAAACAATAGGATTACTTATATTTGCTAGGCCAAAAATTGCCGCTATATAGCACATGAATTGACAGCATTCCAAATTACTTGGGTATGAGCTTCCAAAACTCAGAACATATTTTTATACAAGGGGAAATTCTATTAAATCCCTGAACCCATGTATAACTAAAATTCTAGTTTTTCATTATCCTAGAATTAGTAAGAATCTAGTAGCTATGTGTAATAGACCCCATGTGTAATGATTCCATGACGAACAGCTGGAAAATGAGTGTGTATTATGGTAGAATGATGGTGGAACAAAACACTTCAAAATTCAAGTGGTTTAAACAAACATATTTTATGTTTCTCTCACAAGACAGCACTGAGCATGTACATGGTTGGGTGATGTTCTTGACAGCTTTTCTACATGTAGAGATTCATGGACTCAATTTCTTTAACTTGTGTTTTTGCCCCGTTCTCTGACCTCTTTATTCAGATAGAGGTTGGGAGAGAAAAGGTAGGTTCACACAGTAAGAATATCATTTCTTCCATCGCACTTACTTTACTTTCCATCAAATGATTCCACCAAACTACAGAAGAGGTTGAGTACTCTATTCTTGTTGAGATAACATCCCATGATTACAATTTGTTTCAGGCCATTTTTTTATACCAGAAATTTAATTTAACTTTATTGTATTTTATTTCATTTTATTTTATTACATTCTTTGGTTCAATGTTTAAAAAAAGAGAAAAAAGTTAAGAAAAAAGAAGAGAAAGAGAGGGAAAGTAGGAGAAAAAGGAGGAAGCAAAGAAGGATAGGAGGAAGAAAATGGTTTCATAAATATCATATACATATTTCTAGAGATTTTTGCCATGTGTTTATCCTACTAAGAACAAAAATAAACTGACACAAAACAAAAATGCTTCTATATAACTTCTGTCTCTTTTATTTTTAATGAGGACAGATAAGAAAACAAAGTTATACCAAAACTATAATAATCCCATCTGTAATGATGTTATTTTATTTATTTATTTATTTATTTTTGCGGAGGCACAATAAGAATCTTCTCCATGTTTAAGAAAATTTAAACATTTAGTTTTAGAAAGCTATAATGCATTAGGGATACAGGATTATAATAGGCATTGTTAACCATTTGCTCATAGGTAGAAGTAGAACAGATGTTCTTCTTAGTATAGACTGCAAAATGTAACTTTTCAGCTCATACAGTGGTCTGAAAAATTTCTAATTCATTGTAAATATTTCAAATCTGGACCTGTTTCACCACGTGGTAATATTTACTAGAGATGAGTTAGTAGTTGACCTCTTCAGACAAGTTGTAGGCTCATTTTTATTTATCCCTATCACTTCATACTTTCGGCCTCTTCACTTACTTAGATTACTTTTTGGTCTCTGAAGACATTAAGTTTGTAACTCCTGATGCAGAGAGAATCTATGAGCAGCTATATCAAAAATACTTATAAACAAAAATTGTCCTTCAGGAAAAATTATGTTTAGCTATATAATGGTAAATATACTGAATCTGGAATATTCAATTTATGGTCCTGAGGCATATGCATTTATACTATTTTTATAGTGTGTAATGCACGTGTGGGACAATATAGACTTGAAATTGCATTTTTTTTTGTATCTATATCAGACAATAGTAAAGAGCAAATATTCTGGAGTCAGATTGCCTGTACTAACCAGGTCCAAGTTATTAAATGTCTCTTTGCTTTATCAGTTTTCTTATTTAAAATTGTAATAATAATTATAACTACCCAATATGGCAGTTAATAGATAAATAAGTTAAAGCCTGTAGAATACTAAGAAAGAAAAGTATTTGTTGTAAGCAGGGAATAAATGCTTTTAGTTTTCTTTATTTTTCTAAATAAGAATAGAATGTATTTTATAAATGTTAAATCAATAGGACTAATTCATAAACAGCTGTTGAAATTTATTTTACCATATATAAATATGTATGCATATATCTCTTGATCTACACAGACATGAAGATAGATAAAGCAGATGTAAATACATGGAATGAATTATAGGAAGTAGTCGTATCTCTGATTTCTAGTCATGATGAATAAATGACCTCATGATATTTATAAAATCTAAAGGCTGTGTTTTTCATCCTTCTGTGTCCTTAAACACATTAAAAAACAAAAATGCCTTTTCTCATATCCTAGTAAATGACCATAAAATAAAATCTATAACAGTCAAAGGCCTTTAGTCTTCTGTAACTTCTAAGAAAACAACAGTCTATCATTCTCAACATGTCCCTACATCGAGTGGAGATTGCGTAACCAAAAGTATAATTTACTCCAAAATTTAAAAATGTCAATGTGTAGTAGAGAAGAAATAAATGTTATTTTTAATTATAAAATTAAAATATGTTTTTTTTTTCTGCTTTCAGGTCTCTGTGGTCAATCAGCTGATATGCAAGTCACTGTTTCTAATGTGTGCTCAATGCTAGTGGAAAAAAAGATAGAAGACATTACTGAATGATGGGTGTTTGACTTATATATTTATTTTCATATGGCTATAATTTTTTTGGATTAAATCATTTAAATCACTATAATGTTTTGACTAAAGATGCATTTTAAAACACCATCTTAATAAGAATTTAGCTAGCTTGTGCTTTTCCTGAAATAGGTAGCTTTATGAAATATGTGAAGATTCTGAGAGTACTTTCAAAAAAGAATGAAAATTCAATGTGAGAAGATGTTATTTAAATGCTTTGAATGATGTGTCAATATATCCTCAAATGCAGCTTATAAGAAATAAATCATAGCATTAATTATTTTAGTATAAATCATGATTTTTGTAGCCTCATATTATTCAATAGCTCATTATCTAAGCACCCCAAAGGGGTGTATCTAGATGCCTAAAGCTTATTCTTTCCAAAAGAAGATAATAATGTTTAAACAATATATGTTTTTAATTATTGTAAAATGTATGCCATGACCCTCTGCCTTTGAACCATTTACATTGAACATGATTGAACATATTTTTGTCAACTCAGAGTTCTGATTGTTTAAGCTACATGCTCTCAAATATTCTGGATGCTATCAATGATTATTAAAATATCTTTACTACCCTAACCTACCTTGTCATCATTTCACAATGTCTAAATTGGTATTTATTTATTAGTCTGTCTTCTATTGAGTTCATGTTGACAGATGAACTCAATAGAACCACTGTTTATAGGCCTCTCTCTAGCAAAATATCTCTCACTTCTAAGTTGCAGGAAGAAGCATCAGATAGACGACTAAACATTTAGTAATTATGTGTCAAATACAATAGACAATAATTAAGGCAGAAGTGATTCTCTTATAATAAAAGCATATGTGTTTTATAACAATGATTTGTGGACGTTTTATGAAACTTACCCTTTGGCTTTCACTAGTATGTGCTACAAATGAGGTGATTATCAATATTTGTTCATAGAATGTCAACCATGGAGTGTCTTCTTCAAAAGTGGTTTATATATGTTTATATACGTTTAACCCATATCAAAATAATAGTTGATTACACCTGAAAATTTTAGAATTGTGCCTTTCTCTTAGCTGCTTTCATCATGTTATCCCAAAGAGATGATACTCTCTTCAACCTCTAATGTTTATTCTTCTTCATTTCTCTTTAAACCATTAGCTCATATTTTTATTATATGTCAATTTTCCACTGTAGATAAGCACCATGAGGCTAGCTAATCTACTTTTCACTGATATAATTCCAGTTACATAGAAGACGTTCCACACGTTTTACCTAATGAAAATTTTATACAAGCAAAATTATGATGTTCCTTTCCTTAAGATGAGGTGAAATTTATGAAAACTAAAAAAAAGGCAACTTAAAAGTATAACTTCATATTAATTTAAATACATTATACTCGTTAAGTGCATATAAAAATATGAATGAGAAAACAGGTAACTTTTGAGTCTTGTAAGAAATGTGTCATTTTCAAAGGAGCTTTGACTTCATATAACAGTGGTTTTGAAACACATGCTTGGACAAATATTTTCATCTTTCCCAGTCTCAGTTTCACCATCTAATGACAAGAGCTAATAAAAATTACGTTTTAGAAAAGCGGTGAGACTAAATGATATAAGCCATCTAGGTTACTTAAAATCATGAATATTTAATGAATAATATATATTCTACATAAGTGATAGTAGTGGCCCAAAGTTAGTAAGGCCAGTCATAGAGAGGTTAGAGTTTTATACTTTCTGCTCAGAGAGCACCCTTTAGTAATGGAGCTTAGATTGTGGATTCAGACACACAAGTTTGAATCCTATTATTGCTGTGCAATCTCTGGGCAAGATATATAATAGAACCACACTTCCTCATCTTGAATATTGTAATAAGGATGTCAGGCTAGTGTTACTTGTGATAGAATTAAATGTGCATTTGCTATTTCAGTAAGCATAGCAGACATGTGTCTGATTTATTTTTGTATATTTTTTACAAGTTTATTGGGGTTACTTTAGTTAACACAATTCTATAATTTTCAGTTGCACATTATAATTTGACATCTATATATTCTATTGTGAGATTACCATCCAGAGTCTAGTTTCTTTCAAGTACCATATGTTTGATCCTCTTTACCAACTTTCCCCTCTCCCAACCCTGCTATATTTGACCCCCTTTACTCTGTCTATCTCTTCCTTCCTCCCCCACCCCCTACCCTCTAGTATCCACTAGTCCATTGTCCATGTCCCCAAGTCTCTTTTTTTTCTTTTCGTTTTTTGATTTTAGGTTTATATCCCATATATAAGTGATATCATGTGATTTTCAACTTTTTCTGTCTGGCTTATTCCACTTAGCATGATTATCCCAAGGTCCATCCAGGTTGTTGCAAATGGTACTATTTCATCTCTTCTTATGGCTGAGTAATGTTTCATTGTACATATGTACTACCACTTTATCCATTCTATCATGGGACACTTTGGTTGCTTCCATGTCCTGACCACTATGAATAGTGCTGCTATGAACATCAGTGTGTAAATTCTTTTTGGATATAGGTTTTCAGTTCTTTGGAGTAAATGCCCAGTAGCGGGATTGATGAATCATATGGTAGATCAATTCTTAGTTTTCTGAGGAACCTCCATACTGTTTTCCATTGGGGCTGTACCAATTTACAGTCCCACTATCAGTGTATGAGGGTTCCTTTTTTTTTTTTTTGGCATCCTCTCCAGTATTTATTATTACTTGTTCTGTTGATTATAGCTATTCTAACAGGTGTGAGATGGCATCTCATTGTGGTTTTGATTTGTATTTCCCTAATAGCTAGTGATGTTAAGCATCTTTTCATATATTTGTTGACCATTTGTATGTCCTCAAGGGGAAGTGTCTGTTCAGGTCCTCTGCGCATTTTTTGATTGGATCCTTTGTTTTTGGTTGTTATTGAGTCATATGAGTTCTTTGTATATTTTGGATATTAGACCCATATCAGAGGCATCGCTTACCAATATATTTTCCCATTGAGATGGTTGCCTCTTTCCCTTGTTGACGATTTATTTTGCTTAGCAAAGCTTTTTAATTTGATGTAATTCTTGTCATTTTTTTAGCTTTTAATTCCATTGTCTTTGAAATCAAATTCATAAAACCCTCTTTAAGTCCAAGGTCTTTGAGTTTAATTCCTATGTTTTCTTCTATACATTTTATTGATTCTGGTCCTAAATCCATTTCGAGTTAATTTTGGTGTGTGTTGATAGACAACAGTCTAGTTTCATTTTTTTTTTCAGGTGGCTTTCCAATTTTCCCAGCACCATTTATTGAAGAGGCTTTCCTTTCTCCACTATATGTTTTTGGCTTTTTTTGTCAAAAATTATTTGCCCAGATAAATATGGATTTACGTCTGGACTCTCAATTCTGTTCCACCGGTTCGTGTGTCTGTTTTGCTGCCAATACCATGCTGTTTTGAGTACTGTCTGGGCAGAGTCCTGCCTTGTTCTTTTTTTCTCAGGATGGCTGTAGCAATTCGGGGTCTTTTGTGCTTCCACACAAATCTGATGATTTTTTGTTCAATTTCTGTAAAAAAATGCTGATGGTCTTTTGATGGGGATTGCATTAAATCTGTATAATGATTTAGGTAATATGGTCATTTCGACTATGTTGATTCTTCCAGTCCAAGATCGTGGAATATATTTCCATTTCTTTGTATCTTCTTCGATTTCTTTTAATAGGGTCTTGTAGTTTTCATTATATAGGCCCTTCATATGTGTCCTTAAATTTATTCCTAGGTATTTTGTTCTTTTTGTTGCAATTGCAAAGCAAACTATTTTCCTCACTTTTTTTCCCCTGATGATTCATCATTAGAGTATAGGGATGCTAGGGATTTTTGAACATTGATTTTGTATCCAGAGACATTACTGTATTTGTTTATTATTAGTAGTAGTGTTCTTCCGGAGTCTTTAGGGTTTTCTACATAGAGAATCATGTCATCCACAAACAGTGACAGTTTGACTTCTTCGTTTCCGCTTTGGATGCCTTTTATATCTTTCCTTGACTCATTACACTTTCTAGGACCTCCAATGTTGTATTGAATAGCAGTGGCTATAGTGGACAGCCTTGACTTATAACTGGTCTTAGAGAGAAGGCTTTAATTTTTCATCACTAAAGTATAATGTTGGCTGAAGGTTTATCTTATGTGGGCTTTATCATGTTAAGGTACTTTACTTCTATACTGATTTTGTTAAGTGTTTTGATCATAAATGGATGCTGTATCTTGTCGAAGGCTTTTTCTGTATCTACTGATATGATCCTATGATACTTATTCTTTTAATTTGTTTATGCGTTGTATCACATTAATCAGTTTTTGTATGTTGAACCATCCCTGTGCCCCTGGAATAAAACTCACTCAATCGTGGTGTATAATCTTTTTAATATGTTGCTATATTTGATACGCTAGTATCTTATTTGGGATATTTGCTTCTGTGTTCATGAGAGATATTGGTCTGTAGTTTTCTTTTCTTGTGTTATCTTTACCAGGTTTTGGTATTAGAGTAATATTGGCCCATGAACTGAGTTGGGAAATATTGCCCCCTCTTCAATGTTTTTGGAAGGGTTTGAGGAGAATAGGTATTAAATCTTTGACTGTTTGGTAGAATTCTCTGGTGAAGCCATCCGATCTTGGACTTTTAGTTTTTGGTAGGTTTTTGATGATTGTTTCAATTTCCATACTGCTGATTTGTCTATTTATATTTTCCAGATCTTCTCGTTTCCATCTAGGAAGATTGTATTATTCTAAGTACTGGTCTTCTCGGTTGTTATCATATTCTTTTTCATAGTATTCTTGCATGATCCTTTGTAGTTCTGTAATGTCAGTCATAATTTCTCCTCTCTCAATCCTGATTTTGTTTATTTGTGTCCTTTCTCTTTTCTCTTTAGTGCATATAGCCAGGGTTTTGTCTCTTTTCTCTTTAGTGCATATAGTCAGGCCCCATTTGTTCTTCCTTTTTTAGTTTTTTAGATGAAGCATTAGATTGTTTATTTGGACTCTATCTTATTTTTGGAGATAGGCCTGTAATGGTATGAACTTTCGTCTTATAATGGTGTCCAAAAAGTTTTGATATGTCGTAATATCATTATCATTCATTTCTATGTATTTCTTGATCTCTTTTTTTTTTATCTTCCATGACCCAGTTATTTATTAGCATGTTGTTTAATCTCCATGTATTTATGGTTCTTCCTGTTTTGTTTTGTGTTTTTTTTTTGCAGTTGATCTCTAGTTTCAAAGCATAATAATTAGAGAATATGGTTAGTATGATTTCAACCCTCATATTTGTCGAAGCTATGTCTGTGTCCCATGATGTGGTCAATTCTTGAGAATTTTCCGTGTGCACTAGAGAAGAATGTATAAGCAGATATTTTTGGATGGAAGGCTATATATATTTCCCTTATGTCCAGGTGGTTTAACATTTAAGGATGTTATTTACTTATTGATTTTCTGTTTAGATGATCTGTCCATATCTGACAGTGGGGTATTTAGGTTCGCTATTATGATAGTGTTTTAGTCTATTTCTCCCTTTATTTCTCTTAGTAATTGCTTTACATATTTCAGGGCTCCCTGATTGGGAGCATAGATATTAATAAGTGTTGTGTCTTCTTGGTGCACGATTCCCTTTATCATTATGAAGGGTCCCTCACAATCTTTCTACACTTTTTTTATTTTGAAGTCTATTTCGTTGGATATTAGTACTGCTGCTTCTGCTTTTCTCTGAATGCCATTTGCTTGAAATATCATTTTCCAACCTTTCATTTTGAGTCTATATTTGTCTTTGGAACAGAGATGTGTCTCCTGTAGGCAGCATATGGTTGTTTTTGTTTGTTTGTTTGTTTTTTATCTATTCTACAACACTGTGCCTTTTTATTGGCGTGTTCAGTCCATTTACATTTAGGGCGATTATTGAAACACAAGGTCTTTTTTATAGCCATTTTATCTTTTGCTTTCTCGTAGCTCAGTTTTCCATTGCTTCCTTGTCCTTGTATTTCTGTTTCCTTTATTTTAGTTGGCTTTTGTGGGTTTTGTCTCTGTGCTTCTTGTTTCATGTTTATGATCCAGTTCTGAATCTGTGGTGTGTGGTTCCCATTGCAAATTGAAAAGGATAGTTGTATATATATAGTCGTACAATTTCTTCTGTGTGTGTCTTATCTCTTTTCCCCTTCATCAATTTGCTTCCTAGACCCTGCTCCTTTTCCTCGCCCTTTATAATGGGTAATGCCCATTATTCTTCTTTTTCCTTTCTTGATGGCATCAATTAGTTCTTTTATTTCCCTTTCATTATTTTTCATTCTTCATTTTTTCTCTTCTGCCTTCTGATTTATTTATAGATTTATGTTTTCAATATCACCGATCCTTTCCTCCATTTGGTGGACTCTATTTCCCAAGCTTTTATTCCATTTTTCAAATCTTGAAGTGTGTTCTTCATTTCCCAAAGTTTGATTTGGTTTTTCTTGAGGGTTTCAATCTCCTTGCTCTGCTCACCTAGTTGTTTTTTGAATTTCTGACATTGTTTATTTAAGTTGTTTTGGATCTCATTGAGTTATTTCAACAGTACAATCCTGAATTTTCTGTCATTTAAGTCACATATTTCTATGTCTATAAGCTTATTTTTGGGAAATTTTTCTCTTTCTCTCTAGGATGCCTTGTAACTTCGGTTGTTCATGGTGTTTAATGGACCATTTCTGTGCCTGGGCATTAATGGAAGTGTGTTGAGTTGTTTTTCCAGAAAGAGAATTTACTATATAAAGGTCTCTCTTCAGCTTGCTGCAAAGAAGGCGCTTTCCTTTTGGTTTCCAGTATGTGGTGTCTAAGCCTCTTGGTTCCCTGCTTTATATAAAGCCTAAATGTCTTTTTTATTTTCTGGTAGATATTTAGTAACACTTGCTACTCTCAATTTTAGTCCCTGTCAGTGTTAGTTTTGGTTGTATTTGCTCAGATTCCCCCGGGACTCCACAGCAATCAGTCTCAGGTTGTATGGGGGGAGTGACCCTTTGGATTGGGGCTCGATGGCTGTAGCACAGCCTCAGTTTTGCAACAGAGGCTGATAAAAATAAACTGTTGTTTCTCTGTGGCCCGTTACAGCTTCTCAGCTTTCTGCCTTGGTGACTGGGCTCTGCTGCCAGCTGCATGCAATTTCCAGCACTTCCAGGCATAGTTGTTCAGGGAAGCCACCACACCTTCGCCCCTCCCCCCTCCAGCAAGGCGTTCTGGTGGCTCTGAGAGACATTCTTTTATTTCTCCAAGTCCACCACCCAATGCTCAGGGTTCTGACCTGCGGTAGCTCTTATGCTCAGATCCCACACTGAGAAGTGCAATCGGGTGTTCTATGTTGAGTTTTAATGTTTACCTTATTGTTATTTCATGGGGAGAGATCTGAGGACATCTCTCATTTTGCCATGTTTCCTTGCTATTTCACCTCTTTTTGTAGATTTATAAATCTTTGTTAAGTTAGAGACTCTTAAGCACAAACATTTCAAATCCCTTTTAGGACAGTTTTATGTTCATAGTAATCTTGGGCAAAAGATACAGAGAATTCCCACATACTCCCTGCCTTGTAAGCACCCACAGATTTCCTCACTATCAACATCTTGCATCAGAGGGGTACATTTGTTAAAATCAGTGAACCTACAATGAGACATCATAATCACCCAATGTTCATGTTTTACATTAGAGTTCACTCCTGGTATTGTACATTCTGTGGGTCCGACTAATATGGAATGACACTTATCCATGATTATAGTATCATACAGATTAGTTTCACTGCTCTCAAAATTCTCTGTGCCCCAGCTATTCATCTCTCCCTTCTTCACACTGATCTTTTTACTGTCCTCACAGTTTTATCTTTTGCAGAATGTTAAAATCAAACAGTATGTAGCCCTTTTGATTTCTCTTTGAAAACTAAGTTAGTAGGTGAAAGTGGTGGTGAAAAGGACTGTTAGATGTATTTCAGCACCATGAATCTCCAAACAATCACTGGTAATGTCCAGGGATGAATAATGAAAATATACCCATTACCGAGTTCCGTTTTGATAATGGAAAATAAGAATTTATTGTTCCAGTGACCAAACTAAACAGCACATTCATTACCTATAGATATTCTTAGATGACAAATCCCAATCATCAAAGTCATTTTCTATATTTCCTGAAAGACATTCATACCCTTTGAGGTGGAAAACTTCATATGGTCGTCACTTATTTTTTTCATTAGGAATACCCTTCTATTAGTCCAGTCATATTCTCCTCAGCCATCTGGCATGCCTTGCTGAAGGATGAAAGGGAGTGTGCCTTGTGCCGTGGCTTGAGCAAGGACTTGTGGTCGCACTTTGTGAGACACTTTCCAGGCTGAATGAGACATCACCAAACTCCATGTCCAGTCTTTGGGTGCCCTACTCTGGCTGGATAGTGGCCATAAAGGCAGACCCGCACCCATGACCTGGGCGCTTTCTTGTATCCTATAGTTTTTATGTAGTGGAAGGAGGATCTAGGATGAGGCCGTGGGACGGGTAAAAGTGGCTGAAAGTGGATCGTGAAACAGCTGGGGTGAGTAACATGGAAGTGACTGGCTGTGGGGAAATGAGGATGGGAGAATGGATGAGTGGAGGGATGTAGAATTACCCGCAGTAGTCAAAGAAACATGAAGGAAAAGGCAAATAGCCTACTGGAAAATTCACATAAGACAGGATAGATAGGGGTGTGAATGTGGAAGCTGAGAGTAAAAGATAAAGAGAATGAGAAAGTCAGAGAAAAAAAACCAGAGCTTTAGAGTGCCAGACATAGACAGCAAAGTGCTTGGCGTGGGGAGAGTCTACAGCATGGCAGGAATCAAGCGCACGCAGAAAAGCTGTGATTTATTGAGAGATAATCCTTTCTCCTAGGAACATTATTTGGGCAACTCACCTAAGCCAGTCTGGAGGCCCATGGAGGCTGAATTGATATCAGCTGGCCACTGCCCGACCAAGGCCTCTCTTCTGGTCTTTCATCTGCCTTGGGTTTGGGCACTTCGAGATGGCAGAAGAGCCAAGCAAAGACAGGGCCAGGGAGCAAGAAAAACCTCTAGAGGGGAACGTGCCAGGCTAAAAGAGTGGTTTCTCATCCCTTGAACGAAAGCATGGATATTGGTGAACCGGACAGTCAGGGCAGGGATGGAACTGGAACCCAGATGGCTGGCTACCCCGCAGTTCCCCCAGTGGATGGCTAGGTGATGGTTTCCTAGGTGGGGGCAGGCCAGTGACCCCAAGACCTTCCAGTGCCGGGCCGTTTGCCAGTCTGGCCTCTAGGATGAAAGAGAATACCTGGCAAGTTCCTGGCTGGGGCCTTCCCTGACTTGGTTTCTTCATCCCTGCAGGCACTGAAGGTCAGAAGCAAGTGATTACTGCCAAGATGGTGTTGTGAGCAGAGGGCTGAATTCAATAGCCAAAGTTGTATTTATGTGTCCTGAACTTTAAATGAGTGCTCAGTCTTCCTGCCTACAGCAGAGACTCTCTCAATACCACATGTTGCAATGGCCCCCCCCACTCCTGAGTCGCACTACCTTTTCCCCAGCCTCATCCCAGGCAAGACCAGAGGAAAAGGATGTGCACTCTCCACTGGCCCCAGTGTTCCTAGACCATCCTTTGTTTATTATATGTATGGTAAAGTTCTGGCCTTCATACTAATCAAAACTATGGTGATTGGTCTCCACCATTATCTAAAAATAATAATACTTGGCGTTAGGGTAGAGTTAGTGTTAGTCTTAGGATTAGATTAAGGTTTAGGTTTAGGGTTGGGTTAGTGTTGTTATTTGCCAAATTTTCATATCGTTCTTCATTCACAATGTTATTTCGTATTTGTTCTTTTTAAAAGTAAAACTTTTATGGCCTACCTAAACATTGTTGCAATAAGAATATAGGCTCAATCTGCTAGTTTGATGAAATTCTAGTTTATAGGGCTGTCTTCAAAAATTTATTTTATATTCAGTATCTATTTCATCTACTCATAAATATGAATATTTGTGGCAGCATATTTCATAGCCATAATTTTCATCCTAGTACACTTAGACTATAAAATAATTCTTCCATAGACTCATTCTTATGCATTATTTTTTTCTATTTATTCCATGTCATCTGCCTAGAATATCTAAAACATGGATTAGTACACACTAAAAATATATACCTTAATATGCACAAATTATCCAGTAAACTCAAAAGAAATATCAATCCATAATGCCATCTACTTTGGAAAAAAGAATATGGGAGAAGATTTATTTATAACAAGAAAATCCTTTAAATTTATTAAAAAGCTATCCACAAAGAAAAGCTCAGTGCCAAATGCCTTAACTGGTAAATTCTACCTAACACAAATGTTGAATAATTAACACAAAATCATTCAAAAATCTTTCAAAAAGAGAAGTTGGAATTTCCTCTATTATTTGATGAGGACTCTGTTACCCTGATTTGAATATCAGAAACATTATGAGGAAATAAAATATCAGATCTTGAATGTAGACACACAAATTCTCACAATATATCAGCAAAACAAAACCCAAGAAAAATGAGAGAAGTTATTATGCACTATGACCATTTGGGATTATTTCACAGCTGCAACTTTTGTGCATGCTAAAACAATCAATGAATTCCCTGGTGAAAAAGAAATATGACTGTTCTCTGTTATGGATGAAATAATCCTGTATAAAATGTTTTGTGAGAAATTCACCAAAAATCTACTAGGACTAATTAATAAGTGAAAAAGATCATGGGATATGAAATCAAAATACAAGAATGTATAATACAATTACATAGTAATAATAAATGATGTGAAGATAGCATCAAATAAGAAGCATTTTGAAATTTAAGCTGTTTACACTGACAGTTTTTTTGAAAGCAAAAATAAATAGAAAAGATTTGAATCAATGTAAGTCATCAAATGTTTAATATTAATGTCAATATTGGTAAGATCAAAATATATCACAAAATGACCTACGAATTTAATGTAGATTTTTAAATTACCAAAAGGTTTTGGTAATTTGAAAAATTTACAAGCTTATCTTAAATTATATATATATATATATATATATATATATATATATTTAAATCAAACTGCACGTTCAAAAAGAAAAACAATATGTCATGACTCACAATCACATATACCAAATCTTTCTTCAATAGTATTATAATTAAGACTGTGTGGTACTAGCATAAGTATTGATCCATGTAGACCAATCAGGTAGATTTCAGTTCTAGCAATAATCACTATTAAAACACTATTAAAAAGAATTATCCTTTCAACAAATGGTGATGTGCATATTGAATATTTATGTGCAAAATGATGAAGGCGGTTCCCTCACTAAAATAACACAAAGATACACAAAATGGACGATACACAAATGTAAAGGCTAAAAGTATAAATATATTGGAGAAAAAAATGTTGTAGATAGTAGAGAGTCTGTTCATTCCTCTGGCGACCAAATCAAAGTTGTGACGGAAACAAGGAGCAGCAGCAAGGCAAAATCGCCTGGGATGAATAAGCCATACAATGAAGTAGAAATCTTAGAAATCACGTTGCAACAGTAGAATTTTAGGACAGTGTAAGGACGAGGGGCTACCTGATTGCAGGAGCGGCTGAGTGAAATGGAGGCAGCGGCAGCAGCAGCGGGCGGCGGCAGAAGCCTCTTAAAGGGGCTGCATCTGTGAGCAGATTTCGCGGTGACGGACCTGCTTGCTCTGAGCACCAATGCCCATTTGGCTGCACACAGGGGACAGCAGGGACTTACAGGGAAACATTGTTGGAGTGAGGGCCAAGGAGAAACTCCTACAGTATAGAAGTGCTGGCGGTATCTATTGTTACCTGATGAGCCCTTCCCCACACCAATACACGGGACATTGTGCTGCTATAGCCGTGATATCGTCAAACTGGATAACAGAGGTCACTGCTCCCAGAAGATTTCCTGAAACCCACCTACCCCAACTCACAGCCTCGTCCAAGCCACATCAAGGTATATCCTCAGTGAGTCAGGTGCTCCTTACTCACACTGGAGGCAATGGGCCTGAGTTACTGGTGTGGCCTTTTGAGGCAACTATGAGCACAGCACCTGTGGATTGCATGTGCTCATAGTTGCCTCATGGGGTAGATGTCTAGGCTAACTCTGGCCTGCAGCTGAATCCCTCTCAGGACTGTGCAGCTGGACACCTACTTCACAAATTCACACTAATGATACCGGGAGACTTGGGAGCTGTACTCAGTACATAGAAACATACACAGAAAGGTAGCTGAAATAGGAAGACAAGATGAATCATATGAGAGACAAGAACAGAGATCCAGATATAATGGAGTCAAGTAATGTAACAGATGCAGACTTTAATACACTGGTTAGAAATATGCTCAATGAACTTTTGGGAAGTGTAGAGAACTTCATCAAAGAGATAAAAAACATAAAAATGAAATGGAAGTTATAAAAGGGAACTAGTCTGAAAGGAAGAACACATAATCTGAGATGAGAAGTATATTAAGTAGAATAAACAAAGTGAATAAAGGAAAGGATCGAATGCATTATCTAGAGGATAGGAAAGCCAAGGAAGCACAATCAGAACAGCAAGAGATAAGATGTCAAGACTTTAAAAATGATTTCATGAGCATATGAGGCACTATGAAGGGTACAAATATCTGTCTTATCATTGTAACTGAAGAAAATCAAGATGTCGAATAGTTGCTTGAAGAAATAATGATGGCAAATTTTCCTAATCTGGTGGAGGAAATTGACATAAAACCCCAGGAAGCTCAGAGAATTACAAAAATCAGGGATCCAAAGAAGCCCACACCAAGGCACGTTATAATCAAAATGCCAAAGTTTAAATACAAAGAAAGAATATTGAAAACAGTAAGAGAAAAACAGAGTTACTCATAAGGGAACAGCCATAAGACTGGCAGCTGATTTCTCAAAAGAAACTACACAGGACAGAAGGGCTTGGCAAAAAACAAACAAACAAACAAACAAAAACATTTAGCAAGATGAAGGTTAGGATCTACAACTAAGAACGATTTATCCAGCAAAGCTATTATTTAGAGTTGATGGACAAATAAAGAACTTCCCAGAAAAAAAATAAACTAAAGGAATTTATCACCACCAAGCCAGTAGCACAGGAAATGTTGGGGGGACTTCTTGAAGAAGAATAAAATACATGCATCAAAAAAGGAATAAAGAATGGTAGCAACTACATTCCTATTAAAAAGTACCTTAAGTGAAGAAGAATTAAGTACTCCAATCAAAAGATAGAGTGGATGAAAGGATAAGAAAACAATACATCTACATATAAAAAGGAAGACAATGGAAAAAGATATTGCTTTGATAGACCTAGGAGGTATTTAAGTCAGACCAAGAAAGATTAACACTACACAATTTTACTGCTATGCAGAACTAAGGAATAAAAAGAACAAACTAATAAAACAGGCTCACAAATATGGTGGACAATTTGTTGACGGACAGAGGAGAGGGGGTTTTGGGAGGCTGAGAGAATGGAATGAAGGGTTAAAGAAGTACAAATTAATAGTTGATGGATGGCCACAGGGATGAGGATTGAGGAATAGTGGATGCAGTTAGCATTAATAGGTTGGCTAGGTGCGGGGATGGGGAGCGTGGAAAAATTGGGGGGATTATTTTACAAACTGTATAGTTGTCTCACCAATGTACGGTATACATGAAACTAATTAAAATAAATCAATTTTAAAAAGTATAAAAAGTATGAATTTATTGAGAAACATTGAAATAATTTCTGTGACTTTAGATTAGGCAATTAAAAATGAGATAAGTTGCACTTTAAATTTAAAAACATGTTCTTCAAACAGTAGCAGAAGGCAATGAAGAGGCAAGTCACTTAGTGAAAAAAGCATTTCCATTTACATATTTATTTCAAATTATATATCTATGATACATAAAAAATTTGGAATTTAATAATAAAAAATGAACCATTTAAAAAAAATGCACAGGCACGTTAATAGACATTTCTACAAAGAAGGCACAGAAGTTGCCAGTAAGTATGGAAAATGTGTTCAACATTCTTTGTGATTATGGGGAAGCAAATTAAAACCACAAGGAGAAAATAGTTGACCCCTAAAGAAGATTATATAAAAGAGATAATAAAGAGTATTGACAACGATGTGGAGAATATGAAACCCTCATACGCTGCAGGTGGAATTGTAAAAATGTGCCGGTACTGTGTAAAAAAAAAAAACAAACATGGCATTTTTTTTCCAGAATATTATACATGGAAATACGTTATGACCCAGAAATTGCACACCCAGGTATCTATATGTCTCAAGATATCTGGCAACTCAAAACCCATGGGTGAATGCTCATAGTAATACTATTTATAATAGCCCAAAATGAATAAACCTAAATACTCATGATATAGTGAAAATAAAAATAACATACGTATGTACATGTAATCAAATATTATTCACCAATCAAGAGGAAGGAAGAAACGATGCACTCTATAAGGAATGGAGGTCAAAATAAAAGCTAAGGTAATGAAACAACAACCAAAAAATATATCAATTAATATTCCACTTATAAGAAATTTTCATAAAATACTCATCTATAGAGACAAAAAAAGATTAGTAGTTATTGTGAGCTGGGTGAGAATGGGGATGAAGAGTGCATATAAATGGAATTGTGGTTGGTAGTCACCTAGTGGGAACCTGTAGCTGGGACAACAACCTTGTGCCACCTCCCACCATCAATAAGAAACAGTGAGCAGGTAGAACCACAATCGCAGGAGAGAGGAGCAGTCCCAAGAAAGGCTCTGAAGTCAAGTGCACACGTGTGTAAAGAGTCAGCTCTAGTTAGATTTTCCTCAGCATCATAGTAAAATACAACCCCGAGGGGGAGATTCAAGATGCTCAGGAGACATGAGAGGCATAAAGTAGCATATAGGTACCCTGCTCGGGCCTAGTGTAGGACCCACCTCATCATACTTTAGGGAAGGAAAGGAGAGAAGTGGGGGGTGGCCCCTAAGCTCAAGGACCATAAAAACCCTGGACCTGTGATCCTTGGGAGCCACATCTTTCTCCTTCATTGGTGCATCAAGCTTTTAATTTAATTCTTCTTTCTCTATGTAAAATTGTTTCACTGCACTCATGATTTGATGCTGGGGGAGGGGCAAGGACCACTGTGCCCATAATAAAATCATCCAGGTGAACTCCTCAAAAACCCAGGCCTGACTCAGGAGACTGACCACAAGTATGTAGGCACACAGATACCCATTGATCTGTGAAAAAATGGGGAGCAAGTGGGAGCAAGATCCTGGGCTGAACAGGATCCCTCATTACCTTCTCATCCTACTTTCCATTGACAGAATCTCAAAAGAAGTCAGATTCAAATTCTACTCATTAATCTTTCCTAATCACTGAAATTCTCACAGTTCACTGTTCTGATATCAGCGATGACTTCTGTAGCAAATTGTCTGGTGGACAGGACAGAATCAAGAAACCTCTAGGTCTTACTCACTATTGCTTCTTAGACAGTACTCAAGTCTTTAGTCAGCTCTGCCCCACAGCACCACCCATGGAGAAGAAAGTGTTCTCAGTGTGCCATGAAATACACGGCCACACACCACGTGTGGGTCACGGAGTCACACATTAATGGTTTCATGGTTCTCACTAATGTGCTGAAACTATTCTAGATGACAGGGGCTAAAAAGGACTATATGAGACTATTGGGTGATTCAAAACTTTCCAGACTTACAGGTCAGGAAGTGTGTTGCTACTGTGTCCAGAAACAGGCAAGGTCATGCGTGTATGCACCTCTGCACACCTCTTGAAGTCCCCGTTGGTCTCTCGACAATTTAGACCTGTGGACTTGCTGTCAGCTGGCCTTTTGAGATTGACAGCAGAGAACTGTCTCACATTCACTTAAGCACTTAAACTTCAAACAGATAACCTAAGCTCGACGCGCACATTTCTTTAAGGTGCACCAAGGAGAATAAGGATGCTGTCTGGGGAACAGCTGACATTCAATATTATATCAGTTGCAGGTATACAGCTCAGTGCCTAGACATTCATATAACTTATGAAGAGATACCCCCGATATGTATAGGATCCCACATCATATATTATTATTATTATAATATTATAGACTATAGACTCTATACTGTACTTTACATGCTTGTGACTAGTAACTATTTTGTAACTAACAACTAAATTTTTTTGAAAATATTACCTCAGATGTGTGTCAAAAATTGGAAAATATAGAGTATCTGGTAAGAAAGTAAATGTCTACTTTTAACCATCAAGATCATTAGTCAGTTGCATTTTAAACCAAAAAACATGTATTTTTCAAAGTTTGTTTTCATCATTTTTAACGGATCCAGTATTCCTCACAGCATTACTAAAATTGATATTCTTTACACAAAATTGTCATTTTAACTATATTAACTTTTGAAATAAAACAATGTTAACTTAGAAAAGCTTAAACTAGGATTGGAAGGCTGCCTCATTGATGAATTCATACCGCATCAGTAGTTAGAACCCAAAACAAAACCCAAACCTTCATGTATTATAAACCCGATAGGAATCAAGACCTATATTCCTCTTGCGTAAAGCATAGGATTTCTCCAGGGTGTAAGATAAGAATTTCCACTGTGCCATTGCCAGACATCACAGCTCACCATCATCCAAAGCAATAACCACTACGAAGAGTAATAAAAATTCAAATTAAACACTTATTAACAAGAAGAAAATAAAGCATCGTTTTACTATGTATATTTTACTCACATAGTAGGCTGCCTGGATTGAGAAGGGTGAGCACTGCAAACCAGGTGGCAGACATTGTACTTATGGTACATATATTTTCATTTAATCTGCACAATAATACCGCCAAATAGATGTTATTACTTGTATTTTCCAGATGAGAAAACTCAAGGAAATTGAGTTGCTAACTCTATGATAAAAAACATACCACAAAAGCAGGAATAGGATGCGACATCTCTCCAATGATAAATCCTTTTCTATAATTCCACTGGTGCCTACAGTGAAAACATTCAACTTTATAGGTGCTGACACTTACTGAAAAGTTTTAAATTCAGTCACATCGATAGCAAAAAGTTAATGGACTTGCAATAAAAACAAATTGATTTTTCCAATGAATTAATCATATGCAGGTCTATAGGGCAGAAATACTTAGTCTGGAGGACAAAATTTGAAGTCCATACTTTAACACACTTTAATATATATACTGTTAAAAACAAAGGCAACATATAAAACCCAATTCATACTATATGGCAGAAATTGTTAAAGTAACACAAACTCAAGAAAACCTTTAATCTTAAGGTGCGAATGTTATATACTATTTAGTACTAAAATAAATGTTATGATTTATCACTTTCTTGATAACCTATATTATGTCAAAAAGAATTTTGATGCTTATTTCAAGAAATGTTATTTTCAAAATTATGTGATCTCTATAATATAATTTCAGAAGCTGGAAATTACTAGTGTAAACTAATACAACCTAGATCATGGAACCATAAGCAAGGTTCATTATGAGAGACAAGATTCACCTTGGGGTACAATTTTACAAAGAGAACAATATTCCAATAATGGATAAAATAATGTGTGCCTCCTACATACTTTTTGTTCTAGAGGAGATTGTTCATTTTCCAAAGAAGCTACACTTTTTATAAAATATTGAGACTAGAAGTAGTGCAGGAATATCCAACTGTTGGGAACTGCCTGGGTCCTGGGAGCTAAATATTCACCTGACTCCAAAGAGACAGGTGCCTCCCCAGTACCCTTTGTCCTTGACAAGAGTGTTCATTTTTTCACAAAGCTTCATTTGAGGTCAAATATTGAGAAAAGGAGCATTGATTCAACATAACAACTTTCTTTCATGTCTCCATTCTGGTCTACCTGATCCTGTAAGTATGAAGCTATAACACCTCTGGGCTTTGAGAAGTTGCCTTCTCACTGAAAGTTGAATTCTTCCATTTTAAGGTTACCTCCATTTCCAATCAGAGTATTCGTGTCTTTGACATGTTCTCATGAAATGGTCATACACTTGATCTGCGAGTGATTTTCAATTTCGTCTCGCTCTCCTCCAATATTCCTTGCAACCATCTCTGTGAGTCAATGAAAAACCGTCCCGTCAAGTCCAGACAGCAAAACAATTGTCGCAGTTCTGTCATTAAGAGGAAACGGACTTGAAGTTGGAACCCCAAAGCCTGCTGCGATCTGACATTTTGACTAAATGAAACCTAACCAAAAGAGCAGGCTTCAGAACCTTAGAAAAATGTCAGGTTTGCTAACTCATTAGCCAGCAGCTGTTTAGTCCGTGGCATATTCAGGCCTTTACCCTGGTGATGACCCTCTTTACACATTTTGTTTTCGTGCCTTCACCCTGAGGAGCTGGTCATCCCAGGCTGTTGTCTGAGCCTAAGATTTCACTTTTGCTTGTTTTGCTTCTTTACATCATGCCCTCTGTCCCAGGTTCACGTGGGAGTGAAACTAGAAAGGCCTGTTTTTTTTTTTTTTTCAGTGACATCTTTCCCTTCCCTTGGCAAGCTGGAGGACTGATCAAAATGGTCAAAATCAGAGCATGCTAATGTGAGCTGTTCAGCTGGTGAGTGGCAGAGGCTGGAGTCCCAGGAAAATGCAGCCCCAAAATTTCCAGGGCTGTTTGGCCACCACCCGTTTTCAAACTAAGGACTGGCGGTTGCATAAGCTATTGGGCTGAAGGAGTCAGCCTGGCAGAAGTCCTGCACCTTGACTCTCTTGCGATCTCCAGGAACACTGGGACTAGTGGAGAGTGCACACTCGGTTCCTTTGGTCTGGCCTGGGCTGAGGCTGAGGAAAAGGTGGTGCGACTCAGTAATAGGAGGCCAAAGCAGCGTTTGTTATTGACAGAGTCTCTGCTGTAGTCAAGAAGACTGAGCACTCATTTGAAGTATAGGAAACACAAATGCAACTTTGGCTGTTGAATTCAGCCCTATGCTCAGGGTGCTGTCACAGGGTTTATCACCATCCTCCCTCCATCAATACCATCAGAAATGAAGAAACTAAGTCTCAGGGATGGCCCCAGCCAAGAGTTGGCCAGGCACCTTCTTTCACACTGGAGCCAAGGCTGACAAAGTTCCCAGCATTGGAGGGTCTGGAAGTCCTTGGCCTGCCCCACCTGGAAAATTAGCACCTGGCCGTACACAAGGGAAACTACTGGGTATCTGGCCATTTGGGTTCCAATTCCCTCCCTACCCTGACTGTCCAGTTCACCAATATCCATGCTTTCACTCCAAGTCTCTGAGCTGACAAACAAGGGACCAGAAGCCACTCTTTTAGCTTCACCTTTCCTTCTGGAGGTTTTTCTTTCTCCCTGGCCCCATTTGAATTTAACATTCTGGAAAAGGTAAAACTGTGAAGACAATAAAAAGATCAGTGGTTATGTGAAGAAGGGTGAGATGAATAGCTGGGATACAGAGGATTTTCAGAGCAGTGAAACTAATCTGTATGATACTATAATCATGGATAAATGTCATTCCGTATTAGTCAGAAGGTACAACACCAGGAACGAACTCTAATGTAAAGCATGAACTTTGGGCAATTACAACATCTCATTGTAGGTTCACTGAATGTAACAAATGTACCCCTCAGGTGCAAGAGGTTGATAGTGAGGGAATCTGTGGCTGCCCATGGGTCAGGGAGTATATGGGAATTCTCTGTATCTTCTGCTCAATTTTGCTATGAACATAAAAATTTTCTTAAAAAGATTTGAAATGTTTGTGCTTAAGAATCTCTAACTTACACAGAGATTTAAAAATTTAAGAAAATAAATCAGACACGTGTCTGCTATGCTTACTGAAATAGCAAATGCACATTTAATTCTATCACAAGCAACACTAGCCTGACATCCTTATTGCAATGTTCAAGATGAGGAAGTGTGGTTCTGTTATATATCTTGCTCAGAGCTTACACAGCGATAATAGGATTCGAACTTGTGTGTCTGAATCCACAATCTAAGCTCCATTACTAAACGATGCTCTCTGAGCAGAAAGTACAAAACTCTGACCTCTCTATGACTGGCCCTATTAACTTTGGGCCGCCACTCTCACTTATTTAGAATATTTATTATTCATTAAATATACATGATTTTCAGTAACCTAGATGGCTTATATCATTTAGTCTCACCTCATTCCTAAAACATAATTTTTATTAGCTCTTGTCATTAGATGGTGAAACTGAGACTGGGAAAGATGAAAATATTTGTCCAAGCATGTGTTTCAAAACCACTGTTATATGAAGTCAAAGCTCCTTTCAAAGTGACACATTTCTTGCAAGACTCAAAAGTTACCTGTTTTCTCATTCATGTTTTCATATGCACTTAACAAGTATAACTCATATAAATTAATATGAAGTTATACTTTTAAGTTGCCTTTTTTTTTAGTTTTCATAAATTTCACCTCATCTTAAGGAAAGGAACATCATGATTTTGTCTGTATAAAATTTTCATTAGGTAAAATGTGTGGAACATCTTCTATGTAACTGGAATTATATCAGTGAAAAGTAGATTAGCTAGCCTCATGGTGCTTATCTTCAGTGGAAAATTGACATATAATAAAAATATGAGCTAATGGTTTGAAGAGAAATAAAGAAGAATAAACATTAGAGGTTGAAGAGAGTATCATCTCTTTGGGATAACATGATGAAAGCAGCTAAGAGAAAGGCATAATTCTAAAATTTTCAGGTGTAATCAGCTATTATTTTGATATGGGTTAAACATATATAAACCACTTTTGAACACGTGAACAAGACTGCATGAACAAATTCCGTGAACAAATATTGATAATCACCTCATTCGTAACACATTCTATGTGACAGCCAAAGGGTACATTTCAGAACATGTCCATAAATCATTGTTATAAAACACACATGCTTTATCATAAGAGAATCACTCCTGCCTTAATCATTGTCTACTGTATTTCATTTGACGCATAATTCCTAAATGTTTAGTTATCTATCTGATGCTTCTTCCTGCAACTCAGAAGTGAGAGATATTTTGCTAGAGAGAGGCAAATAAACAGTGGCAACCCCTGACATCTGTCAACATGAACTCAATAGAAGACAGACTAATAAATAAATACCAATTTAGGCATTGTGAAATGATGACAAGGTAGCTTAGGGTAGTAAAGATATTTTAATAATCATTGATAGCATTCAGAATATCTGAGAACATGTAGCTTAATAAACAATCACAACTTTGAGTTGATAATAATATTTTCAATGTAATCTACTCAAAGGCAGAGGAGCATGATATATATTTTAGAATAATTGAAACATATTGTTTAAAATTTATCATCTTTTTTTTTGAAAAGTATAAGCTTTAGGCGTCTAGATGCACCTATGAGAAACAGCATTTTCTAGACTCGCTGGATTGGTTAGATAATGAGCAATTTGAATAATATAGAGCCACAAAAATCATGATTTACACTAAAATAATATTATGCTTTATTTCTTACGTGCTGCATTTGAGGTTATATTGATGCGTCAGTCAATGCATTCTGAAGAATATCTTCTCATATTTTACTTTCGTTCTTATTTGAATGTACACTCAGAATCTTCACATATTTCAAATAAAGCTACTTGTTTCAGGAAAAGCGCAAGCTAGCTAAATTCTTATTAAGATGGTGCTTTAAAATATATGTTTAATTGAAACATTACACTAATTTAATTGATCTAATTCACTAAAAATTATAGTCATATAAAAATATAAGTAAACAAAAATCCATTATTCATTAAGATCATCTATCTCTTGTTCCACTAGTGTTGGGGGTACATTAGAAACAATAACTTGCATATCAAGCTGATTGACCACAGAGACTTGAAAACAAACAAAAAAAAGCAGTATTTTAATTCTACAATTAAAAATAATATTTATTTCTTCCTTAATATGCATTGACATTTTTAAATTTAGGAGTAATTTTTTTGTTTGTTTTGGTTTAGGCAATCTCCAATAGATGTGGAGACATGTTGAGAATAATAGACTGTTGTTTACTTAGAAGTTACAGAACCCTGAAAGACGTTGAATGTTGTAGAATTTGTTTGTTTGTTTTCTTGATCATTTACTAGGACATGAGAGAAAGTGTTTTTGTTTGTTCTTTAACTAGATAGCCTTTATGTTACTTTCTAGTATAGCTTCTTTGCAAAAAACTCTAGAAAGATGCATGACAGTATATTATACTAAATGTTAATACAATTTGCTTACATAGCAGAATTTTTGGAGCTATTTGCAAATGTCTAACCAATATGCTGGGTAACTGAAACTAATATAAAATATATTAGTATGACAATGTAATTGAAAAATAAAATAAACTATTAAAACATTCTTATGAAATTGCTTAATTTCATTATTTATGTGTTGATCACTAATAAAAATGTTTTAAAAATATTCCCATTGTTGGAATCCATCTTTGTCACTTGGTATAGTCACACACAAAAAAGAAAAAACATTTGTGAAGAACAAAATTCTAAAAACAGAGAATGACAATGTACACATTTTATTCCTAAATCCTTTAGATTCTTTATCAGAAAACTCTTCTGTTTCCTTTTAAACCTATTTGTTCCCATATGGTTTAGACGGTGCCATCCAATAGAAATGCAATCTGTGTCACAAATACAGACAAGGTATATAATTTGAAAAATTTTGGTACCCAAATAAAAATATTAAAAAATAGCAAATTTAATTTAACAATATGTTTAACTCCATATATTTGATTTATTGTAGTTCCATCATGCATTCAATATAAAACAGCTTATTAAAAATATTTACATTTTTAATGCTAAATCTTTGAAATTCTTGTGTATTTTATATTTCTAGTACATCGCAATGCAATTTAGATCCTCTATAACTTTAGAGACCCTCGGTATCCTCTGCTTGGATGGGTCACTGTATCTTTTAATTGGTTTCTGGTACAACCTCACTTTTCTTAAAAATAAGACATATTTTAATGGTCTTTCGAGATAAATATGTATATTCTTTTTTTTTTTGATACTATCCCGTGATACTACATTTGAGGAAGGAGCATTCTAGGTACAGCCACTTCAACATCTCTAAAGTGAGGGTATGCCTGGCTGTTTGAAAAGCAATTTGACCAAGATTACCTAGTCTGAATGACTTTGAAGAAAAGTAGAAATTGAGGCCATTATCAAGAGCTTCATGGTTTTCTGCTATGACTTGAAAACTGTTCTGAAAGCACGGATTTGACATTAGAAGGTTTTCAGCTAATAATAGGACCTGAATTAAATGTGAATAACTTTGATTGTTATCTTAAGACCAGACTTTAGAGGGACAAAAAAGGAAACATTAGGGCAAGTTACTGAATTTGCAAAATGATATAGGTGAGATACAATAGTGATTTTAAGCAAGTTATAATAATAGGGGTGTTAAAAATGTGCAGATAACATGTAGCTCTATACATATATTGATATCTATGTCTATAACTATAACTATATAACAACGGTATTTACTATGTGATTGAACATGTGATCTGGGAGAAGGAATCAAATATTTTTTAGCCTAGGGAACTCACGGATGAGAACTGAGAAGAAACAAACAGTGAGGTAAGAAGTAAAAAAGAGAGAACAGTGGCCCAAAATTCTAGTAAAGGTAACAATCAGTCAAGTGTCACTGATGGTTCAAATAAGATGATAGCTGAAATTACTGGTGCATCTAGTACCAAGAAACAATTGATGATGTTGATGTAAGCTGTTTTACATGATTGTTGAGAGTGAAATTATAACTAAAGAGGTTTTAAGATGCTGAAAAATGAGAGTCAATTCTAACAATGATATTTTCTGGAGAGAGGAAAAGAAATGGAGTGGTGGTAGCTGCAAGTAGATGCAGGTCAAGAGTGTTTTTTAAATTTTCATTTAGAGATGGAAAAATAAAAGTATGGTTATGGAAATACTCAAATAAAGGAAGGAGACTGATATTGATAATGTATATAAGAAATGGGAGAGTGACTCAAACTATATCTAGAGCAGGTGAGCAGAGGACTGGATCTCTTGCACGGGTTGAGGTAATGGCTCTAGAGAAACACATAGAGAATCCATCTAAAAGAACAGGAAATAAGGCAAAGAATGTTGGTGTACATTCTGGTAGGTAGGTGGGAGTTATGAGATCATAGCAATAGTTTGAGGCAGTGAGTGAGTGACAATCAGATGGAGAGAACAAAGGTTGGTTTCATAGGAAGGAGGAAGGGCATAGACATAGTAACATGGTGCTCCGAGAATCCTGCTTTGCCAGTAGGTAGTATAAAGACAAAAAAATATAGGAAAACACAGAAAAGCCATTCCTTGACAAGGCAGCAGAAGTAGTAACCTCAGGGGAGGTCCAGATTTCCATCATGCAAGGTTTTATCTAAATATAAAATCTTAACTTTACTCACTCTAACTAAAAATTTTTCAATAGTTGCATTTAGGAAAAAGTTTCAATACTTTTAATATGGCTTAAAACTTTTTTATGAACCAGTTTTATTCCATCTATAGGCTGTCTCTTATTTACTTTCCCTCTCTCACTGAGTAAATATCTATTAGTTATTTAGACTTGCCATCATTTCTCTTTCTTCATTGTTTTGGCATATTTTTTTCCCTGTACATAAAAGTGTTATTTCTCTGCACATCTCCCTTTTCTTGATTTAAAGCATTTCAAATCTTATAAAGATTATTTTGTTGAGATGGCTTCTTTGTACACATATATCATAATTTATAAATGAGTAACATTATGACATTTTGAATTAATTATTCTACATGTATTCTGGATACTTTTAAAAGTATATTTTATAATTTATACACGATAGTTTATAGATGTGAAATAAAAATCCTGTAAAATTCACATTGCTTATGCACATATTATATACAAATATATGTATATTTCACCTGTCGTTCATAAAGTTTTCAGTAAACTTAGTGAGCTATTTAGCCTTAAGTCATCACGATGTGCCTCTCTTAAATAACAGGAAGAGGAATGACATTATTTCACATAGTGTTTACAGATATTTCTGTTTGTAAGAGTTATGTTCCTTGTGTAGTAATAATACTAAAAAATCTGTTTTTTTCCTGGATATTATATAGATTTATAGACATTACGTCCACTTTATCTCGAATGGTCATCATTAAAATGATAATAACCACTGTATTAAAGGGCACAGACACTAACCGAGTCCAGTCGATGAATCGAGTGTTTTGACAGGCATGCCAAATGGGTTCTGGGCTGTGGTCCAAGTTGGTTTAAGGGTGAGATTGATTGTTTACCAAACCATTGCTTTGCGTATAAGCGTAGTATGTCATCGTGTGTGTGTTTGTGTGTGTTTTAGGGAACCTATTTCCTAAATGGAAAAACAATGAAATAACACATTTATCCCTCAAACGACAATAAGACAAATCAAAATTCAGAGTTTTTAACCAATAATGCCAGAGATGAATAAAGATATTCTAATTAGTTAATGCCATGTTGTAATTTGAGAGGGTTAGAATATTAATCCAACTTCCTTTTTCATTATCTTGTATTCTGACTAAGCATATTTAATCCTGGTGGCATGTGCTTAAGTCCTACGTGTTGTTTCTTAATATTTAGAATTTTGAAAAGGTAAATAGTTGCTTACTTTTTGTTGTATGTGAGTGTGTTTGTGTTTAATAAACCTGTGAACATAATATATTAGGCTGGCTTTATGGCTTCTATTTCAGAAAAATTTTTCATAAATGCCAGTTTAAGACACATTTCATAGTGAAATATTTAGAAGCAGAATTAATCTTAGTGAATTAATACAAAGCCATGTGCACTCTATTTATGAAAGTAGATGTATAAATCTTATGTTTTTATTACTATTTTCATTATCTGATTATTTTTACTTTAACCAGTGACATTATTGCTAAATATCACACATCAAACATTTATATTTCGCCATTACAATACTAAAAGTTCTACAAAATAAACATTTTTATTACAATACAATCTCTCCGAGTAATTTATTATTCTAATTATTTATATATTCCTGCTGTCCAATAGATCTTTCCGCAATGGTGGAAAAGCTCTATATCTCATTTTTGTTAATTGTCCAGCACAGCACCCATTAGGCACATATGGCTTGGCATATATTAGACACTTGAAATGAGGCTAATGTGAGTAAGGAAGTGAAATTATAGTTTGTTTAATTTTAATTAAATTTAAATAGCCAAAGACTACGTAATAAGTGGTATAGTTGTGATATAAGAATGACAATAATAGCATATGTTACAAATGTGTATCTTAATGCAGCATGAGCCTGACTCTCTAGCTTCAAATCTGATATATGTGCTTTACCTGTTAGACAAGGCCATTTAAAACAAACAAACAAATAAACAAACTAACAGATATATCACTTTGGGATAAGGTACTTCTTGATTTTTCTAGGAAGTTAAAATTCTCAGCTTTAGAATAGGATAAGCTCTGATAACCACCAGCTCATCCCTTTAGATGATCTGGATGGTTTACATAATGACAGAATTTAGTTTTGGCATTAGAGGATTGTAGTTACATTTCAACATTAGGCCACATTATTACTTCAAGAGAAAAAGAAAAGAACAAAGAGAAAATAGTTATCAAAAGTTTTCTGTTTAAGTTTTACACCAGAGTTTTTATTCATTTAACAAAGCACAGCATAAGAAATAAAAAAGCGCATTTCCAACTAAAGTCAAAATCAGAGTTTGAATCAAGACATCAAAGACATTTCTTTCATAAAATATAAGCAAATATGAGAGTAATGCCAACTCAATCTAAGATTGGTTCAATATTATTCTTTAACTTATGATTAACAGGGACATTTCCACTAATATAAACTTTTTTCAACAAACACACCAAGAAATGAAAAAATCTTAAGTATACAGCTCAATAAAATTCTGCAAAGCATACACATCCATGAGACCAGCATCTGTAACAAAAATACATTACCAGAATCCCAGAATGTCTTTCACTCCCTTCTAGTCATACTTAGCTCCACAGAAAAACTACACCCTTAATTTCTACCACCATAGATTAGTTATGCGTATTCAAACTTTATATTGATGGGGTCATGATATCTGTTCTGTTTTCTAACTTCTTTTACTCAATTTTGTGTTGTGCAATTTTAAACTTTTATATTTTACAATAACCTCATTAACACAACACAATCACATTTGGAAAAGAAAAGATGGTTACAGTGGAATCATTATGATTGCTTGGTATATTAAGCTTCTTTGCACAGTTCTTAGTTATTAACTTACAATTTCAATAAACAAGTAATTTCACTTTATAGTATTGCTAATTTTTAAAATTAAGATAACCTCAAATTAACCATATGTTTTTTTTTTAACAGATTAAGGTGCTCTTTTAAACATATCTTTCATGAAACATAAATCATTTAATGCAAATGTTTGGGTATGGAATGAATAATTATAACTCAGGGATATCTATTTTCTATTATAATTTCACATAGCACATTTGGAGCAAAGTATCAAAAATGAGATATAGGATTTAAAAAAAAATCATGTTTACTGTACCATTTTTGTTGAAAAATACAAAACTCTACCTGTTGTTAGTGTTGACTCCCCTTTAAATTTCTATTTCTTTGAAGGAGCTTGATCCTCTTGAAATCTCAAAATTCTCATTTCAGAAAATAGTTATTGAGGATGGCTGACAGAATCATTAGCATTCTTTCAAATTTCCCTGTTCTCTCCCAAATATATACAGTGGAATACTAGTAAGTCAAACAGTGATTGAGAAAAATTCCAATTCTTTACTTTTAGGATTTACTTTCCAGTATTACACTTTTAGGATCTTCACGTTTAAAGTTGAGTCTATTCAAATTTAAATGGACAATGGATTTAAGAATGAAACCTTCATATAAAATGTGACTGGAAAATGTTGGTTGTGTATAGCACAAACATGCACAGTTAAGAATGTTATTTTTATTACTCAGTTACAAAATATGATTCATTTAAATACATACTAAGTCACAAAAAATATTGACAACAAAATCGAGAACACGATTTTAAATCTGGTTAAGATATGAAAAGAATTTGATCAACAAATATTTTAAAGATATTATATAGCCAAGTATAATATATGTCATAATTATCTTTATTTTTATAATAACATTAAAAAGTAACTTTATCCATCTAGACATTTACCAATAAATAAGCAAATTTAAGCACAAAACCAAGTAAAACTCTTCTTCAGACATATGATCACAAGATCGGAACTCTCTTAATATAATGCATCAATCTTTTTTTTCTTATTAAGATCAAGATGCATGTATACATAGTTTTTTCTTTTCTTTTTCTGCTCTTCTTATAGCTTCCTGATCACTTTTGATCCATGCATTTATAGGTAGTATACATTTTACCCTGATCACTTTTGATCAATGCATTTATAGGTAGTATACATTTTACCCTTCCTTGTTGCTGAATATAATGAGGCTGTAGGTATCCAGCTCTTAGTCCACCTCTTTAACTGCACCTTCATTTTGTAAGAATTTCACTGTTTATGTAGATGACACACCCAAAACCCATGTCAAATTCCTAGGCATGAAAAACTTTCAAACTTTGAACTGTCCGAATGCATCAATACAATTCTATAACTACACTCTAATCTTTTGTGTTTTCAAGATCTTGTTTATAAGAAAATACTCTAGCCCCTGAAACATAAACTTTAACGTCCAAATTTATGACCACAACTTCTCATCACTTTCCTATTCGGTTACGACCAGTTCTATAATAACAGTGAATTTTTAGTTCCAAAATATTTTCTCTGCTCTTGCTACTTAAGGGCTTATACCTCTTCCCTCTGCAACATAGAATTCACGATCACCTTGTTCTCATTTCTTTTCTCCTTCCACATGTGGAACTTACTCCTCTTGAATTAATTTAATTACCAACCCTGTCTTGGATGACGGAACAGTAAAGAAAGGAATTAAAAAATCAGGCACACCAATGCTTTTATAAATCCATGATCTCTGAGTGCAACTGTGCTTTTATTTATTTGGAAAACTCGTGTTCTGTGTTCCCCGTCTTGCTCCAATAATTCACCCTTTTCTTCAAATCATATTTTTTCAGTCTCCTCCACTGAAGTTATAATTCACATAAAAATTGATGATTTCCGAGTGAAATATCCCAACTTCTCAGCCTAGAACTAGAAAAGTACCTAGATCTATGCTTATTGTCTTTCTTCAAATCTCTGAGGAACAAACTGACTCTTCTCTTCAGAAGATCTTATGCCTTCATCTGAATCTCTCCCATATCTTCAATGTTTTATGCTGCATCAACTCCATCTGTCTCTGTACTTCCAATCTTTTCCTCTATAGACTATAAGACATCTATCTACCTTGCTCTCATTAAAAGGAAACAACTTTTCTTGTACTTTATACCAACTTCTGATGCTATCTCCACAATTTTCATATCTATTTTGCACAGTTATATTCCTCAGAACGTATTGCTACAATCATAGCCTCCAATTTTTCACTTTGCAACCATCCATTAACTGCAGTTGGAATTCTGCCACTGTCATGTCATTGAATCTGTTAAAGTTAATGATGGAGGCCGGCTCAGTCTCACAACAATTGTCAGTTCAGTGCTCTTTAAACCAAAAAGTCCATTTGCATTATTTGTATGATGTTATTGCTGATGCTGCAAGCTAATATATATCTAACACTCACAATTGTCTAGGTATTACATAAATACACGCATTATCGTATGTCAACTTTTTATTAAATAAATTTTATTATTATTTTATAGGCAAAAAAATGTAGGGAGAGAGAGATTCGTAATTTGCTCATGATCACACAGATAGTTGATAGCACAAAATTACCCCAAAATCTTTCCAAAATTGAAGCTGGAATTTCTCCAATTATTTGATGAGGTCTGTATTATCCTGCTTTGAGTAACAGAAACATTATGAGAAAATAAATGATCAGATCATAATCTGTCTTGAATTTAGGCACAGAAATTCTCACAAAATACTGGCAAACTGAAATGAGGAAAATGATAACAATTATTATACACCATGCCCATTTGTGATTATTTCACAACTGCAGCATTTGTGTACATTAAAAAAAAAGGATCAGGGAGTTTTCTGATGGAAAATAAATACAGCTCTTCTTTTTACAGATGACATAATCCTGTATAAAATATTTTCTAAGCAATTCACTGAACGTCAACTACAACTAATGAATAAATTAAAATTTCACAAAATACAAATTCAAAATACAAGATTGAATTATACTATTACATAGTAATAAAAAACAATGTGAAAATAGCATCAAATTAAGAAACATTTAATAGTTTAGGCTGTTCTAACCTTCTACACTGATGGTATTTTTAAAATCATAAATTAAATAAATGAAAAAACATTTTACTTAATGCAGGTCATCAAATGTTCAATATTAATGTCAATATTGGTAAGATATCACAAATTGCCCTAAAAATTTAATGTAGTGTTTTAAATTATTAAAAGCGTTTTTAGAAAAATTGACAAGATTATCTTAAACCGGATATGTAAATTTAAATCAAACTCACATGCAATGTAATCTTTAAAAAGAAAAACAATATGGCAGGACTCACAATGGCATATATCAAATCTTACTTCAATGATATTATAATTAAGACTGTGTGGTACGAGCATAAGTGTTGATCCATGTAGACCAAACAGGTAGATTTCAGGTCTAGCAATAAACACTTTATCAAAATTGACTTCCACAAAGATGTTAATACTTTCAATTTAAAAAGAACTATCCTTTCAACAAATGGTGATGTGCATAATGAATATTTATGTGCAAAATGGTGAAGTTGATCCCCTCACACAAATAATTCAAAAATACTCAAAATGGATGACATACAAATGTAAAGGCTAAAAGTATAAATTTATTGGAGAAGAAAAAATGGCATAGATGATAGAGGCTCAGCTTATTCCTCTGGCGACCACATCAAAGTTGTGACGGGAACAAGGAGCAGCAGCAGCAAGGAAAAATTGCCTGGGATGAGCAAGTCATAGAATTAGGTAGAAATCCTAGAAATCACCTTGCAACTGCAGAACTTATAACTTAGGACAGGGCAAGGATGTAGGGCTACCCAGTCTAGAGCTGCAGAGAGAGACAGAGGCAGCGGCCTTGGCAGAAGCCTCTTAAAAGGGCCGCATCCTTGAGCAGATTTTCCCGATGATGGACCTGCTCACTCTGAGCACCAGTGCCCATTTGCCTCCACGCAGGAGCAGCAGGGAGTTACAGGGAGACATTGTTGGAGTGAGTCAGAGGCAAGATTCACTGAGTACTGAAGTGCTGGTGGTATCCATCGTCCCCTGTCCAACCTTGCCCCCTCTTATTGCGCATGCACAGCGAGGTCATGGTCCTGACTTCCTTCATCAAACTAGATAACACAGGTCACTCCACCAAGCGATTCCCTGAAACCACAACTCCCCAAACTCAGGGCCCCAACCAAGCCACATCCAGTTGTATCCTCAGCGAGTCAGGTACTCCTTGCTGAGCAGTGCCTAGATCCACACTGAAGGCAGCTGGCCTCGGTTTCTGGTGTAGCCTTTTGAGGCAACTATAAGCACAGCTTCTGTAGATTGATGGCTGAATTTTAACAAGTGGTCCTGGAGGGGCAGAGGCTTGGACAGAATTTGGCATGCAGCTGAATCCCTCTCTGGACTGTTCAGTGGACACCTACTTGACAAATTCACACTGATAAGGCCTGGAGACTTAGAAGCTTTGCTTAATAGATAGAAACAGACTTGGAAAGGCAGCCAAAATAGAAGGACAAAGAAGCAGAAACCATATGACAGAACACAACAGGGATCCAGATATAATGGAGTCAAACAATCTAACAGAGGCAGAGTTCAAAACCCTGGTTATAAAGATGCTCAATGAACGTATGGAAAGAGCAGATAAATTCAGTGAGAACTTCATAAAAAAACATAAAAATGAAATGGAAATTATAAAATGGAACCAGTCTGAAATGAAGAGCATATTATCTGAGGTGAGAAGTGTATGAAATGGAATAAACAAAGGAATAAACAAAGTGAGTAAAGAAAAGGATCAAATGCCCTATCTAGAGGAAAGGAAAGCCAAGGACATACAATCAGAATGACAGAAGATGAGATGCTAAGACTATAAAAATAATTTAAGAGGCATATTGGACACCATTAAAAGTACAAATAGTCTTGTGATCAGCATAACTGAAGAAAATGAAGATGTTGAACAGCTGTTTGAAGAAATCACGATGAAAACATCCCTAATCTGATGAAGGAAATGGAAGTAAAACCCCAGGAAGCTCATAGAATTAAGAAAAATCCAAAAAGTCCCACACCGAGACATCATAATTGGCATCATAATTAAAATGCCAAAGGTTAAATACAAAGAATGAATATTAAAGCAGGTAGTTAATTTAAAGGAAAACTCATTAGACTAGCAGCTGATTTCTCAAAAGAAACTATTCAGGACAAAAGCGCTTGGCAAAAAATTCTCAATAGGATGTAGAACTGGGATCTACAACCAAGAATAATTTATCCAGCAAAGCTATCATTTGGAGTTGAAGGAAAGATAAAGTGC
>CM052794.1:78831449-79042552 GCA_028533395.1 Rousettus madagascariensis | reverse complement strand
GAATAAACCTTCAGAAGTTTCAGTTTCTCAGCTTCATTGGGGTTCTCGATTCTGTTTTGCATGCCGTTTTCTAAGTCAGTCTTCACATAAAACTGCACACTAGAGCTGAAACTTGTTAAATCAGATGCATGACAGAAATAGGAGCATACCCATAAATGGACAACTGAAGCCATTATTTGGATAACATACACATAAAATTAATTTTAGCCATTAAAAATATGGAGGAAATGATCAGAATTTCTCATAAATACATTAATTGTTAATTTGCTTATGAGAGTGATAATTCACCCTTCAAAGTCTATTGTTATATAATCAATGTCAGGTCTTCACTATAAAAGAAGACAACACTGACCTTTTTGTGATTTTGCTACAGATTTAGTACAGCTGTTAATTCATATCTTTTTTCTTTTCTTTTTTTTTACCTCATAACAAATGGAAAGTAACCCACTTTTCTCTCAGTGACATAGTCTATTTGACCAGCCTTATTAAGTTGCTGAAATTTTGGGTTTCATATGCTAGCAAAATATTAAAAAGCTTCCCCTTAATGAGATAAAAAGTAATTTTCAACATCATGGTTATATAATAGAGAAAAATATTGGAGAAAGAGTCACATAGAAGGAATATAAATAGAACGAACATTCAGAAGTTTCATTTATTCACCTTCAGTTGGGTTCTCAATCCTGTTTAGCTTGGCATTTCCTAAGTCAATGTGTTTCTCAGTTTCCACATTGATTATTTCCCTTTAATCTCAAGGAACAACTACACCCTACTGTTTCAGCTTGCACTAGTACCACTAAAATGTCCTTCCTTCATTGTTTTGGGATAAACACCTATTTTACAAGGCTCAGTTCAAAACTCATCTCGGTTTTGAAACTCTCAATCATCCATTATTCCTGTATCATGGGAAACAAATACATCTGAGCTGTGAGTTCTCAAATGCAAGGATATAATATTATCTAATTTCATATTGCTCAGTTTCCATCTCAGATTCACAGGTACCATGTGGGTGATCTCAGAAAAGATACAATTTGATATGGACCCTCAAGGAGAGAAGAGTATAGATAACAGTATGGAGATGGAGATCTATTTCAGGGGAAAATAGTGAACCCTCCTTGGCTTGTACAATAGATAATGTACCTAGTAAATTATGTTTGATGCTGAGAGGAAGCAGAATTTGGCGTCCCAAAATATGTCTTTTGGAGTATTGGTTATTTTCAGCTGTTCTTTTCTTAAGAATATAAAGAATCAGGAAAAACTTCTGAACTTTTCCAACAACTGTCTAAAAATCATTAAAGAGTATCTGCTTCATGAAGGGTTCTGTTTTCATAGTTACCTATAGTTTCATAGGAACTAGTTATGATAGATAGGGAGGAAACAGCAAGTCCCATTTGATCTAAGTCTTCTCTGTATCCCATTGTTAAAGATGGCCCAACAAACATTTGTTTTACAACAAAACATGATTTTTCTATCTCCATGTGAATTGCTCTCCTACCCTTTGAAGTCCAAAACCACAACCCCTCACTTCTTTACAGCTCCAGATATTCTGTAAGACTTAACTGTGTAATCTGTCATCTGGTCTCACATTCTTGCAGAACACTTGTATTTACATATGTAATAAATTTGGTCATTTTTGTCCTGTTTATTTTTCATATTAATTTGAGTTTTAGTTCTTCCAGAAGACCTTGGAAGGTAGAAAGGAAATTATTTTTTCCACCCTGCTGTGCATGCTCTGAGGTTTTCCATCAATGAAATGTGGTCATGTTATTTATTGCTCTATTGAACTTTATATTTTTACATTTATTATTTATATACAAAAAATCATATTGTACTTACTATTAGTGCCCGTTATGTATGACTTTGGCTAAAATTTATGAAATTCTGACCTGCAATAGTAGAATCACAGTTTATACATCTCAGTGTTTATGAATTGCATTACACTTACAAAGGCATTTATGAATAAAACATATGAAATACTAATAAAATGCTAGACATATGGCCAAATAACAAAACTACTGCATTCTAAGATAGAAACAGTAAAATTATGTACAATGTAGGATAGTGATATTGTTCTGTGTTTGATGTTGAGATTAGATATTACTCATTATCCTTGGTTATATTACAAGGATGGGTAAAGCTTTTAGGGTCCTATTATAAATATTATTACTCTTTAAGTAATGCTAGTGATCTACCTTACCTTTATATAAAATCAAGATAATATATATGAGACATGAACACCTGTGCTTTATTTCATTTAATTATGCAGGAAAGACCTATATCTTATTTTTAAGAAAATATCCTAAATTGTATTAATGGACACAGTGAGAGTTTTACAAGAACAAAGTAAATTAAGCAATCATTGTATGTGTTTGTGTTTGTGCATACACATATATAACCTTTTTGCATGCTAATACTTTTTGAGTTATTATTTTACTTGCAACAACTATTCTACATTTCTTTTTGAAATATTTGTAATATAAATCTGTTTTCTGTAACAGAGCTCTTGAATCATTATTTTCATGCTTCAAAGATCATGCCAAAACTATACCTTGAATGAATATATGGAGTACTTGATAAGCATAAGCATTTTTCTTAGTTACACAAGGGGATAAGTAAGATGACATCAGTGTCGTCAAAGACTTTAGATTCTGGAGGGGAGGTCATGATGCTGAAGCATACAAATAGTAGTAACACCAAAATAACATGTGGCTAATTGCTTTCAGAGAAACATAGATATGCTTGGTTTGAGTGTCAAGAAAATAAATGCTGTGGTGAACTACATAGCTTCCCTACTGAGGAAGGAAGTGGACATTTTATTTAAAGCAAGAACTATTTTTGTTTGATACAATTGATTCTGACTAGGGTAGGTGGAAGGGGAATGAGAAAGAATTGAGGCAGAAAGGTATCAAAGAAGACAAAGTATATCCCTAGTTTCCTAACCTATAGAGAGAGGAAACTAATTGGTACATACCCAAACACACCATAAGAAGAACTAAAAGCAACAGACTTACAATTGTACTGCTTGCTCTTCGTGTTGAAAGGGAATTTTAAAATGAGGTAAGGAAAATGGGAGTTTCCTGTTCAAGGTAATATATCCTAAAGCAGGGGTGCTGATGAAGTTAAACAGTAAACCATAAATTTAGTCTAACATTCTTTTTTTCTACCTGATTCATTCATTTTTTAATTAATTAATTAATTTTTAATGGCGATATTGATTAATGAAACCAAATGTTTCATCTGTACCCTTTAACAGTAAGGTATATACATACATACATACATACATACATACATACATACATACATACATACATATATATATTTACTTTGTGTGTTCACCTTCTATAGTTAGATTTCTTTCTGTCACCACATATTTGACCCGATTTACCTGAATACCTACCCCCTTTCAACACTCCCTACCCTCTGGAACCACAAGGTTATTGTTCATGTCCATGTGTCTCTGTTTGAACTGTTCATTTATACTTTTAGGTTTATACCTCACATATAAGTGATATCATGAGCTGCATGTCAATGGCCACGAAGGGGATGCACGGCCGGCTCCTACTTGTTGGTCTGCCCAGGTTGAGGGCAGAATCCACAAGGGAACTAGAGCCTCCTGCGTCCAATGGGAGGGAACCCTGCATGGCCTTCCGGGCCCAGGAGGCCCAGTCAGCCTTTGGCCAAAGCATGGTCCCAGGCCCCGATGGCGGAGGAGGGAGCCTGGCTGTGGCTTGTCTCACATGCTTTTCTAAAACGTGCATACAGAACCTTTCATTTGCTGAGAGGTGACCTCAAACTTCATCCTCACCTTGTCATCATAATGCTTTGGTAAATTTCAGGTGCTTGTGGGGACATGGTTGTCCGAGTTACCCAGCACTTCTAGTGGCCGGCCTAGAAATTTGAACATTCCTGACGCATCAGCTGTGGGCAGTAAGACTCTGTATCAGCCATTGTGATACAATCTATCTCCTAGGCCCTTTCACCCTCTCCCACCAACATTCTCATTGAATCCTTGACTAGCGTTTGCCCTTGAACCACTTACAAGGCTTTGCCTTGCAGAATCAGAGCATCCTGGGTTGCTCCTTACAGATTCGGGATTGTTTCAGGGAGGTATCAGAGCAGAGTTACAGGGGAAGAAAAATACCATGACAGGGCAGATATACCCAACTTTTGGCAACTGTTTGGGTCACAGGAACCATATTTTTACCTGACTCCCAGGAGACGAGCACCTCCCTATTACCCTTTGTCTGCAATGAGAATGTTTGTTCCTCCACTATTGAGAAATGGAGCATCGAGTCAGCATCACAGTTAACTTTTCGTGTCTCCATGCAGGCTACCTGATCCAGAGCGCATGAGATTGCAACATCTCTAGCCTTTGAAAAGCTACCATCTCACTGAAAGTCGAAAGCATCCTTTTTGAGTTCATCTCATATTGCAATCAAGGGATTCACATGTTCCACATGCTACAATGAATAATCATGCTCAGTCTGCCAGTCATTTCTTTAACTTACTCTACCTTACACCAATGTCCCTGATTACCATCTCTGTGACTCAACGAAAAACCATCCTGTGAAGTCCACAGAGCAATCTAGTTTGTACACAATTCTGTCATCCCCAGAAAGCCTGACTCACAGTTGGCACGCCAAACCCAGCTAAAGTCTGTCATTTGTACCATATGAAGCCTATCTGGATTACACAGCTTCGGAACCTCAGGAAAATGTCAGGTGTGCTAGCTCATTAGCCAACATCCATTGAATCCATTGCTTGCTCTGCACCAGCTGTCTGCTGGTTGATGGTCACCCTGGCGCTGAACCTCTTTACAAATGTTGTTGTTCTCCCACCGCCCTGAGGGTCTGGTCATTGCTAGTTATCTGAGCCAAAGAATTTGATTTTGCTCGTTTGCTCCTTTACATCGTGACCTCTGTCCCAGGTCCTCATGAGACTGAAACCAGAAAGTCAATGTTACTTTCAGTGACATCTTTCCCTTCACTCGATGGACTGCGGTCCACTCAAAAGGGCCAGGGTCATGGCATGTTGATGTGAGGTGTTCAGCCAGTGAGTGGCAGAGTTTAGAGTCCCAGGAAAACACAGCACCAAAATTCCCAGGGCTTTTCAGCAACCAGTCTTTTTTTTTGTACTAAGCACTAACACCTGCACACGCCACTTGGCCGAAGGGGTCAGCTTGTGGAATTCAGGCCGACAGATTGCAGTGCAGATAGGGCTTGAGAGGAGAAAGAGTTCAGTGCATAGCAGGTGCGGGTGTCCTCCTGATAGACCAGCAGCTATTAGCCGGCCTTCTAGCAGGTTCCAGGCAGAAGTCCTGCACCTGAGCTCTCATGCAGTCTCCAGGACCTCTGGGGCCATTGGAGAGTGCACACACACATACCATTCCTCTAGTCTGGTCTGGCCTGAAGCTGGGCAAGAGGTGGTGCTGCTCAGTAGTGGGGGGCCACAGCCCCGTGTGATATTGTTGGAGTGTCAACTGTAGGCAGGAATACTGAGCACTCATATGAAGTTCAGGACACACAAATGCAAACTTGGCTATTGAATTCAGCCCTTTTCTCGTGGCTCTATCATGGTGCTTATCACTGGCTTACTGGCTTTAATGCCAACAGGGATGAAGAAACCAATTGTCAGGGAAGGCTCATGTCAAGAGCTGCCTGGGTGCTCTCTTTCAAGCTGGAGGCTAGGCCTGCAAATTTACCCACACTAGGGGTTCTGAGAGTCTCTACGGATACATTTAAAGTATATATTAAGGAAATAGAATAAATTTTTCTTCAAATAATAAAAGCAATAATACTTTTTTTCCTTTTAATTTAAAACAATATCAAGTGAATACTTTTGGTTGTTTTAAATCATTTCAAATTATTTCAGCTTATCAAGACTTGATATCATGTCTTCTACATTAAAGCTTTTTGGACTTCTAGCTGCAGTTTGTCCATTTTAAAACAATTAATTGCTTTCTCCATTTTCCAGAGATGTCCTACCGTCTTTATCACCAAAGTGAAAGAAAATTTAAAAGTGAAAAATCAAGCATGGCGGAATGTAAATGAGAGTTTTAGATGTAAACTAGCTTTGTGGAATCTATCAAAAAGACTTGAGAGGTGACATTTACTATTTGGCAAAACATTTTCAAATGTACCTGTTCATCTAGACAGAGAAACAAAATCTATGTTTTTTGTTTATAAAATTAAAAACATTTACTCATTGAAGTACTGATGCTTGCTTGCTGGAATATAGCAACATACCGGTTATTATATGTTCTAAAATTATAATAACATCATAGTAAGTAATAATAACTAAAGAAGAAAAACCTACTGGGTTGCTAGCTAACTTTTTGGTGACAGATGATTTGTAGGTTGGCTTACCGAAATAAAAGAAGCAATGCAACAGAAAAACTAATCTTCATTTTGCATACTTGATTATTTTTTCTCTGTTTCCATATTCAAAAACTTCCTTTCTGCTAATGGTTCTTTGAAAAATAAAGAATGAAGTTGGTAAAATTAGTCAAGGACTTAACAAAGACCACTGTAAATATTTAATTGAACTAATTTAGATTAGAACCAAAATTTCTGTCATTATTTTTCCTGTTTATAATTTATAATATTGGCATACTTTATATGTGTAGGAAAAATATTTGATTTTTGCTTTTTCTCAAATGCTGTGAACTAAACTTGCTTCCTGATGGTCTGGCATCAAGTAATTTTTCAAAGTAGTAGGAATCTCATAATGGGAAAGCAATTTGCCCCATACAGATAGATGTTTACTTTTATTATGGCCAGATATACAGTAATTCTTAAAACAAGTATGCACTTGATTCTCTTTGTTCTCTATGACAGTTGTCATAGTTGAAACAGACTCATTTTGTTATTTCATGATCTCTTCTAACTAGTCTTTAATTAAGTCATTTAACTAGATTGAATGGAGGATCAAGACATTATTTGGTTTAACTGTCTTTAAATGAACATCTACATTTTCCAGGATGCACTGAGTTCCATTTCTAACTTTCGAAAGAATATAACTCTTCAGACTGTATAGTATTTATTTATATTATTAATTATTTGTTACTTCACATTTTATAGAATTGTAAGCAACATTCACATGATTTAGAAACATATGCACAACACACAATTCCAAAATTGTAACAAATATTTATTTTAATGCATCATTATTGTTGCATTTGGTTCTCACAGTTTTCCTTTTGGAGAAAAAAGAAAATCAATAATTTCGGTGCCTTTGACTTTGCATGCCCTAATATTTATTTATTTATTTTCCTCACTTCCGTTTTCTTGAAACAAATTTCTTAAGGAGTTAATAGTTAAGCATTTTGTTTGTCTTTTGTTATTGAAACAACTTTTTATTCGCAAAGTCATCTCCAGATGGCTTCAATATCTTTTTCAATGAATTGAGTTCGAGTGTTAACCTCTCCCCCCAATAAATAAGCATTAATTTCAAATTATTACCATTCAGGCAATTAAGAAGTTTTTTTATATTTATATTCAATCTCATATCTAAATTTAAACCATTTTCCTCAGTTGATTTATCACTGAAAGTAGAGGAATAGAGGGCAATCTTACCAAAATTCTGTTCTTAGAGTC
Source organism: Rousettus madagascariensis (assembly GCA_028533395.1). Lineage (NCBI taxonomy): Eukaryota > Metazoa > Chordata > Mammalia > Chiroptera > Pteropodidae > Rousettus > Rousettus madagascariensis. Next base: position 79,034,960 of record CM052794.1, on the reverse strand, counting down.
ATATCATATAAAGGATGAAATATACCATAGACATCTTTTAGTCAACATAATAATTTAAAAGTTGATTTTTCTAATATTCTTACATCAATGTAAACTTGTCTCTCTTAAAAAACTTACAGTAGGAAGGAATTCACCTCTTCATTTTTGGATAGCAAAGAAATTCGGAAAGTCGGTTCTTATGCTGAGATTATAATGACTACATTTATTCTCTTACATAATTTTCTATTTACTATCCTCCGAGTCTTCATAAATTTTAGCATTTGATCCCTTTTTTAAGTAGTATAACTGTGTGGGGAGGAAAAATCATTGTCCCTGGACCCTTCTGGGTTCTTTGCTGAGATTCTGTAATAAAAAACAGAATACGAAGAGAAAAACAAACACAAATATATTAAATTTTTTTCTTTATGTATATGTAGGAGATACCTAGGAAAAATGAGCAACTTAGAGAGTTGACTTTAGAATTCAGGGCTAAGTACTATAATATGGAAAGGCAAAGAGGCTGTATAAGCCTCTTAGGAGAGTAAATGGTCTTTGAATAGATATATGGGTTCTTAGAAGAGTAGATGGACGATCTGATAGTTTGTGACAAAGTTTGTTTCGGTGTCATGTCCACTTCTAGTCCGTTCTCCTGTAATGAGAATCAAACTTTGGTAGTTGATGAAGCTCCTAGGAAGAGAGGATCTATTACAATTGAGTTAATTTTAGGGGGCTCTTTCCATAGGTAGATAAGGGGAGTTCAGAGAAAACCTCTCCCCGAATTTGCTGTTATTAAATTGCCTACTGCTCAAAGTAACCAATACACCAAAGTGACATATTTTGGGTTGGCATGACCTAAACTTCTACCGTTGTAATTTAGGGTGGCATATACCACTACCCTTCAACTGAAATTGAACTAAATTCTTTTAGAGAGATGCGACAAATAACGCTTTCCTTTGTATTATTAGAAGGTATCTTGACAAGGATCGGGATTAGTGAAAAAGAGAACTCTGTATACCTTGTGGTGTCTGCCACTGATGTGGAAGAAAAGAGTGCTAGCAATCATGTAGCTGCTGACCTGATGGAAATATTAACCGGGGCATCTCATACTAGTTTAAAATATCCTATAACATATGGTACTCTTCTACATTGTAATCATATTTAAATCATAGTATACTACATCCCTCAAGTTTTTCTTATTCATTTTTGTCTCCACATAAATTAATATGCATTACATCTATTGAATTTACCTTCATCATTATATATCAATATATATTAATACTATATCAATACACATTAATGTTCTATGTTAATATCTTTTCAATGTCTTTATCTTTATTTTCCTCAGAACTCTTTTTGTAAATTATCATGAATACTTTGAATTTAAGTTAGGTATTTTGACATACTCCTTCTTAACTTTAATCTCCTAATGTCTCTGTTAATAGTTAGTGTAACTCTGTGCTGTAGCAAATAGACATTAACGTGAGATTTATCTAGCAAATATTTTGTTAGGTGATATTCCTGTGTGAGAGAAACGATTAGGAAGCAGGGTCAACCTTCAAACCACATGCCTTCTGGCCCCAAATGAGAAAGGGGGCAAGTACAGTCCTCGTCTGTTGTGTCTTTTAAGTGACTACTCTGTCATTTAAGTGAGCTTCTGCACGATGGGCAAGGAGTCCTCAATTCATACATAGTGAGGTGGCAGATAACTCATGTATCTCCCAGGAATTCACCTCCCTTAGCATCTCTGCATTTCTCATTCATTATCTGTAAGCAGCCCTTTGGAAGCATGAGCTTTACATAGACTCAGCAATAGTCTTCCGAGGACAGCAACACACACCTTTGTCAATGTGCTTCCTATAGTTGGAGATCTCTGAGGCACAATCTCATTGTTATCATATGATCATACCTAATGAGAGATTTTCGGGAAATTACTCACTTAGATATTTTGAAAAGTATTTGTACTGTCATAATCAGAAAATACATTTTGTATGTCTTTTGTTTAATCCAAACAGAAATATCAAAATTCTAATAGTAATTCAAACACATAATATTACTTTAGAATAAAGGGACTCTTGTGGGTCGAGTCGGCAGGTTGAGTGAGCTCTTCATCTCACAATGAAGGACTAAGACTCGTACACTCTGAGATTCACTTGCAATCTCTTTTAGAAGTGACTATCATGGAAAGGTCAGTACCTTTGACATAGATCATAGAGTCTAAATGAGAATATTGATTTTGAATCAGAAATGCAGTATCTCACAGTTTACCCAAATTTTATTAAAGACAGTTGTTTACAAATTCTCCAAACAAATGTGCTAGCAATATAAACATATGTTTAGTGTTTATTTAAAATGAATTAAACTATTTACATGGTCGAATGCCACACTTCTGTTCATTCTCTAGGGTTTGTATATTTTAAAATGCATTTTCTATAAAAATAAACTCAACATTGTTATTTTTTAATATAGAAAAGAGGCAAATGTATCAAACATATTTTAACTTCTTGAAAAAGTTGATATTTTGCTAATGTTTAGAAAAATATTGTGTCATTTTTAATTTCTAATGTTATGCATACTTAGAATTATTTTAATTCTAAAATAAGAATACTATACATATAAGTATCTTAACATTTTTTTTTAATTCAAATTCCCTGAGTGAAGAAAGTAATCTTATCTGTTCCCTATTAAAGTAAAAAAATTCACCCTTTGCTTATTAATGTGAATTGGTTTTGTAACAAATGAAAAAGCAAAAAATTTATACAGTTTATGTATATAAATATGTGTTTTTGAATTGCTTTCTATTAACAAATAGAGTTGATTTCATAAAGAAATATAAAGGAATAACAGTCCACCTGCAGATATGCAAACACAGAGAAAAAGCATCATTAAAAATAAAAAAATTCATGTTTATAGACTATGAAAAATGGAAACAATTTACAACAAGGGCCAAAGAAATGGCGAAAGAGTAGTTCTAGTTAACATCTCATTATTCAAGAGATTTAAAATAACCTATACACTGAGGAACATTGCCATCATTCTTATACAAACCGCTCAAAGTTTGAACTGAGGATTTTTAATGATTAAGTACAATATTTCAGGGAGAACTATTGTTCTTGATTTTAAAGAATATATAGAAAGCTATCTCTAAACTATTACTATAATATAACTACACACAGAGTACATCACTCTTTGCTAATTTAGCTTAATTGTCCAATGTGAGGGATGGCTTTACCTGAAGATAACCTTTTCCATGTTTTTTGAGCACTTCTCAAATCTCATTTGAAGATAGGAAACTTTGCCTTTTTAACTATTGACAGGGTAACGTTTTACAAATGATATTCCTAGGTCTGGCCTCATGAACCTACTAAATCAGAATCTGTAAGTATGAGCCAAAAATCTGAAAATTTTAATAAGTTCTTCACCTAACTCTTATGGTTTTAAAGTGTGATGGCCAATGACTAAGAGAGGAGGCAAACTCTATTTAGAACAATGAATGAAACAAACAAACACATAGACATTTTTAATGACAAATGCAGTTTTCTGGACTTGAGGAATTGTGTATCTCTCCAGGTCTTCCATTTTTCATTCCTCAAGATGAGGAAACTTCATTGCTCTTAAAGAAGCAAAACTCTTAACAACAGTAAGGACAGTTCGGGAAGAATGGAAAAAGCAGTGTCTAAGCATTTGATCTTTTCATAATTTTCTTACCTACAATGCATCTTAAGAATTCTGGAAGAGTCAGAATTCCTTTTCTGCTCTATTTCAATTTGAAACAGTTTTTCTCAGTGAAATATGTAAAATTAAATCACCTTTATAAAATTACTCCAAGAATATAAATACACTTGGTGCATTTTTTTCCCTCTTTTTATAGAATTATCTCATAGTAGATAAAGAAACCATTTCTTAATTGGTCCTGATTTTCAAATGTATTGAATGCTAACATGAGAAACTAAATTAGATTTTTCTCTCAGTAGAAGGAAGGTAATGGAGCCCAGTCAAATCCCAGTGTAGCTTTATAGCATCTATATACAACCACATTTATATACTAAACCACATGGCATTAAAAATAATTACGTGGCACATATAACTTTTACTCTTATTGTTACTTCATGAACCTAAAAATAAAGTAGATTTGAAATTGTAGAATGATCTTGTCATCTACATTTAAAATGTCAAATCTGGGTCTAATATTTGAAAATTACAAATTCTGTTTTTACTAAAGTCGTTATTCACAGGACAAAGATTTTAAAAATAATCTGATTTAGAGGGATTTAGTGTAGTATATATTTTCAAGTAATAATCAATTGAAATGTTAAATGGATATTTAGGAATACATTTTTACATCTGTGATAAAATTATTTGGTAGTATTTTGCATATAAATTCTGTAGCCATTAAATTTCCTGGGTTATACTTTGTATGCAAAGATTTACTTCTATATAGGTGATCTGGAGTGATTTTGATCAATTTTCTCCTTCCTAAAATGCAACTGTTTGTAGTAAATCTTTACAATGTTTTATGATTCAGCAATAAAAAATGTCAAGCCTTAAATAGTATGGGTGAAGCCAAAGCATATATTGTTAAGAAAGGAAGCGAGTCTAAAATTACTACCTACTTACTATATGATTTAAACTATTTGTATTCTAGAAAAGGCAAAAGTATACAGAAAGGAAAATGATCAGTGGTGGCGGATTCAGGGGATGGGAATGATGACTAGATGCACAGGAGATTTTATTTGGTCAGTGAAACGGCCTTCTTTGTATGATGCAGTTATAGTGGAAATATGACATCATACTTGTGTGTAACCTCAGTAGCACTTGCAACACAAAGAATGACGTCTCATGTAAACTTGTGGACTTTAGTTAATAGTGTATCGATATTGGTTCATCAATTGTACTAAATGGACCGTATGAATGCGAGACATGAATAAACGAGGAAACTGGAGGTGGGTGATGCACATGGAACTTCATACTGTCCTCAATTTTTCTTGAAACCAAAAAGTACTCTGAAACTCAAAGTTCATTAATCTTCAAAAATATGCAGCTGTTTTACATGTGAAATTTAGGGGTGGTATGGACAGTGCAAACAGTAAGATAATGAAGTGATAAGATTTAAATTTGATATATAGTAAAACTGAGGGTTTTAACTGAATTATTATCTAGTCTCTATTTGAGTATTAATTTAGGAAATGATGCATTTCAGTCAAAATTTGCGGGATTTGTTTAAAATGGCCAATAATGCCCTTAGCGTTGCTCTTGAAGGAAAGATAGGAACTAGCGCTGCCATCAGGAATATGTCGAGAACATGGGCACAAAACCCAACTTAGACAAAGCTTTGTGAAAGAACTTCTGGTGAAGAGCTTTCTGGAGGACATTTTCAAATTATGAAAGCATCCGTCTCTCCAGTGTTCTAGGTGCATATTAGAGGTATAATCATTTCCTCAAACATGATCTTAGCAGTCCTTTTCTGGACAGTGGGGATCCAGCTGATCTCTTGAATCTTAAGCTTCATCACTAAAACTGTAGTGTTCCACTACCTGCTTCTTTTATTGTAAAAGCTTGTTCTCAATTCTATCATCAGTAAATCTAGCTTTAAAAATTGAATTCTTGAATTGCAGACACTCAGCAGCTACTTGCTTTAAAAGAGCTGTTAAAAAGTCAACTGGAAGAGGGTGAATGATGCACTGTTTATCATCAAATGATTCGATTACAAATATATGAATCAACAGCAAGAGAAAGATATTTTTTTATAAGGCCTTTGGAGAAATCCTTTATTGAGCTATACCTCTAGGCTTCTGAAATTAACCAATAGATGCCGATTTTACTCAACAGAAAGAAAAGAGAAACCGGTGTAGTAAATAATATTATATCAAACTCCTAATGGTAGAACTGGGAAATATCTTTCAGATAGTTCATTCTAAGTCTCACAAACTGTCAGTCAGCTCATAGATCAAGCCCATAGAGCAAATCAAGTCAGATGATGCTTTAAAAAGAAAACTTCCATTGCTTGCAAAATGTAAAAGTTTATAGAATTCACATAAACTTTTGAATTTACTTTCAACTTTAACATCCCAGTGAATGTGCATTATGACATAGTAGTTACCCTTATTAAAAAGAACATGCAGTGTCCAATTGTATACTTTCACCATTTTGCCTATGAATTGATGTTCAGTTCATTCTATTCAATTTTGTTATCTTTCTATCCTCTCTGCCCTCTTGTTTTATGGATCTTGAGTTTTTGCTATATTTGTATCTAAATTACATTTTTCTCTCAACAGAATATGTAAGTTGCCCCAATCATGAAACTGGTACTTTCCGGGGCATAAAATAAAATAAAATCAGCCCTGCCTGGCAACGAATAGAACACAATTAAAATTTTGTCATCTAATGCCCATTATCATAAAGGCTCATTTAATTCTAGCCTGGAGAAAATTGCATTTTTATGATACGTTTTGATACTGGTAGAAAAAAGTGTGTTGGAAAAATTAAGAAAGATTTTGTCTAGAAGTAAATCTGTTTAAACATTAACTAACAAGTAGCGTTTGAAATGCTTTCAGTGGCATGAATTGGATGTAAATTTTTTTCTTAAATTAGGTCAGTTAATATGTCCAGTATTAATTATTTCTATCCAGATTGTAGAAAATGCATAGAAAATGTTACCTTTAAATTTTGAAATAAAAGATGTCAATCTTCGATGTTAAAGCTAAAAGTTCCTTAGGGCAGACTTTATATTTCTGTACTTTATAAGAATCAAGAAACTAATTATGGACAGCACAAAATTTAGCCCTTTTTCACACATTGTAACAAGACAGACAAGGAAACAACTTAAGCAATGTCTAATTCTACAAAAAAGAAATTTATTTAGTTTACGAAAATTATTCCAGAATATAACTAATATCTGTTTTCTTGTATCAAACTTATTTGTATATCATTTCATCTGTCACAAGTTAGTAATTCAATGTTCTTATTATTGAAGCCATGCGTGTTAGCTAGCTATTGCAGCATAACAATATTAACACAAAATTAGTTGAAAAACATATATATTATCTTGACATTTCTGTGGGTTAGGAATGAGTCACCTGTGTTTTCTGTTTCATAGTCTCATACAGTATGTGCAAAAAATATAGAGAGAAAGCAAAACAGACTGTCCCTCTTCCCCTACGCAATTAACATTCTAGTAAACTAGACCCCCCAAAAAGTAAATAAATAAAGATTTCATTTATACAAACATGTAGGGATTTAACTTCTGACTGACAATTATGAATGTCCATGTCATGTTAACATAAAACTTGGATGGTGTCAAATGGAAAATGGACAAAAGAATTAATTCAGGAATATCCCCTCTATTTACTATGGCATAAGGCTGATAACTTACAACTAGATCCAACAAATTGATTTTCATTGGTCACAAGCAATCAGTCGTTTTAATTGCTACAAGCGGGAGAAAAAAGTAAGGTGGTAATTTCCCTCTTTAGTCTTTAATATGAGAATTAATATCAGTTACAATTATAGCTCTTAGTATGTTTCCAAAAGAATTAAAAGTGGGAACTAGAACAAGCATTTGCATGGCAATATTCATTTAATTATTATTCGCATTAACTTAAAGTGTGGAAACACCCGTTAACAGATGAATGGACGAACAAAATGTGGTATATACATACAATGGACTGTTATTCAGTCTTAAAACATATATGTTAAGTGAAAGTAGTCAGATACAGGACAAACACTATATGATTTCAGGTTCCTAGAGTAGTCCAATTTATAGAGACAGAAAAGAGAATGGTGGTTACCAGCGGCTATGGAGGGTGGATCGATGAATTACCGTTTAGTGGACATGGAGTTTCAATTTGGGAGGGTGAAAAAGTACTAGATACAAGTGGCGGTGATGGTATCAGAATAGTGCGAATGTACCTAATGCAGGTGAACTGTACACTTTAAATGGGTAAAATGATAACTTTCGTATGATGTATATTTTACAGAGTAAAAGAAAAATTCCAAAGGTGCGGGGAAACATCATCAGTATTGTTAGAGCGTGACAATCATTATTTTCAAAGCTGTCATTCATCAGTGGTATCCACTTTTCCTAATTTGGTTTGAATGTTCATCTCATATTCACATTCAGAAGCAAAGATTTGCGTTACTATATTGATATGTCTTGATTCCATAATTGTGGTTTTGAACATTTGTTCTCCCACCCATCATCAGCGATACAAGCACCGGTTTCAACAGTTTGGCAGTGATGCTCACTGTGAGGCCATGCATCTGCTTCCCAGTCTGCAAAGAGTATATGTCAGAATCCCCCAGAAGATTCTGATTTACTCTTTTCTGGGAGCAAGACATTAGTTGAATAACACTAATTGAAGTCTCTTATTCCAATGAGAAATGACTGATAGATTTGGTTACATCAGAATAATAGACTACCGTGGCAAAGATGTTATAAATGATTAAGAGACAAGCTAGAAACTAAAAGCAACATATGTGTGTGTGTGTGTGTGTGTGTGTATTTTTTTCTTTACTCTGAAAAACAGCATCCAGATGTTGAAAGAATTTTTTGAAAACAACTGTTTGGCCAACATAAACAAAATAAAAAGGTAATGTATCTTTGTTATATTACTCATAATTTTTATGTGAGATAAAGAAGATTTAACTTAACCTTTAAAATTTAGCTTTCTCTTGGGCCTTTGAGAAATAGTCATCAATATATATTCCTTATCAATATCAATAGTTGCCTTTTTTCCCCTTATTACTTTTTGAGAACTTAAAAAATCTTTACTTATTTTTGCCTACAGAATTTATTTTAATAGATAAGCACATAAAATCAAACTGACAAATTAAGGCAACATCTATTTACAAGTCAGTTGCAATTATTCCTAATTTTATTGTTGTAAAAATGAAGATGAGTAAAATTGGGTAGCTATTCAAGTATCATTCAGCCGGTGAAGACAGAATTTAAAGTTAAATTTATCACAGTTCAAGGCCTTTTCTTGTAATATCTATACCATTTGTTGCTTCTCATGAAAACAGAGGGTTGGAACCTTAGCCAAAGTAGAATGTTGGCTAAGTTTCTATGAAAACCCAGGAAATAATTATCAAGGTGATGAAGTGATATTAAAATTGAGATGTCCTATGTGAATTATAACCTTCCCTATTAAGGTAACAAGTCAGATCTGGTATTAGAAACACATTTCAATTTATTAACCAACTTGTCCAGTTTACTGCATGTCATTTTAACTGCAACCATTAGCCTAATTTACTGCAACTATTAGGATAAGCAAAATATGATCAAGATTAATTTTTAAAACCTCGGATATTTTTCCAGAAGTTTATGCAATCAGATTAATCTCTCCATGTACAAGTTGCAGATATGAAAAACTCAGTGTCATAAATATTGAAATAAATTTTGGCTGAATTTCTCATGGATATCAATACAACTATGAACATTTCACTCTTGCGTTAGCAAAGAAGACATATTTAAATTTATAGACAAGAAAATATTTTGAAATAGCATCAAGAAATATACACTGCCCATGGTACAACTAGTCCAGCATGAGGCCAAGACTTGCTGCCACTCACTCTGGCCTAGAGACTAAGCTCTATGCCTCTCAGGTGGTAGAACTCTGGGCTTGGAGTCAAATTATTTGGGTTCAGGCCCAAATCTGTTCTCTATTCTCTATTGGGCTGCTATATTTATTACTCTGGTCACAGTTGTCCTCTGTTATGCAAATATTGCTCTAGAGTTATGAGGCCTTGATATGTTTAACCATTTCTAATAGTTTGTATGTTATTGACTTTGGGAAAATAATGACATGGGGAAAATAAATGCCAAGTGCCCTAAAATAGTATTATATTTGAGAGCTACATTTTAACATTCAAGTAGTCTAGACTACTTTATTTTGAAATACTAAGCATCGTTTATGTATCACAGGTTTCGTGGTCTATGTCATTTGAAACTAGTGTAATATTTTGTGACAAGTTTCTTCCTAGTTGCCTTATTGAATGGAAATATAAACAGTACCAGTCTGAATGAAGGTCTCATAAAATATTACTTTTGATCCTCTTTTGTCAACTATGGGTTTATATAACCACTTCACATTGTTTCAAGAGAGTATTATCTCAGGAGATCTTACTAACCATGGTTATCTTTATGATTGCCATGTCATGTAACCTCATATAGTTTGTACCATGTATACATAGGTGCCTGAGAGTTCACTGCCTTCTTGGCTATGACCTAATAACTGAACTACCGAGTTTCTGATTTAGTACTTAACCATGTTATACTGTTGTCATATATTTATATGGCAATTTTCTCTACTAGAATTCAAACTTCATCTAAGCAGGTGCCATGTTACCCCATAACCTGAACATTTCAAATTGGTATTCATTTAAAATTTCATATGTTAATTTATTTTTACATATAGCCTTGTCTTTTAATCTTTTCCAGGACATCCTGTGTAATACTTGAATTGACTATTTATTTTCAGATAAGGTACATACTCTTTCAATTACGTTCTTGGGTGTGATTACAACATTAAGAGTAACATGACCCACCATTTCCCTAGAAATGTCCTTCTTGTCAAAATTATGAGCTTAGATTTGATAATATCTTTGTGAAAGTTATGCATCTATCACAATTTTTTTCATTACTTTTATCCCACTGGTGAAAAAAATGTCAAGAAAATTGTTTTTTCCTAACAACTGATATGTTTTTGTTATTTGATCATAGCCTATGTTGTAGCTAATAATGTTTTCCTTTTGATCTGCTGGAGTCTCAGAGTCAAATATTGCATTCGCCTTTGCAATTTTACAAGTTGAATGCAATATACATGTATCATGATAATTTTTTCTCTGGTTCCTGTTATAGTCTTTGCCTTCCTTCTCCTTAACTATGTTTATATGCTTAGATAGTATATAGTTTTAGAAAAGACTTCATATCTATTTTGAAATTCTGTGGGGGGATATGCAAACAGGTGACTACTAAATACTCTGTTTCTAAGAGTCTGAGTGTTTTAAGCTTACATTTTTCTCCTGTTTAAGTTGAGAGCTGAGAGGTATTAACATCAGTTTCTAATATATACTTTCCTTTTTTGTTCTGAACAAGTACAAATTTCAGATTTGTTGCTCTTCGTATGAGTGGGGAAACCCATCTTTTATGTAGGTACAAATAAACTGTTCAGATGAGATAATTTTGCATATTTAAGCTTCACTCTGTTTCTATACTCTTTTCCTTCTGAACACAAATCAGTCTCATTTATAGTCACAGAAGGGAGGTCTCAAACAATTTCATTCATATAGTAGTAATGCAATTTACACTTGTTAGTTTGAATGTAATTTAATTAAGATTGCCTTAATTTTGTTTGCTTCCAATAGAAATAAAACTATTTTTTCTAAGCTTGTATATATTTAGAAAATGAGGAATTTTAGGCCCTTCAAAGTAGCTGAAAAGTGGCTCATCTAAATGAAAATTTCCTTAAGTAAAAAGTTTGAGGACTTTTTATGCATTTTAAGCCCTTGGACATGATACAATAGGAAAAACAGTTTACTTGGTGAGTGGCTAAATCATTTTTTTTTCCTCAATTCACTGGTGGTGCATATATTTCAAAGACTGATCACATTCTGTTAGCATTAGAAATGTATTTGATTCCTGCATGATTTTTAGATAATTAAATGTGTAATAATCCAGAGTATGATATGAAATATTATCTTCTGAGTCGAACTTGCATTTTGTGTAGCAGGTTTTACATGTCGTAGAGCAGTGATAATTGTGTTAACTTTCCTATATTATGTTTAAAAAACTGTATTTAGCATCATCTGGTAGAGAACTCTCTGGAATATTGACACTCATTTTAAACATCTCGGATTGTTTTTGAAATTACAGACTGCAAATATCTCAAAGATATTTCAGGCAAATAAGAAATACTTTTTTTCTGAAAATATCCTGTAATGTTTTAAACCTCCAGTTAACTTTATGATCTACTGATCTGACATAACACAATCTAAGCAAAACTGATTAAAATGAGCATTTTAAATATTTTTATTCATACTTCTCTAAATATATTTTTATTTTGAACTGCCTGCTTATATTACCTATAAAAATAAAGTGCTAGATTTGTTGAAAATGTATTATAAAATAAAATTAATTCCAAATATATCATAAAGAATGGGAGAATCTCTAGTAATTCTAATTAATTTACATTAATGAAAACAGTCATCCTGGAGCAAGATTATGTATACAACATGAATATAATTTGCATTAGTTAGTTTGTGTTTTATTGTACATCTGAAAACTTCAAAGAGACACTAAATGTTTTCTTTAAAAAAACAGTCCAAGAAATGTCTTGCTTCACCAAAATACATTTTAATGAATAGGAATAATAAATCTGAAAAGATTAAGTATATCTTGAAACTTGATATGGTAATTACACTGGTTTTTGTAAACTTCCACCACTTTTGTATTTGTTTCATTTTATTTATTCCTAGGATATTTTTCGTAGATGATCAAGGCCTTTTATGATCCCGTGAATATATAAAAAGACAAAGTCAATGAAGTTCATAGTAATTTGAAATACTTTATTGCTACTTGAAGCCAAAAGAACCCAAGATATGCTACAAACTCATAATCAAAGCTCTACAGATATTTAAAGAATTCTTTCACATTAATGAGTGAAGAAAAAAAAAGTCCCAAGACCAAAAAAAAAAATACAGAAATAAGTTTGGACTAGGAACTGATCGAGGAAAATATAAAACTTGGCCAAAAAATTTAGATTTACACACACACACAGAGAGAGAGAGAGAGAGAGAGAGAGAGAGAGAGAGAGAGAGAGAGCGAGAGCGAGAGAGAAAGAGAGAGAGGCATTCAAGTTTACTAACTACTAAGGAATTGTAAAATAAACCACAAGAAACTACCACATGTTCATCAGAAGAGTTAAAATTGATCTACCATTTGATCCAGCAATTCCTCTCCTGGTTATTTACACAAAATACTTGAAAATTCATAGCCAAAAAGATATCTTCATTATTTAAAGAGCTCCAGGACATAGAAGTAACTGAAGTGTCCTACAATAAATGATTGGATAAAGAAGCTATGGTACATATGTACAAAGGAATATTACCCAGCCATAAGAAGAGATGAAATACGGACATTTGCGACAACATGGATGAATCTCGAGATAACCATGCTAAGTGAAAGAAGCCAGACAGAAAATGTTGAAAATCACATGATATTACATATTGTGTGATTCAACCTAAAACCAAAGGATGAATCTGAAAACTGAGACTGATGGACACAGACAATAAACTAATGGATTCCAGAGGGTAGACAGGAAGGTCAAGGAAAGAGATAGACCAGGTAAAAGGGTCAAATATGTGGATATGTGGTGATAGAAGGAAATTTAACTATAGGTGGTGAACACACAGTGTAAATATATATATATATACACACATACACATACACACACACACATATACACACACACATATACACATTACCATTAAAATGTACAGATGAAATTTAATGGATTTCATTATCCCATATCACCATTAATTAATTAATTAATTAATTAGTTTAAAAAAGACAAACCAAACCAAATTTGAAACAACTGAAGTTCTAAGAGATTGCTGATGAGATATATATTAGTACTACATTTTGGGAAACAGTATGACATCATTAGTTAAGTTTGAACATATCCATATCCCCTTACTCAGAATTTACCCAACAGAAAAGCACTCATGGGCTGATAAAAGATATGTACAAAGGAATCCACTCTTTGTAATGGAGACATGGACACTATTCGTTATATCAAAAAGAAGAAAACCTAAATGCCAATCAACAGTACATAGGATACATTATCCATAGTATATTTGTGCAATGGGATTCTATGGACCAATGAAAATGAATATGACTACAGGCAATGATTTGGATGGATCTTAGAAATAAATGTGAGCAAATTTACTCAGGAAAAGTTCCAATTAAGTCAATTGATATTAAATACCAAAAAGGAAACACTAATCCAATCAGAATAGTTGTTTTTTTGAGCAAGAGACTGATAATGTTCTACTCTTTGATCTAGATGCTAGTTAATTCCAGAGATATAGTTAGAAAAATACAATTATCAAAATGTTTATAAAGCTCTAAATCTACAGAAACAAAAGGAAAGTTATTCAATTTTCTGATGATTTTAAGCTTTTCATCAAAGATATAATAAAATAATTTTGACAACATGGAGTTCTTATTGTTCTGATACTTTTTGTTTAATTAATATTAAGTAATTATCTGCTTTTAACACTTGGTGAAACAATCCTGCATAGTTTTATTATGATTTCTAGCAAAAAAAAAAGCATGATTTGGAAACATGGAGCACTATGTTATCAGTAGCAGAGACTCAGAGATGACAGCAATCAAGTGTGGTAGGTTAGACCTGGAAGATGGGGTTATCAGAGAGAATGCAAGTTAGGATGAAAAAGCACATGGATTTATCTGGTTTCTGAATTCAGAATTGTAAGCCAAAGGTTATGTTTATGACCGGAAAATTGAGTGACCATGTTCACAGATCAGAGACAGATTGATGAGTCTTGTAGGACACATGAGTACAGGCAGAGCCTTTCTGTTGTTTTATATTATAGAGCACTCATGAGAATCTAAGCTGGGTAGGAAGAATAAGTGAAAGGAAACATGACTAAAGTCTTAGAAGAAGGTCTTAGACGCTCAGTAAAGAACAGGCTTTCACTTGCTCTGGGCCTGGTCACTTCAAGTTTGCAGAAAATCCAAGCACATAGACATTCAGGGAGAACGAAAAACCTCCAGTGGGGAAGATGCCAGATTGAAAGCGTGCCTAGCGTTCCCTTGTTTGTCAGCTCAGAGATGTGGAGTGAAAGCATGAATATTGGTGACGCAGACAGTCAGAGCAGGAGAGAACTGGAACCCAAATGTCTGGCTACCCAGTATCTGGCCAGGTGCTGATTTCCCAGGTGGGGACAGGGCAGTGACTAACAGACCAGCCAATTCTAGGACATTTGCCCACCTGGACAACAGGGCAAAAGACACCATCTTGCCAGCTCGTTGCCTTGGCCTCCTCAGAGACTTGGTTTCTTCATTCCTGCTTGCATTGAAGGCGGGAAGCTTGTGATAGAGCCATGGACACAGGGCTTCCTTCAACAATCAAAGTTGCATTTCTGTGTCCAGAACTTCAAATGATTGCTCGGAATTCTTGCATGTAGCTGAAACTCCGTCAATATTAGACTCTGCTGAAGACCTCCACTACTGAGTCGTACCACCTCCTTTCCAGCATCAGTCCAGAGCAGGTAAGAGGGACAGGGTGTGCACTCTCCACCGGCCCCAGTGTTCTCTAAGATCGCATGAGAGCCAAGGCTCAGGCCTTTTGCCAGAGGACCGGCTGTTAGTTGCCGGCCTACTGGGAGGCCAGCCTAACCTGCCTTGCATTGAATTCTATCTCCATTCAAGTTACATCTGCAACCGTAATCTCTTTGCCAAATGCTACAGGCCAACTCCTTTGGCTTAGTGGCTGCTGCAGCTGCCATCCTTAGTTCGAAGTCGAGTCGTTACGGAACAGCCTTGAGAATTTCAGTGTTGCATTCAGGCTCATACTCCAGCCTCTGAAACTTACCAGCTGAACACCTCATATAAACATTCTGTTACCCTAGCCCTTTTGACTGGTCCTTCAGCCCATCTAGGGAAGGGAAATACGCCTCTGAATGAATTAGGGTTTTCTGGTTTCACTCCCATGAAATGAGTTAGGAAGTATTGCCATCTCCAGATGTTATTCCATGGAGGGTTAATGCTTCAATGTGTGAATTTTAGGGGGATACAACTCAGTCCATAGTGTGCGTGTGTATGTGTGTCTGTTAATTATATATAATCATAACTTAACAAAAATAATTTTAAAAGATTCAGTATGGCCATTTAAGCCAATTCCAGTGCATCAGAAGGTAATCATTATTATTACCATAACAGCTAACACTTACTATGTATGAGCATCCTATTTTCCAGGCACTGTGCTGTTAGCCAGCAAAAGATACTGACACCCTTCACAAAACATTCCCCATTGCAAAATGGACATACTGAGTCATTAAATTTTCCTTTCATCAACTTTCTCAGTTTGTGCTGTTTTCCTGTTGACCAAGGAAACTTTGGATCTGTCCTCACAGAAAATTCTTCCTAAAGAAAAAAATAAGTGATGGCCATATGGAATTCAAGTTTTCTACTTCAAATGATAGGGATGCCTCACTGGAAATATAGAAAATAACTTTGATGATAATGTGATTTGTCATCTAAACACATCTATAGAAAATAAATGTGCTGGTTAGGCTGGTCACTGGAACAATAAATTCTTATTTTTAATGAACAAATTGGCACTCTGCTGTCTACCTCGGTCACATGTGTGTTTTCATTATTCATCCCTGGACATTACCAGTGAGTCTTTGGAGATTCATGATGCTGAATCAGGTGTAACAGTACTTGCCACCACCACCTTCATCTACTAAATTAGTGTTCCAAGGGATACAGGGCTAAGGAAAAAGAAAAAAGTCCAGAGGGAACATGCCAGATTAAAGAGTGGCTCCTGGTCCCTCATTTCTCAGCCCAGAGACTTAGAGCGAAAGCATGAATATTGGTGAACCAGACAATAATGACAGGGACGGAACTGGAACCCAAATGGCCAGCTTGCCCGTAGGTCCCCTGCTGTCTGTCCAGGTGTTGATTTCCCATCAGGCAGGGAAGTGACTCCCAGTCCTTCCAATGCCAGGACATTGGCCAGCCCAGCCTCCAAGGCCCGCTCTTGGCTTGGGCTTTTTTGAGACTTGGTTTCTTTATCCCTGCTGAGATTGAAGGTGGGAAGCTGGTGATAACAGCCATGATGGAGACCTGAGCAGATGGCTTCATTCATCAGCAAAGGTTGCATTTGTGTGTCCTGAATTTCAAATGAGTGCTCAGCATTCCTGAATTTCAAATGAGTGTTCAGTATTCCTGCATATACTGATGCTCCATCAATAGCATACTGTGTTGAGGCCCCCCACTACTGAGTTGCAACACCTCTTCTCCGGCCTCAGCACTGGGCAGATGAGAGTGACAGGGTATGCCCCCTCCACTGGCCCCAGTGTTCTTGGAGACCGCATGAGAGCCAAAGCTCAGGCCTTCTGCCTTGACATCTGCACAAGGGCCGGCAGTTATCAGCCAACCTACTGGGAGGCCATCTTCACCTGCCTTGCATCAAACTCTCTCTCATTCAAGTCATGTTTGCATCTTCCATTTGTTTGCCCAATTACTACAGGCGAACTCCTTCATCCCAGCGGTTTGTGAAACCATAAGCCTTTAGTCCGAAGATCAGTGGTCACCGAACAGACTTGGGCATTTCAGGACTGCATTTTCCTGGAATTCCAGCCTCTTCCATTTCCTGGCTAAACACTACACATAAACATTCTGTACTTGGCCCATCCGACTGCCACCTGGTTCTCAAGGGAAGGGAAATATGTTATTGAAAGAAACAGGGTCTTTCTGCTTTCACTCCCATGTATACCTGGGAGAGAGGGAAGAACAGAAAGAAGCAAAACATACAACATTGAATTCAAAGGCTCAGACAACAGTTCAGGGCTGGCTAGAGCCCCAGGGGGGCAGGAGGACAATGATATGTGTAAAGAGGGTCAATGTCCAGGTGACCATCAAACACCGGGCCATTGGTGTTGAGTACATTGCTAGCTAATGAGTTAGCACACCTGAACATTTCCTCAAATTCAAAAGCTCTTTGTTCGGCTATGATTTATTTGGTCAAATGACCTCAGCAGCATTTAAGACACCAAGTCTGAGCCGGGTTTTCTGATTAAGACACAACTGTGGAGAAATTCGATCACTGTGTGGACTTGATGGCATTGTTTTCAGTGGAGTCTCAGAGTAGG
Organism: Rousettus madagascariensis; assembly: GCA_028533395.1. Taxonomy (NCBI): domain Eukaryota; kingdom Metazoa; phylum Chordata; class Mammalia; order Chiroptera; family Pteropodidae; genus Rousettus; species Rousettus madagascariensis. The sequence continues at coordinate 79,017,083 of CM052794.1, read as the reverse complement.
TAGCAATTTACATTGGTGTAATTTGAGAGGATATTGAAAATGATTATTAAACTGGGTACATGACTATTTTTTAAGAACACATCCAACACATGAATCTGAAAATGAGGTTAACGCAAAAGTAGGGGTTTGACTTTCAGTAAGAAGTCGGCTACTCAAAGGCCAGAAATGTTATAGCTTCATACTTTCTGCATGCAGTAGCCTAGAATTGAGAATAGACAAGAGGGCAATGATGCTCACTTGATGCTTCCTTTATCAATATTTTACAAAAAAGGAAGCACACTGGGGAGGCACACATAATTCTATGACTGTTTGGAATAATTGTTCTCTTCGTAAAATTGTAACCCAAAGGTAATCTGCATCTCTGGATGGCCCTTGGTTATGGTTCCAAGAAGAAGTTGAATTAATTTAGGCTAGTAATGTGCAGCTTATAAAATTATACTACAGAGAAACAGAAAATTTTTTTTAAAGTGACATATCTTGAAATAAACATAAGAATTCATTTCGATGTAATATAGGTTATCAAGAAAGCAGTAAATCATAAAAGCTCTTTTAGTGATCAATAATATTCAGCTATCACATCTTAAGACTAAAGCTTTTCTTGAGTTTGCATTATTTGACAAACTCTGCTCTACAGTATGAACTGGATTTTACATGGTTCGATTGTTTTTAAGAGCATGTATATCCAAGTGTGTAAAAGTTTAGGCTTCCTATTTTGTCCTCCAGAGTAAGTATTTCTGCCCTATAATCCTGCATATAATCAATTCACTGGAAAGATTAAATTGCTTTTATAAGAAGTCAATTAACTTTTTGTTATCGATGTGACTGAATTTAACACTTTTAAAATAAGTGTCAGTGCTTAAAGAGGCTCATTTTTTTAATGTAGGAGCCAGTGGAATTGTAGAAAAGAGTTTACCATTGGAGAGATGTTTTATTATATTCCTATTTTACTGGTATTTTTATTATAGAGTTAGTAACTCAATTTCCTTGAGATTTCTCTTCTCAAGGAAAATAAATAAAAATAATAACATCCACCTGGCAGGATTATTGTGAAGATTAAATGAAAATATATGTACCTTACACTAGGACAATGTCTGCCACCTGGCATGCATTGTTTCCCATCCTGGAACCAGATAGTCCAGTGATTAACAATATACATAATAAAATGATGCTTTCTTTTCTTCTTGTTAATAAGTCTTTTAATGTGAAATTTTATTACTCTTTAAGTTGGTGGCTGTTGCTTTTGATGATGGTGAGCTGTGATGTCTAGCAGTACCATAGTAAAAAGTCTTGTGTTATATCTTTGAGAAATTGCACGACTCACACAAGAGGATATAAGTATTGAGTTCTATCAGGTTTTGTAATACAGAAAGGTTTTTATCTTTTTTAGGTTTCTAAAAATTCATGTGATATGCATTTATCAATGAAAGAGATTTTCAATTTTGGTTTAAGCTTTTTAAAATTAGCATATTTATTTTAAAAGTTAATGTAGTTAAAATGACAATTTTTTTGCAAGGAATATTAGTTTTCGTAATGCTTTGATGAATACTGGATCCATTAAAAATGATCGAAAGAAGCTTTGAAAAATACAACATTATGTTTTTGGATTTAAAATGCAACTGACTAATGATCGCGAGAGTGAGAAGTAGGCATTTAGTCTCGTGCCAGATATGCTATATTTTCAAATTTTTGGCATATATGAAGTGATACATTAAAAAATAGTCAGTGATATAAATGTCCATCAAAGGATAACTGGATAAGTCTATAAATAATACAAAAAGTCATATTAAGTACTGGCAGAAGATACTACTGTTTGAATGAGTGCGAATAACTGAATCAAAATGTATAGGTAGGCTTAAATTTGACTTAAAACATGGAACAAACTATTAAAAAAACTAAGGCTGATGATTATCTTCTTCATCAATCATCTCTTTATCATTTATCATTTATCATGCTTTCGGAGATTTTTAGAGAAGGCCATAGCAGAGAGTTCCTGGGGCTCCTCATTGGTTTCCTCTTATTTCACGGCATACAATTAGATTACATTTTCTAGCCTCACTTGCTACATGGAGCCATGTGACTGAATTCTGCCCAATAAAATGTGGAACAATATGGTCTGCATTATTTCCTGGTCTGATTTAACCTTTTCATCTGTTACATGTGTGAAATGGCAAAAACTCAGGAAAGCTTGGGAGCCATATGTTGATAATTGTAGAAATGTGATATAAAAGGAGCTTAGGCCTCTCATTCACAGCTTGGAGAATTGCTACCTAACTAGGAATGCCCTCAATGAACTGTTATGTGTACAAGAGTTTTAGGGGCTTATCTGCCATGATAGCTAGTACCATTTCAACTAACAACGTTTGTCAATGTTTTATTAGTATAAAACAACTAATGACACAATATAGTAATCATTTTAGAAACTTTTGTCTTTATATTGCAATATTTCCTATTTTGTCATTTTTAAAACAGTGTTTGTGGTAGAAAACGTCTATGCTCATGTATATCTTTTTATATGTTCAGTGACTAACTTTAGCAAAATACTTACACACTATTTCTGATTGTTATATTGGCCAACAAAGTATCATTCCTTAATGGAGAAAAAGAAAGAAAGAAAGAAAGAAAGAAAGAAAGAAAGAAAGAAAGAAAGAAAGAAAGGAAGGAAGGAAGGAAGGAAGGAAGGAAGGAAGGAAGGAAGGAAGGAAGGAAGGAAGGAAGGAAGGAAGAAGGAGTGATTGGTTGCTCCAATCATCGTGTCTCCTTTCCTCTCTATTTTTTCAAATCCATTTTCTTCCTCAGCTAGATGCACATAACTTCTAGAGAAGACAAATTCTGTTATTAATCCCCAATTATCAGGATTATCCCTTGTATTGGAATTGAGGATGGCAGAATATGCCACACAGATTTATGCTGCTTTGGTGTAAAGATTGTTTGAGCTAAAAGCACTTAAAAGACGAGTGCAAGAAGGGCATTGTAATCTCCCCTTTTCTTCCTGGAAACTGGAGAGTAAAATGTCTGTGTGAAAGATGCCCTTCCTGTCAAGGAGAAAACAAATTCTTTAACATGGAGTCAAAGTCAAGAGATTGTTACACAAACAGGCCTTGTTAAAATAATTCTTTTCTCCATTTAGCCTTTCTACATAGTGTAATTATTTTCTACAACTTTCTCTTTTGTTCAACTTAATATGAAAGCATGTAGATTCTGTTATACCTTTGGGTCTTCATTTTCTTATAAGGGCTCCGTAGGCATGTAAATTTTATATAACTATGTATACTGTCTCTTGTTAATCTATCTGATGTCAGTTTAATACTTAAATCTCTCCAAAACCCCCTAAAAAGATACAGGTTAATGTTTACCTTCCCTGTAAAATTGTTTCAGGTGGAAAAACTTCTGTTTCTTGTGATCAAATTTTTGGGGACACAAATTTATAATGTAAGATTTCTGTTCTTTGCAGGGTGGGGGAGACAGATGCTCATGAGTTACACAGGAGGACAGTCATCCAAGGTAAGTGACACTGTGAGCTGACATTTGGTATTTACAACTCAAGAATGTCATAATTTCAATACTGACTCTTTAAAAATTCCTTAGGAAAAAATAATTCTCAACATATAACTAAATATTACAGAGAGGTTCTAAAGTATTCATTTAGTTTAGAATTTTGAACTGTATTCTTAACCTAAACCTCTCCCTTGACCCAATAATCTTTTATTTTTTGCAATACCCCATCAGTAAATCTTTAAATCACAGAATGAAATGATTAGTTAAGTTAGGTTAAGCTGCTACCAAAAGAAACCCCTAAATTCCAACAATTTACAGAACAAAGAAAAAGTATGTTGGCCTCATATGACAGTCTAAAATGAGTGTTTAGGCTTGATCATGGCTCCTCTGCTGTTCTTCCATGTAATCATTCAGGAACTTAGGCCAATTTAGTGCCTTCCATCTTTAGCATTCCATTTCAAAACACCTTCAATCACTGCCATTTCAGTCCAAGGAAAGAGGAAAAGGCCCAAAGTCGACATCCGGAGATTTTCCAAGCCAAGTGAGGTGAAAATTGCAAATTTTATATCAGCTCACTTTTTATCTTGAAAATCTAGGCAAATCTTGGCTTTGAAAAGACAGAGGAATGCTAGTCCTTGTTAAGCAGCTATGTCTAAAGTTCCACCTTATTAGTGAGGAAAAAGAAAAATGGTGTTTCTGGAGAACTAGCACATTAAATATGCAAGTTTAGACACGTTATAGATTTTGAATGCTGTAGACATTCTAAAATAACTTAGTTTCTATTGAAGAATATATATTATTTTGTACATGAACTAATGGTATAAGACTATAGAAACATTTTAAAATATATATTAGGGAAATAGAATATATTCTTCGAATAATAAGAGAATTAATACTTTTTTCCTTTTGAATTTAAAACAATATCAGATAAACATTTTTAGATATTTTAAACTATTTCAAATTATTTCAGCTTATCAAGTATTTAGATCACATATTCCAAGCTAAAACTTTCTGGACTTCAAGCTAAAGTTTGGCTATTTGATTACAATGAGCTGCTTTCTCCATTTTCCAGAGAATTCTAATCATCTTCACCACAAAAGTAAAAGAAAAAAGTTAAAAATAAAGTGTGGCAGAGAGTAAATCAGAGTTATGAAATGTAAACTAGCATTGTGAGAGCTATCGAAAAGACTTGAGAGGTGGCATTTACTATTTGGCAAAATATTTTCCAATGTACCTGCCCTACCCAGACAGAGAAACAAAATTCATTGTTCTTTTTATAAAATTAAAAATATTTAAACTTCGAATTACTGACCACTGCTTGGTTGCTGGAATATAACAATAGACCTGTCATTATATTTTCTAAGATTTAAGTACACATCATCATAAATAATTCAATATTTACTAAAGGAAAAACCTATTGGGTTGCCAACTTTATTTTTGGTGACAGATAATTAGTAGGTTAGCTTACCAAAGCAAAAGTAGCAATACAACAGAAAATCAAAACTTCATTTACATACTTATGTTTATGTCTCAGTTTCCATACTTAAAAATTTCCTTTCTGCTAATAGTTCCTTGAAAAACAAATAAAGAATGAAGTTGGTAAAATTAGTTAAAAATTTGTCAAAGACTGCCCTAAATATTAAGTGAACTAAGTTAGCTTTTCAAGATTAGAACAGAAATTTATGACATTTTTTCATGTTTTAATTTATAATATTGGAATATTTGATAAGTGTAAGATTCAATTTTTATATTTTCTCAAGTTCTGTGACCTAAACTTGCTTCTTGATGGTCTGGCTTCAAGTAATTTTTCAGGATAGGAGGAATCTCATAATGGAAAGCAATTTGCCCCATGCAATTATATGTTTGCTTAAGATAAGTATGCACTTGATTCTCTTTGGTCCCTATAGCAGTTGTCACAGTTGAAAGAGAATCATTTTGTTAATTTCATGACCTCTTCTAAACAATTTTTACTTGAGTCTTAGAATTAGGTTAAATGGAGGATTAAGACATTATTTGCTTGATCTGTCATTAAATAATTATCTACATTTTCTAGTACACATTGAGTTCTTCTTCAATCTTTTGAAAGAATATATGTCTTCAGACTGTACAGTATTTATTTATATTGTTAATTATATTATTAATATCTTATATGATTGTAAACAACATTCATATTATTTAGAAGCATACACGCAACACACAATTCAAAAATTGTAACAAATATTTATTTTTATACATCATTCTGTTTTAGTTGATTCTATCAGTTTTCTTTTTTGACAATAAGGATATATCAGTAATTTTAGTGCCTTCATGTTTGCATGCACAGATAATTATTTATTTTTTTCCTCTCTTCCCTTTTCTTGAAATAAACTTCTTAATGGTTAATGGCATTTTCTTTATCTTTCGTTACCAAAACTCCCATTCTTTCTCAAAATCATCTTCAGGTGACTTCAATTTTTTTTTGCAATGAATTTAGATCAATTATTAGCCCCTCCCTCCCGTGAATAAGCAATAATTTTAAGTTATTACCATTCAGGCAATTAAGAAGTTTCTCAATATCTATATTCAATCTTATATGTTCATTTAAACCATTTTCTTTGGTTTGATTTTCACTGAAAGTAGAGGAAAAGAGGGTAATCTAACTCACCAAAATTCTGTTCTTAGAGTTATATCACATAAAGGATGAAATACACCATAGAGATCAGTCAATTTAATACTTGATTTTTCCAATATTCTTCCCAAAATGTCAATCAGTCTCTTTTAAAAAGCTTAGAGTTGGGAGAAATTCACCCCCTAATGTTTGGATAGTTGTGAAAGTTGGAAAGTCAGTTCCTATGCTGAGATTATTATGCCTTATTCTTTCACATTGTTTTGTATGCACTTTTCTCTGTGTAGTCATCAGTTTCAACATTCGCTCCATCTTGTAAGGAGTATGACTGTGTAGGGGAGGAAAAATCACTGTCCCTGGACCCTTCTGAGTTCTTAGCTAAGACTCTGTAATAAAAAAGAACAGACTAAAAATGGAAAAACAAACACAAATTTATTAACATGTATACTTTATGTATACATGAGAGATACCTAGGAAAAATGAGCAATTCAAAGAGGTGGCTTTAAAATTCAGAATGAAATATTACCTTAATAGAGAAAGGAAAAGGGGGAAGGTGTCTAAACCTAATAGGAGGGTAAACAGCTTTTTGGAAAGATAAATGGGTTCCTCGAAGAGCAGATGGAAGATTTGAGAGTTTGTAACAAAGTTTTCTGGGTGTCGTGTCCACTTCTAGTCTCTGGTCCAGTGATCAGAATCAGTCTTTGCTAGTTGATGAAGCTCCTAATGAGACAATTGAGTCCTTTTGGAGGATCTGTCTTTAGGTAGAAAAGGGGAGTTCAGAGAAAACTTCTCCTTGAATTTGCTGTGTTGTTAATGCCCACAGCTCAAAGTAATCAATATACCAAAGTGGCATATTTGGGGGTGGCATGACCTAAAATTCTACTGTTATAATTTAGGGTGGCATATTCTGCTACCCTTCAACTGAAATTGAGCTAAATACTTTGGGTGACAGATGTGACAAATAACGCTTTCCTATTTAATATTAGAAGGTATCTTGGCAAGGACTGGGCTTAGTGGGAAAGAGAACTCTGTGTACCTTGTAGTGTCTGCCACTGATGTAGAAGACAAGAGTGCTAGCAACCATGTAGCTGCTGACCTGATGCAAATATTAATTTGATTTTCTCATACAAGTTTAAAATATCTTCTAACATATGGTACCCTTCTAAACTGCAGTAATATTTAAATAATGGCATACTATAACACTCAAGGATTTCTTGTTCATTTTTGTCTCCACATAAATTAATGGGTATTAGATTTACTCAATTTATTAATCTTCATTATTACATATCAATAAATATTAGTGTTATATCTTAATGCCTTTTCAATTTCTTCATCATTATTTTCCCCAGAACTCTTTTTGTAAATGTGTATGGATACTTTGAATTTATTTTATATTTTGAAATACTAACACTACTCTTTAGTGTTAATCTCCTAACGTCCTGTGTTTGTTAATTCACGTCTGTTCTCTAACAATTATACATCAAAATGAGATTGAACAAGCAAATCTTTTGTTAGGTAATATTCCTGTGGGAGAGAAATGATGAGGAAGCATGGTCAACCTTCAAACCACACGTCTTCTGACACCAAGTGAAAAAGAGGAAGAGAGCAATTCTAGTTTGCTGTGTCTTCTAAGTGACTACTCTGTCATTTAAGTGAGCTTCTTCTGCATGACGATCTTAAGAGTGGATATACATGTGTCTAAACTCAGTACCACATATAACAACAAAAATGAAGCCTCGTGTAAAATGTGGACTTTAGTTCATAATGTGTCAATACTGATTCATCAATTGTACCAAATGGACCATATCAATGCAAGACATTAACAATAGTGGAAACTGGAGGTGGGTGATGCCCATGGAAAAACAAAATTCATTAATCTTTAAAAAACAAAGTTCGTTAATCTTTAAAAATAGGCAACTGTTTTACATGTGAAATTTAGAAGTGGTGAGGACAGTCCAAACACTAAGATAATAAAGTAATAAAATTTAAATTTGATATCTATTAAAACTGAAGGTTTTAACTGAATTATTATTTAGTCTCCGTTTGGCTATTAATTCAGATAATTTTAAATTTCCGTCAAAATTTGTGAGATTTGCATAGGATGGCCAATAATGCCCTAAGTGTTGCTCTTGGGGGAAAAAAGAAGCTAGAGCTGCCATCAGGAATATATGAGTTTCCTGGGCATCTAATCCAACTCAGATAAGCCTTGTGAAAGAGTTTCTGGTGAAGGCCTTTCTGGAGGACATTTTTAAAATATGAAACCATCTGTCTCTCCAATGTCTAGGTCCATATCTGTTAAAGATGTAACTATTTCCTCAAGCATGATGTTAATAGTCTTTTCTGGACAGTGGGAATCCAGTTAATCTCTTGACTCTTAAGCTTCATTACAACAGCTATATAGTTCCAGTACCTGTTTCGAGTGCCACTTGTATTGTAAAAGTTTTTTCTCAATTCTATCAGCAATAAATCTAGCTTTAAAAAGTAGAATTCTTGAATTTCAGACACTCGGCAGCTACTTGTTTTAAAATAGGTGTTAAATAGTTAATTGAAAGAGGGTTAATGATGCATTATTTATTATAAAATAATGAATTACAACAATATGAATTAACAGCAAGAGAAAGTTTTTTTTTTAAGCCTTTTAAGTAATGCTTTATATAGCCATAATTCTTGGCTTCTGAAATTAGTCAATAGACTTGGATTGTACTCAACAGAAGAAAAGAGGAAATATTAAATCACATTATATCACACTGAGAATTGTAGAACTGGAAAACACTTTTCAGATAGTTTACTCTACGACTTATAAACCGTCGATCAGCGCATACATCAAGCCCATAAGATCAAACCAAAACTTCCATTGCTTACCACATGTGAAAGTTTATGAAATTCACATAAAATTTTGAATTTACTTTCCACTTTAAGATCTTGCTGAACTTGCATTATTGCATAGCAGTTACTCATATTAAATAGAAAATGCAGTGCCCAATGGTTTGCTTCCACAACTTTTCTTTTGAATTTATGTTCAGTTCATTCTATTCAATTTTGTCATCTTTCTGTCCTCTCTGCTGTCTGATTTAATGGATCTTGACTTCTTTTTGCTTTATTTTGTATTTCAATTATATGTAACTCCAAAGGAAATATGTAATTTTCCCCAATCATGTAACTGGTACTTTCTGGGGCATAAAACAAAATAAAATAGGTCCTGCCTGGCAACAAATAGAATGGAAATAAAATTTTATAATCTGATGCTCATTATTGTAGAGGCTCATTTAATTCTAGCTGGAGAAAATTGCATTTTTATGGTATGTTTTGATTCTGATAGAAAGAACTGTATTGAACAATTAAGACAAAGGTTGATGAGATATTTTGTCTAGATGTAAATCTATTTTAAATATTTACTAACAAATAGAATTCCAAGTGCTTTTAGTGGTATGAATTGGCTGTAAATTTCTTCTTAAATTATGCCAGTTAATTTGTTTGGTATTAATCATTTCCATCCATATTATAGACAAATACACATGAAATATCATTTTTGAAGTTTGAAGTAAAAGATGGCATTTTTTGATGTTAAAGATGAAAGTTCATTAGTTGCCAACTTTATATTTCTGTACTTTATAAGGATCAATAAACTAAATATGGAAAGCACAAAATCAGGCTCTGACCTCACATACTAAAAATACAGATAAGTAAACAATTTAAACAATGTCTAATTCCATAAAAAAAGACATTTAGTTTATGAAAATTATTCCAGAATATGACTAACATATATTTTCTCATGTCGAATTTACGTTGTATGCAATTTAATCTGTCACAAGTTAGTAATCCATTGCCCTTATTATTGAAGCCATGTGGACTAGATATCTATTGCAGTGTAACATATATACAAAAACTTAAGAATTAAAAAAACACATATATCATCTTGAAGTTTCCGTAGGTTAGGAATAGTCACCAATGTGCTTTGTTTCATAGTCTCATAGGGACTCATCTGAGGCTTGACCAAGGAAGGGTACATTGCCAAGCTCATGTGGTTTTGGTAAGATCCAGTTACTCGTGGGAAATTGAACTGAGGGCCTCAGTTCCTTGCTGACTATTGGTAAGACATCGTCTTCAATATCCTGTCACATAGAGAATTCCATGTATTCACTTCATTAAAACCAGCAAAAGAAATAGAGCCTCCTAGAAAGAATGACATTATGCTAAAATCATATGTTACATAACCACTGAAGGGACATCCTGTGTACTGTGCCAATTTCAATTGGTTAGAAACAAGTCATTCTCTGGCCTTCATGCAAGGGAAGAGGAAGACTCAAGGGTAGAAATAGCAGGAGGGGAAGATTATTGAGGGCCTTTTTAGAGACTATTGTATTTCCATAGCTCTCTAATTTTAACCCTTTTGGGGTTTTTCTTTCACAATCACCATGGTCACACACTAAGCAATGTGATCAATAGCATATTACCTTAATTTCTCTTAATGTAAAATGTTGTATAGTGGATGCATTCACAAGCAAAGCAGTCCATCACATCCAACCTTAGTATCACTTTTGTAAATGCCTTTGTTTATGGTAGCCTACTCTTATTTTTTTTATTCAAAATTACAGAGTTATGCTTTATTAAGTACACTGACACTATGACAATGACTAAAAAAATTGCTTGTAGAATATAATTAAGTTATCTCAGATATCTTAAAAGAAGTGTTTAAACAAGCTTTTATGAGGTTAAAGCTCCAGTAAGGACCAGAAAGAAACATTTGGACATATTTGCTATGATAACGTCAGCAACACAATAGCAACATTATACTTTAGCAAGAACGAGGTAGCAAATTGTGTCCCTTTATTACTTTCAGTCTCAATGGTGCTTTAGAGACCACGTGAAAATATGTCTGCATGATAATTGGCAGATAATAAAGTAGTAGAATAGTAAGTTACATTTGAAATTAAAAACAATACAGGTGACAAGATATTCTTAAAGAAGCAATTGCATGATTTGGAACACAGTGTTCTAGGGCTGGTGTCTAAGTGTAGTACTTCCTAAAAAATTCAGAAAACGGTGTTATTCAAATAAGCCCACGCATAAACTAACATTTTGTTATGAAATTCAGGACTCCATCATGGCAAAGTGGACAATAAAAGATTGTTAATTTTCTCTATACTTGCAGTCCTCCTCCAGTGAGTAAATTTGCAACCAGAGGGGCTAGGGTCGGTGTAATTTCTTCTGCGACCATCAATCAGAATATCATGTACTCCATTATTTCGGGAAGTGAAGAGGATGAGTAGATGTTTACTCAGTTGGTATTTTCACCATAAACCAGTCAACTTGGATTTGAAATTAATTTCAGGGTGAATTATTGTTTACTCTATATTTCTAATAAAAAGAAAACATGGTCGACATAAATGAATTGATAACTATGTGCTGAATCTGACTAAAAATTCAGTTATAGTAACAAAAGAGATCCCCCCACCCCGACCCAGGAAATACTAAACATTCAATTCTGGAAGCCTTCTCCTGCTCTCATAGGGATATTTTCATGACATTTATTCAAAATTAATTCATTCTACTTTCAGCTTTTTGTCATAATTATTGTCTTAAAGGAATCTCTTCACACTGTTCTGTATCATGGAAGATGTGAATAAACTTTAAAATCATAAATAATTATAAATGCCCAAAGAGCCACATCCACGATAAAAGACATTTATAGTGTTTAAAGTTTCCTCAAAAAGTTAAATTAGACATAAAATTAGTTATTGTAAGTAAGTAAATCATTTAAGTTTTGTCTACCCATCATGATTTGCTGAGAATAAAATGGTTTGTCAGCCTCTAAGAATAAGTCCAGAGCTCACTCCTTCTCATTCATTCTTTATTTCACCTACTGCCTACAGCTTAGTTATTCTGTTTTTCCCTTTTGATAAGCTGGATGGCCTGTCATGATATGGGTAGGCAAAGAATAGTTAATGTATATTTAATAAAATGTAAATATTAAATATGTAAAAATGAATGAATGTTAATTCTGTTAAAGCAGTTTGCAAGAAATTATAAAGTCTTTTTTCAAGTACTTCAAAAACCAACCATTATAAGAAACTGCCGTCCCTGTAGCAAGTACTCAAGATCATAGTCTTCCACTGTGTGGCTGCGCCTCCTCTCTAAATAGTAATAAAATTCCTTGTTCCTTAGATTTCCAACATCTGACTGAAGTTATGATTTCTCAATCTGTTCTGATACTTTCTTTCTCTCTCTCTCTCTCTTTTTTTTCTATTAGTGGTAAGAGAATACAAGAAGTCAGGTTTTTATTTCAAATAAATAGATTTTCTAGCTACAGCTATCACAGAAAACTGAAGGCGGCTAGGGTGGGATGTGATCAACTCCCATTAGACTACGTTGCATTTAAGATGTGTGCCGCATCCAAGTAAAAATATCCAGGAAGCAACCAAACATCCGAAATGTGCTCGAACTATACAAAGTAGCTTTAAAATGTTCCCACCCATATGAGACAGTATAACACTAGGGATTGACACCTGATTATGGAGCCACCATACCTGGGCTTGAATCTCTGCACACCTGTATCCTTGAGTAAGTTAACTGTGAGTCAGCTTCCTTTACGTAATTATGGGTAAAGCGCTACTTACTCCAAAGTTTTTTAGTAAATTATGTAAAGTGCTTAGGATGCCATGTATCCTGTAAACTGCTATCCAAAAAAATCTACCCCTGGTTGAAATAAAAAAAGGTAGTCTAGTTCCAAATGATCACAAACACTGTTACTTTCTGAGCTGTGTTCCATGAAAGGTGGAAATAAATGTAACTCACGAAGAACAGGGGACTTTAAACAATCTATTTTCAAGCAGCAAGCTTCAAATTCAAGTTCCTTATCCTTAAAATACAGCTATTTATGATGCAACTGGTAGTGATCGACTTTCTCTGAGCTTAATTGTAATTTGAGGGATGCAGTTTCTTGATCAATGGACTATACTTTGTTGCACATTAAACCATCTCACATCTTTCGGCAAGAAAAAAAAAGCACTAAATCTGAATAATAAAGAAATCATCCAATGCATTAGGACAATTATTTTTTAAAAATATTTATTTAGGAGAACAGACTCCTACTCAATTATAGGTCTTTTATTTTTTTTCAAATCTACCATGCTATGAATTCATAGGGAATGAGCTCCAGGAGCTCAGATTCCTTTCCATTTATTCTCACAAAGTGTGCTTCTCTGGATAGAGCAGGTTGGTGTTTCAGTTCATCTCAGGTACCTTTGTCTTTGGCCTCCTTCTTTTTTTGATCATTTTTCTTCACATGTTTCAGGAAGTGATCTCAGCTGTTAGAGTGCTCAATATGCTCAATATGTACATTAATTCTCTTGGCAAGACTCTTGCTCTTAACTTGTTTGTTTTACAACCATGCCAGCCGGATGCTGGGTAACATTGTAAACTCTTCCAGTTTTCCTATGGTAACATTTGTGTGGCATTCCTTTTTGAATAGCACCCATTCTCTTGATGTGTACAATATCACCTTTTCTGTAGATTTGCATGTATGTGACCAAAGAAACGATTCCATATTTTCTAAAGGGCCTAGAGAACATATAGCGGGAGCCTTCCCTTTGGCAAATTACTGGAAGATGGCGGTTCTCACCAAAAGGCTGTTCTGATACTTTCTTTCTGTGATTATATCAGTTCTTTTCCTTGACGATGGCACAGTGGCTCTACTTATTACCCTCTTTCCCTCTCAAAGATTATTTCTTCATTTATCAATTTATTCAACAAGTAATTATTAATTCATTTGAATGTTTACTGAGCATCTATTACATGATAAGTATTCTCCCAGCATGAGGGATAGAGCAAAGAAAAAAATAGATCCTTGTTCTCACAGACATAAACATCCAATAAGTGGAGCTAGACAATAAAAATTATTAACCGATAAATATATAGCATTTAGGTAGTAATAAATGCTGTGGAGAAAACTAAAGTGAGGAAAAGATACCAGGAGTGCAAGAAGTAGGATATTATAAAATATTCCAAAGTGCCCTACTCTTCACTCAATTATTTATGAGCAAATTTATTTAAGAAATAAACACCAGGGCACAATATTTTAGCCATTTAAAATGAAGAAATATGCTTTCTAAATAACCAACATATTAAATTATCTGTTTTTCCCTCAATGGTTATAGGAGAATATACAGAATGTTAAGGTCCATTGCATCATAAAAACTATTATAATTAAATAAAGTCAGAAATGACTTGGTTAAAAAAAAATCATAAGAGTTTCTTTAAAACCAAATTTCTGAAGGTCTTTAGTACAATAGAGCGCCACCTGAATCCATGCTGAGAGATATAGTATGCATTGCTCCTCAGTGTAATTGTTGACAGAAACATTAATTGTCAGGAGAATTTGAAAAAATAAAAGTAAAAAAATAAAGAATAAAAAAGCACTAGAATTTCAAGGCATGCTCTTAGGAAAACACTGATGTCAATCAATTCTGGAACATGGTTTCCGAAAGCTGGTATGTTATCATTTTTATACATTATTCTTATTATAAATAGGTGTTTTATAAATCACAGTGCCGTTTAAAGAGAATGATTTTCCTTGCAGTTTAAAGAAAATGACCAAGAAATCATACTTTAATTCTCGATAAGTTTGGAATTAATAACATCATGGGTATTATCTATGTGAATGCCCCTCTGGACTATGAAACAAGGACAAGCTATGTGCTTTGAGTCCAGGCTGACTCCTGGGAAGTGGTCCTCGCCAATCTCTGAGTTCCTTCGAAAAGTAAGTTATATTATTTCAGGGACATTCAATAAATTGATGGTGTTCTGCTCGTCATCTAATGAAGTACATATGTCTAAATGTTCTCACGAAGAATGTAGGAAAATCATGAAAACTCAGAGATATTTTCTCATTTAGTTTAATTTCTGACAGATGCTGAGAGGATTTCGTACTCTCAGATTTCATACAGTAAATGAAAAGTTGAAGATTCAGTCTCACAAGTTTTATCTCTGAAATTTTTCTTCGACACTTCAGTTTGATATACTCTAACACACAGAGGAGGAAGCAAAAGCCAATTTGTGAAGTAGGCCAGCACAGATTCCGTGAGCTATTATCAATAATGGGATAAACACTATTTTTTCCCATTCGTTGAGGTAACACTCCTTTGCACTTAAGCAATACATCTTTTTTTTTAATTTTTATTTTAAGCACTCATACCAACTTTTTTTAGAATCTAGGAGGCCCATGAAAGTCAAATTTAATTTACCATTCGTAGAATAGAGGCTCAGAAAAAGCACAAAGTGGGAAACAGGATCTGAATCATTTACCTTTTACTCTGGGGGCCATTCCTAGACATCTGATCACAACACTCCATCAATCGACATTTTTAGAAGGGAGAAGAGGACAAAAGAAGAGAGCCAGAGCAAGTGTGCACACACACACATATGAATGCAAGTGGAAGAGAAAGGAGAGTAAGATGGTAAATGGTAGAAGAGGCATGAGGAAATTTCACACCTGAGTTTAACTGATGATCATTCAAAATAAATCATTCCTTTCCTTTACTTCAAATCTCACTTATGATCTAGTAGTGAGGGCTGCAGAGGTACAATAAAATAATCAGGTTATACACAGTGTGTCTTTGGAATTAAAGGAATTAAGTTGTCTTTCATGATGAAAGATCACTTGCATAATTAAATTGTTTAAAAATAGCAGACCAGTTCTTTGAGTTTTTAAAATCTTTAAACTGCAGGTAATTATATTTTTTAAATAAAATCTAAGGAGTCAAAAGGTTAGGGTCATTCTAGTCTACATTATATAAACTACCTTATTGCAAATAAATGTAACTGTTCATTAAAAACTGTATCATCTTCCTTCAAAACAAGTGAGCAGTTAAATTTAAAAAGAAAATTTTGGTAAATATTTAGGTTGTGGGACTTGGTATTTTTTTTTACAAAATAGCTCTGATTTCTAGAAATAGAAATATATTTTATACTCATATATGAATATAATACAGCTGAGTCTCATTACTGTAATTTGAATTTAAATCTATGGATAATAACAATTTACCTAATGCACACATGTATGCTTCTCTGTGCCTCTTTATGCATGTAGAGGTGAGACAGAATAGCGAATTCATGAATTATCCTCTCAAAATTCATAAAGTCTAAATGATAACTATTAGTTTGTTTAATGTCTGATTCTTTAGTATCATTATAAACATTTCATGAATAATTTTAGCCTCAGTGTGAAATACAGACATATGTGTTTCTAACAGTTTTATTTATTAATATGACTGTTAATGGCCTATAATCAATTCCTAGTTCTTCAGCTATGCAAATAAGGTTGTTATACAAATTAAGGTTAATTAATTGTTTAAAGGTTCATCCTTTCTTCAGAATTAGCTGCTCATGATTATGAGCTATATCACATATCATATGAGTAAAGGTAATAAATAGAATAAATTGAATTCATTAAAGGAATATTTTATTGGGATTTAGTACAAGAAGTTACTAATGAAGTCAATTGCAAAGTAAGATTTATGACTATGCTGTAACTGAATTTAATATCTAAATAAAAGTTAATAATTGAAATAGAAAAATTTAGAACTCATTTCCAAATTTGACATCAGCACCATTTAAAACATTTTAATCTTTTAGCAGAAACATCTTAAACAGAAATAAAACTATGGAGACCATTACAATGAATTTCCATGTATCAACTACTCAACTTCAACATTATCAAGTCCTAAGAAATCTTCTTCTCTATACTTCCCATTGCTCGCTCATTGCATTCTTTTGAAGCAGAACAGAGACATAATATGTCACCTGTAAATATTTTAATATGTATCTCTTAAATATAAGAACTCTTAAAACTTAATCACAATACATTTCTCACTTGCCCCCAAATTAACAAAAATTCCTTTATATCAACAAATATCCTGTCGATATGTATATTAAAATTTTATTCGCATCGTTATACAAATAAGGTCCATACATTGCAATAGGTTGAGGGATCTCTTAAGTCTTTTTAATCAATAGGCTTCAGCACTGTCACTTCTTTTTATTCAAATCTAGTGTTTTTGTTCAAAACATCAAATTTCTGAAGTCTGGATACTGATGACTATGTTCAGTGGCTCATTACATATTTTTCTGTCTCCTCTATTTCCTATAAATTGGTAGTTAGATCTAGAGTCCTGAATAGATCCAGGTTTTTGTTGTTGTTTTTAGAAATAAATCATAGGTAATACAGTATCTTCCTTATCCTCAGGATATATACTTTCCAAGACCCTCGGCAGTTGCTTGAACCCTCAGATAATACTTAAGCCTATATGTACTATGTTTTTTTTCTATACATCTATACCTATGATTAAGTTTAACTTATACATTAACACAGTAAGAGAGTCATAAGAATAGCTAACAATAAAAGAGAACAATTATAACAATATAACAACAGTTATGTAAATGTGCTTACCCATTTCGGGGGATCTCTTGCTGATGCCTTCATTTAGCCTCAGGGTTTTCTGGCACAACACATTGCTGCCAATTAGAACACGTTCATGTCTTCTACCCACAAATTTAATGTCTTTCCCATCTTAACTAAACACTTACCATGCACTGTGACCGTAACTTTCAACGTGAGGTCCAACACAGAAAACCTAGCACAAAATTCTCTTTCCTTCTTCGCAATTTTATGAATAGAAGATTTATTCTTGCTGTATATTTTAGCATTTGGTTTGTTTTCTTTCATGATGTAGCGGGAAACTTTTACCTTTGTACTTAAATGAGCACTTGTGGCTTCTCTTTGGCATATCTGAATTGCTAGCCATCGCTACAATTGCACGTTGGGGCTATCATTAAGTAAAGAGAGGGCGACTTGAACACAAGCATCATGATACCAGGGAGGTTGATCTAAAAACTCACAGGACTACTAAGTGACTAATGGACGGGGAGTGTATACAACGTAGAGGCACTGCACAAAGGGTTGTTACACATCCCGAGTAAGAGGGCGGGAAAGAGATTTCATCACGCTTCTCAGAATAATGTGCAATTTGAAACTTAGGAATTGACAATTGGATTGTTTATGTCTGAAATTTTCAATGTGATATTTTCAGATGATAATAACTGAAATCTCAAAAAGTGAATCCAGGGATAATGAGGGAATATTTTATGTACTATTTATTATTTAAGGAGGTATACCAAATGCCTTTGAGTTTCTTTTTGTGATAACAGCATCCACTGATAGTCATTTCCTATCTATCTATTCCTTTCAGTTTCTCAGTGTTTATTAGGTAAAACATTGCTATAAAGAAGAACTTCTCCATATCAAATAATTGATTACCCGAAGGTCCTGTTCCCATAGTAAATACAGGGGAAAATAATAAGTTGATTCACTTTCATACTCCAAATGTGACTACTG
This sequence comes from Rousettus madagascariensis, assembly GCA_028533395.1. Classification (NCBI taxonomy): domain Eukaryota; kingdom Metazoa; phylum Chordata; class Mammalia; order Chiroptera; family Pteropodidae; genus Rousettus; species Rousettus madagascariensis. The sequence continues at coordinate 78,998,592 of CM052794.1, read as the reverse complement.
AGATAAATAGATTTGGTTTTATGAGCCATCTAGATTCTGTTGAAAGTACTCAACTCTGCAGTTGTAGTTTGAATGGAGAGACGATATGCAAAGAAGAGTGGGCTGTGCTCCAAGAGGTAAACAAATGGATTTGACTGTGCTCCAGTAAAATCTTATCTACTAAAACAAGCATGGGCTGGACTTGACCAAAGAACTATAGTTTGCTGACTCATTCTAATCCTTACTTTTACTTTACATAATATGCTTTGCATCCTTTTCTACATTCTTATGGCTATTGTTTGTATATTTCCCACTCTGAGCAATGCTTCTGCTTCATCTCTACCTTTCCCGCACATCTAATTTGAAGTAACATTGTTTTCTTATAGTTAATATCTATAATACTGTCAGTCATATAGTTATTTGTATCTTATGCTCTAGTAGACTCCTGAGAGTAGGCTCATAGTTTCAGCATTTCCTATGTTCATACACATTGCTTAGAGTTTATCTGAGGCCCTTATAACTGAACCTAAATTTGGCTAGATATTTTATATGAGCTTTGTCTCATATATATTTTTTTGACAAATACGTTACTATACTATATTTTCTTTTTCTATGAGGTATTGATGTCAAAAGATGTGTAACTACAGACTGGTTTTTTCAGAAGGCTGTTGGAATAATTTCAACTTTTTAAAGAGTTTACTTTTTGGTAAAGTCTAATATTTATTCAACATAACTCCATATTGGCTATTTTGAGTCAATTTCTGCTTATATATGCTATATCCATTCGAGTATTATTTCAGAAAAGTTCTTGAGTTCTATATTTTATTATTTTTTCTGTTTTCTTGATTTGTTTTTCATCTTAGGAGACTCATTACATAATGATGAATCTTCTCTTTTCCTTTACATTACTTTCTGTCTACTCTATTTAACATCTTTATTCATTGCATTTAGATTTAACTTTTTTATTTATGATTTTTTCTAATTCTAATGCATGTTTTTCATAGCTTGTCTTTTTTTAATAAGTTAGCTTATTTCACAATACAAAGGTACAGTTTTTATCTTTTTAAAAAATGGTTTCATTTTCTTAGAGCCATTATTTTGCTTGCTATTTTCTTTTTACTTTGTGACTTCGACCATGATTCTTTCCTATTGAAGAAGTTTAAATAAAATTAGCCTTTAGATTCTCTTAAAAAGGAAGGTATGCTAGAATAGCTTTTCTAATTCACGGCTCTAGAAAACTTGTTTTAGTATTTTTATAATGTTTAAAATATATATCCTATCATTTTTGAAATCTACTTGCTTTTTTCTGTGCTCTCACTTTAATTGGAGAAATCTTCTTTTCTTCTTTCTTTTTCTTTTTTGACCTATTGTGTCTGTCTGACTCAACTTATAGTCTACTCTCAGTGTTTTCTCCTCAGTGTGGACCGTTGCACTGTGACTGCAATCCTATCAGTAATTTTTCATTTAATGCAGCTGGATAATTTTGAAATTCACTGGCTCTCATGACCAACAGAAATCCTATTCCTCCCCTGAACAATCTTAAAATAGTTTTCATCATACTTGCTGATATTGTTGAGATTTTGTTTATGTCACTTGTTTTTCACCACCACTCACATTCTTTGATTTGGAACTAAGCTTATCGCTTTATTTAATTGTAGATATTATCTGTGGGGTTTTGGTTTGATGCTATGTTTTCCTACTTAAATAAGTTCATACATGAGGAGGAGACCTGGGAGAAGGAGAATTTCCACTGAAATAACTATACAGCTTTACAACTTAGCCCACTAAAGGGCCATAGAACTAGGTAAAAGACAAAATATTCCTGAGCAGGAATGAAGAACTTTATTCCAACAAAAAATACTAGTAGGTTTATCAGCATACTAATCAGCATAGTGATACAGCTCTCTTTTAGCCCCAAAGTTCATAGGCAAATTGTACTCCTGCTCATGAGTGGAGTATAGCACAAAAGAGCTCTAAATGTAGAGATTCCACCACTATGATAGCAAGCAATAGCAAGTCTTTGTCAAATGGGAAATCAGGTAAATGATGGACTATGTGATGCATTCCTGCAAATACTATCTCACTTTTCAGAATTGCCAGCTGCATAGACAGTCTGTGTCCCAAGTGAAATTATCAGGGAATTGCCTGTTTGGCATACTCTGCGAGATGTGTAGAACTATAAAAGGCCCAATGTTTACTGTCTCCCAATATTTGGCTCTCAAAACCTCGAGCTGTTTGTAATGATGGGGAATTCAGGAAGACTCAAATATTACATTGTCAACTTAATCAATTTTCTCAAATTCCTAAATGCAAACTTTAACCCAAAGATATTTGAAATACTTGTTGAATCCATCCATGGAATTATTTCACACTGTGTTAGTTGGAACCAAGTTTAGGATTAAGGTTTCACTTGATTGCATTCAGTTTTTAATTAGGGCTTCTAGATACACTGTTCCCTTTCTGAACTGCTAGCTTTTATCATTTAAGCTCCATTAAAAATATTTGAATGCAGAAGGTAACATAATAAATATGTGATGAACTAAATAAATGTTATGAATAAAATAGTCCAAGTTAGCAGAGAGCACTATAAAGACCAAATTTTCCAAGAATTGATAAATAAACATAGAGAGAATGGTTAAGTAATTTTGGACAACTAGGTCATTAGACTACTGCTAAAATAAAAGTGGCAAAATAAAGAGAAAGTATATCTCAATAAGTCAAAATATGATATCTCTCATGTTGTTGTTGTTGCTGTTGTTATTTTCTATTGAACAAACTCTAGGCTTAGCACATCACTGACTATCAGGACCTTTAGAGAGGGCTTGTGTTAGTACACAGTGGGGTGTAGTACAGAAGAATGAACAACTAATAAATGAGTAATCGGGAATGCTTCTCAAATGGTCGACCTTGAGCTGCATCCTGAAGAAGTAGAAAAGGTTTGAAAGGACAGTTACAAACACGGTAAGCATATACTAGAAATGATTGAGTATTAAACAGAAGAATAGACAAAAGTACCAACATACAATAAATCTAAAATTAAAAACAAAACTGTACAAGAAACAGATACAGATTATTAAAGATCCTTAAAATTGGAACAAACAGCACAATTAATCACTCAAAAACCCATATCCCCAAGAAGAATAAAATGGTCAAGTGAATGACATTAGAACTGATTTTGTGTAAAATATTCCCTTGGGAAATAGAATTTTAAAAGTATTTGCATTCTCTTTCCTATCTCCCCAGATGGTCAAGCCCCCCGAAAAAGGGGTAGTGGAGATACATACTTTCTTCTCCATTGTAATGTTGGCAACCGGAGTAAAACCACTGAGTTCCTATGTTTCAGAGAGCACACAGTGAATTCATGTCTGAGACCTGTTAGGTAATCCAGAATGTAAATTGTAGAGCTGGAAAGCTGCTTCAGTGGCTGGAGCAGAGGGGCATCACAACGACTTTAAAAGAAGCCGGTGAATGCAGGCAAAGAGCCTGTGAATGTTACCTAAGGTCCAGATTATGCAGGCAAAGAGCCTGTGAATGTTACCTACGGTCCAGATTTGAGACACATGCAAATGCTAGATTTTTGTGGATCCTCTTTAGCAGGGTCACCTGGAAGGGTGATGAGAATGCAAACAGCAAAAGCTGGAGATGAATTGCTGATTTTCTCCTGAAGTGATAAGGTGGAATTAAATGAAACATGCTACCCAAATCAAGTTGCTGCAGGAGAGCACTCCAGTGCTGAAAGTGTCCCATGGACGATGTCTCTTTTGAACACAGGTCTGACTCAAAACATGTTCAGCCACTTCACGATAATAGTATTGAATTTGGAACTTTCCTCCCTGCCTTACCAATCTTTTCTCCTCAGTTTCCAACTGCAAATGATGGCAATCTGAGTGGTAAAAAAGCAGCTTCCAGTAAACTGACGAGGAAGTGAGGAATAGAGAAAAAGGAATTCTTTTACAGCCTCTTCTCTAAAGGCAGTAGACTTTCTAAGAACACATCTTAGCTGAGAAAAGAGAAAAAATGTACCATGAAATGATTTTGAAATATTGACTGATATATTAAATTAGAGAATCTTTTACTTTTAAAACTTATGATCATAGCACTTTCTCTTAACGAGAACCATGTTTTAAAAAACTCATGAGATTTCTTTCGACAGCAGAATCAAAGACTATCATAAACCAGGAGAACACAGGAGATAGTAGAAAAGAAAAATAAACTTTTATGATTGTATTTCATATGTCCATATTAAGCATACTGATATTTCAGTGGAGCAGGCAAGTAGAATAGAGTAGAAACATTTGTAGTAAATTTAAACTCTGTGAGGGCAGAGTTTTTGTCTATGTATATTGATATCCCCTAATAGCTTAAAATGTGCAGCACATGAATGGACTCAACAAAAGCTTGTCCAGTGAAGCAGTGAATCTGGAAAGTTAAGGCCAGATTATGAGGGGATTTGAATATCAGGCTAACAAATACGTGACATATAGACCACCTATAATTCCTAGCCAGAGCAGACTTGTCACTTTTTCATTACTATAATTTGAGTAGTCATTACAGTAGATGGAGCTAGAAATATGTCATAATTATGGGAATGTGTTTAGGAGCTGCCTCCCAGTGCTCGATCTTACAGGGACTCTGAAGAGCTTTGGAGAATTTCTCTCCCTCTATACACAGATACAAAGTAAAGGTTGTTTTCTCAGTCCTTTGCCAAAAACGATCTGATCTTCCAGATCCCCAGTTTTTACTTCTCTTCTGTTGGTCCCATTTTAAAATATCCATAATTTCTTCTTTGGCTCTTATGACTTTTTGACCCCCATTATTTTTGATCAAATAATTATCTTTATTTTATGAATGAAAGGTAATATGAGTGAATTCATCTTTTGAATATATTATTTGAAAATTATGAATCCTCTTTTGTTCCTGTCTATGATCTCTGTCTCCCAAGACCAACTCGAACTCTTTTGGGTTCAGGACAGAATGTTATTGGGCCTGAAAAGTCTTCAAAGAACCTGCGTTCAGAAGAATTGCCACAGAAACTTATATCAATGTTACTACCACAAAATCACACATCCTCATATTTTTATGTAGAACAAAAGTAACAATATGCATCTTTATAGCTCAGTTTGATTCATGAAGTTCTACAATTTAAGTGCAAGGTTTCTTTTTTGGTAAAATGATAATTACCATTAAATGTGGAAGAAAAAAAACCCATAGTTTTGCTTCAATAACTAGCCTTTCAATCAGGGATAAAGATAGCACAATTAAAATACACTTTAAATTGATGATAGAACAACTCCAAAGCTATTATTTTTATTTTGTGGTTTTGCTTTAGGGTACAATGTGTAATACATTTCATTTTCTTGGCTTTTCTAGTTCCAAACAGAAGGTCTATGACAAATAATACTAATGACTCTTTACTCATGATTCACTGACTTACAAAAGCACTACTGGTATAACTTGAGTAATAACATTGCATTTTGTTATTTTTTCAGCCCTAATATCCCAGGTATGTTTAAGGCCTTTTATTTCAAATATAAAGATATAGCCACAGTTTTAAATATTCTATTTAAACTTTATTGCTTTAAAACTTAGAGATTACTTATGACAACTGATACCATAATGTTCTTTGTGATATTTTTTGTCTCAAACATTCTAGACATCTCATATACACAGTTGAAAAAATTACATGTTTACTACAACAGATTTATCTTTCCAAGGAAACTATTCCATTATTGGAAATAGCTTTGCTGAAAAAGTAATTTTCAAATGGTTATGGAATTGTAATAATACATTTCTGAATCCCAACAGCATGGAGGCAGTTTTCTTCCAAAAATTGTTTTGCTGATAGTGATGTGTGATTTTCCTTTCTTAATTAGAGTATAGATTGCAACATATATTTATTCAAATGTAATACAAAAGAGAATCATGTTTCATGAGGAAAACATTTTATAAGGCTTTCATGTACATAAATTTAATATACTTAAGTGTCAGGGAATGAATAAACTGGTTCTCCTCAACTTATACTAGGAGTAAGTAATGAGACTAAAACTTAGGAGCTATATATTTTTTTCACTCTTAGGAATTTCTTTTTAATTAAGTGTTAATAATATAATTTTTTCTTAGCCACGCCCATTTCTCCAACACCTCCTTCCATCTGGCAACATCAAAATGCTTTTCATATCTATGAGCCTGTTTCCGTTGCGTTTGTTAATTTTTGTTAGAGTTCCCATATAACTGAAATCATATGGTATTTGTCTTTCTCTTTCTGAGTTATTTTACTCAGTGTAATACCCTCTTGGTCCATCCATGGTACGAAACTCCCATTTCAATAGGGGCAAACTATGCCTTACTAAATATGGGGGAAAGATCCACATAGAAGGAATATAAATAGGATAAACCTTCTGAAGTTTTATTTTCTCAGCTTCAGTGGGGTCCTCGATTCTGTTTTGTGTGCCATTTTCTAAGTCACTGTGCACATAAAACTGGGCTCAATAGAGTTGAAACTTGTTAAATCAGATACATTACAGAAATAACAGCATTACTATAAATGGAAAATTGAAGCCATTATTTGGATAACATAGGCACAAAACTCATTTTCGCCATTAAAAATATGGAGGAAAGTTATCAGAATTTTCTCATCAATACAATTAATGGTGAATATTGTTTATGACAGTAGTAATGATTTCTTCAAAGTCTATTGTTATAAATGAAGGTCAGATCTTCACTATAAAGAAAGACAGCACTATTCTTTTCAATATTTTACTAAAGATTTAGTATAGCTGTTAGATTCATTTGATTTATTTTTACCTCATAACAAATGGAAAGTGAACACTTTTTTCTCTCTGTGACATAGTCTGTTTTGACCAGCATTAACAAGCTGCTGAAGTTCTTGGTTGAAAATTCTAAGGAAATTTAAAAAAAAAGGTTCCCATTCATGAAACAAAAATATAAACTTCAAAATTATGTTTATATAATAGAAAAAAATATTGGGGAAAGAATCACATAGAAGGAATATAAATACAATGAACCTTCTGAAGTTTCATTTTCACACCTTCATTGGAGTTCTTAATCTTGTTTTGCTTGGCATTTCCTAAGTCACTGTGTTCTCAGTTTCACATTGATTGAGTTATTTCCCTTTAATCTTAAGGAATAACTACACCTTGTGGTTTCAGCTTGCACTATTACCACTAAAATGTCCTTCCTTCATTGATTTGGAATAAGCTCTTCTTTTAAAGGCTCAGTTTAAAAATCATTGCATTTTTGAAACTTTCCTTAATCTTCCATTATTCCTGTATCATGGGAAACAAATACATCTGGCCTGTGAACTCTCAAAGGCAAGGATATAATGTTATCCAATTTCATATGGCACAGTTTCCATCTCAGGAGCGCAGGTACTATGTGGGTGATCTCAGAGGAGATATAATTTGAGATGGATCCTGAAGGAGAGAAGAGTATAAATAATAGTATGGAGATGGAAAAGATCTATTTCGGGGGAAACTAGTGAATCCTCCTTGGCTTGTACAATAGACAATATACCTAGTAAATTATGTTTGATGCTACGGAGAAGCAGAATTTGGCATGCCAAAATATGCCTTTTGGGGTATTGGTTATTTTAAGCTGGTTAGTTTTAAGTAAATAAAAATTCAGGAAAAACTTCTGAACTTCCCCATTACTGCCTAAAGATGTTAAAGAGTACCTGCTCCATGCAGAGTCCTATTATCATAGACACATCATATGTACTAGGTATGATATCCAGAGAGAAACCAGCAATGCCCAGTTGATGTAAGTCCTCTCTATGTCCCATTGTTAAAGATGGCCCAACAAACATTTGTTTATCAAACATTTGATTTTCCATCTCCATGTGAATTGATGTCCTTCCCTTTAAAATTCCAAACCACAACCACCAAATCTTCTTAGCTCAAGATGTAATATAAGCCTTAAATGGCTAATATGTCATTTGCTCTCACATTCTTATGGAACCTTTGTATTTACATGCATAATAAATTTGGTCTTTTTGTCCTGTTAAACCCTCATGTTAATTTGATTTTTAGTCCTTTCAGAAGAACTTAGAATGAAGAAGAAAAATTAATTTTTCTACCCTGAAATGCATGCTCTGATGTTTGCTATCAAAGAAATACAGTCATTATATCTATTTCTCTATTGAATTTTACCTTTTGAACTTTATTATTTATATACAAAAATTATATTGCCCTTAGTCTTAGAGCTTGTTGATGGACTTTGGCCAAAATGTATGTAATTCTGACCTGGACTAATTAATAGAAACATAATTTTATAATTCTTCTGTGTGATTATGAATTGTATTACTTTTAAAAAGACACTTTATGAATTAAACATATGAAGTGATAATAAAGTGCTGGATATATAGCCAAATAATAGAACTACTATCTTCTAAGATAGAAATGGTAAATTTACATACAACATAGGATACTGGGATTGTGATGTTTTTAATTTGAGTACAGATATTACTTATTATCCTTGGTTGCATTACATAGATTGATAAAAGCTTTATTGGTCCTCTTAATTATTATTACTCTTTAACTAATGCTAGTGTGCTATCTTACAATTATTTAGAATCAAGATAATTTATAGGAGACACGAAGACTTGAACTTCATATCATATTTAATTATGCATGAAAAACATATACCTGATATTTAGGAAAAATATCCTAAATTGTATTAATGGACACAGTGAGAAATTTAGAATAAAGTAAACCAAACAATTATCATATGTGTTTGTGTGTGTGTAAACAAATATATAACGTTTCTTGCACACTAATATTTGTGGAGTTATTATGTTACTTGCAACAACTATGCTCCATTTATTTTTGAAATACATGTAATATGACTGTATTTTCTGTTACAGGGCTCCTGAGCCATTATTTGCATGCTTCAAGGATCATGCCAAAACAATCATTAAATAAATATATAGAGTACTTGATAAGCATGGCATTGTTCTGAGTTATGTAAGAGAATAAGTAAGATGACACCATTGTCTTCAAAGACTTTAGGTTCTGGTGAAGAATCTATGATGCTGAAGCATACAAATAAGTAGTAACACCAAAATAGCATGTGGCTTATTGCTTTGATAGCAACATAGACTTGCATAGTTGGAGTGTAAAGAAAATAAATGTTGTGGTGAACTAAATAACTTCTGGATTGAGGAAGGAAGTGGAAACTTTATTTGAAGCAAGAACTGGTTTTGTTTAATGCAATTGATTCTGATTAGGGTAGGTGGATGAGGAATGAGAAAAGACTGAGGCAGAAAGGCATCAAGGAAGAAAAAGCATCTCTCTAGTTTCTCTAACCCATAGAGAGAAGAGAATAGTTGGTACATACCTGAACGCATCATAAGGAGAGCTAAAAGCAACAGACTTATGGTAGTGCTACTCTATGTATTGAAAGGGAATTTGGAAGTGAGGTAAGGTAAAATGTATTGGCCATGTAACAGTGGGAGCTTCCTGGTCAAGGTAACATATTCTAAAGCAGGGGAGCGGATGCAGCTAAGCAGCTTATAACAGGGAGAGGCAGTTCAGATCCATTGACCTAACCCTGATCCAATGACCTACTTACACATTTATCTGTCCAAAGAGAAGAATTAATGTGCCTCAAGGACCATTTAGCCCTGTGTCTCTGAGAGACTGGCAGGAGAAAAGAGCAAAAGTCTGAGTTTGAAGAGGCCCTCCATTTAGTGAATGAGAGAAAGAAATAGCCACTGAAGAGGCCATGGAAAAGAACAGTTAGTTCTGTGTAATGATGTCCTGTTAGCCAAAGAAGAGGAGGAATTTCAAGAGAGGTAGAGGATGGTGAAAACTTGAAACATTAGTGATGTTCAAGAAAATTTATGACTAAAGAAAATAGGTTTAATGACAGTCAGTTTGACTTCACAGTAACTACATTTAATGGCAAATAGTGACAACTTTTCTGTGGAAGAAACAGAGAAATTACAGTAGGTAAAGGATTTCATGGTTTTATCGACACAAGACACAATAAACAATTTAGCGAATTCTTATTTCTTTATTTGTTTTTAATTTTTATAGTTTTGAGACCTCCTGCATTTCGGCTTAATATGGATTATATGAATAATCCATATGAATAATTCATATGAATCCAAAAGCACAAACTAGGAATTTTATGTTTTAGAAATAGGAAACATAAATTTAGTTTGTCCTTCTTTAATCATTATTCAAAACACAAGTATTCTTCCAAAGCTAATTCATTTTTTATCCCAAGGAGTATTTATAAGTTCAATGAATCAGTCTTATTCCTGTTTTACTCCCTCTGGATATCATGTACTGCATTAGACCCTTATGTAATATCTTGAAAATAATTACAGACAACAATTTAAGGGAAATCATTAATTTAATGCTGTCACTTTCAGTTTTCAAAGTATATACTCAGTTATTAATTTACACTATATGCTTTCTATCCTGATTCCCTGATAGAGATTGCTATGCTTATGTTGTGTTCAAATGCACAAGACAGTTGGATACTCTAGCTGGTCCAGCATCGCAATTTAACTAATGGAAGATTCCTATTAGATAATATTCCATAAATGCTAAGATATACATGAGATTAAAGGACAAGAGGTAAAGAGAAATTTTATAAAATACACTTAATAAAAAAATGTTATAACTAGAAGATTTACCAATGGCATGCCTCAAATTAAAAACTACCTTAATAGAAAAGTTGAGAAAAGGCAGGTATGTAAAAATTTAATGTAATAAATTGTTCAAGTTCCCTGACTTTGATATCAGACAGGCATGGGTTTCATATTCATCTTTGATCTTTACTAACCTCTCTAAGCTTTAGAATCTTCAACATTACATATGAAGATAAATATTAGTACACGTCTTAGGGTGTTTGAAAATTTTCAAGCAAAATGATATCTGCAATGTACTTAACTTATTAGAATGATGCCCAAATTAAAAAGCTATTATTACTATTATTATTATTATTATTACTATTATTTTTATTGTTTTACCAGCTATGATATGTTTGAATGATGTTTAAAAATAGAGCAATCACATACTAAAAATTATTCATTTATTCCTACTTATTGCATATAGGATTCCATGTATTTTTCTCTAAGTTCTTTGTATAACCAATGATTGTATTTTGGGACACATTAGAAAAGCAGTCATACCTTTCAGAGTCTTTAGATTTGAGTATCCTGATCTTTACTGATGATCAGAAACAAAAGCATAAACAATATTTCCCTCCAAATTAATGGTAATAATAATATAGTCATCTATATTGAAAAGGAAAAAATGTGAAAAATATAATATTTGATTAAGTTTTGATCACTATGTGAAAAATTTGCATTTTATAATGTCTTTAGTACTTTGGGAGGGAAAATGAAAACTCTGTGTAGGTGGGACGATATGGCCCTGTTCTCTAATATAGACTAAATTGGTTGTTCTCAACTGTATTTGGAATGGTTATTTGTTTGGAAGCATAGTAAAAAGAACTTGACAAAAGAATATTTGGCGGCTTGCACAAACAAAAAGTTGAATAGAATCTAAGTAAGAAAAGAAGGAAATAAAACAAGATAAGCTTTAGCAATCTTGATCAGACTTGGCAAATGGGTTTTTTGGAGGGTTGCGGGGGGTTGGGGCAGTACCATCAAGACACTCGGGATCATGTACCTAAAGCTCAAGGATCAACTATCTGAAGGGGAGCATCTGATTAGCCTGAGTTAAGACATACATGCACCCTTAGGCAAGGATGGAGTGCAGAGCACAGTGAGCGTATGGCATATTGAGATATAGTAACACAAGGCAGTAAAGAGCGTATGGCATATTGAGATATAGTAACACAAGGCAGTAAAAAATGGAGTTCAGGGTCCACAATAAAGGAGAAAGGGATGTTTGACATACAGACCCAAAAATTTTATTTTGCCTTTTCAAAAGCCAATGTAGCCACCAAATGTGGTTGACTGCAATATTTAAGTGGGACGTGTGGGGACAGATAAATCAAACACGTGAAATGCGGGTGACTGAAATACTTAGGTGAGCAATGTGCGAACAGGTGTAGAGGAGTGGCATATTACTTAAAAGTTATGGTCCTAGATTCCACTTTTTATCATAATGAAAACTTATTTTTATTTTTAGTATGACTGATGCTTGGAAATAGCTAATTTACTAGAATATTTCAAAATTTACAACTTTATGTTACTTCAAAATTTTTTTCCTCTTAGAAATTTTGGAAAGATTAAAAATAATGCTTAAATTTAATGAAAATTCCCCTATTTAGGAACAGTTCGTTAAATACTTTCTAAGGACTAAATTTCACGTGTTCATTGTGCTAAGTAGTTGTAATTAAATTGCTTCATTTTGTATTGCTTCTAAAATTTCTGCAAAAATCAATTATTAAATATGTTGTGTACCAGAGGGCTAATAAATGAAGCAAAGCTATACAGATAAAGAATAATTAGATTGTGTTTTGCAAGGTTACTTCTCTCTATAATTATTGCTTCTTGCTTAAATCTTCACAAGTAAATATATATGGCTGAGGAAATATCTTCTTACAGACAAACAACTAAGCAAATTCTTTTTATTTGGTGGTGGGGGGGGGAGGGTGGGATAATGTAGGCTTAACTAGTATCAGCTAGGGCTCGTTGATGCTAAAAATAGTAAAGATTCGCAGGTTGTCTCTCCAGGCTCTTTAGATGCAAGAGATGATGTTTTGGAAAAGGCATAGAAAGGGACTAATGGCCTTTCATTTTTGTATATTATGCTTTATAACTTCTTTTTCTCTTTTCCTTCTAGACTTTCAACATATTTAACATTAACTTTTTTTAAATTATAAAGGTGCTATCATTCTATAAAATTAAGGAAAGAATATAAAGAAGAAAATAATTTATAATTCTGTTCTTTTACATGCATATTTTTAAGTTTCCTCCAGGGCTACACACTCACATGCGCGCACACACACACACACACACACACACACACACGCAAATACATGATTTTGATCACATAATTTGGTTTTAAATTTTTGGGTTTTTTCTTTTTAGTTGAAAGATATTTTACATCATTAGATATTCTTCAAAAACTTCATTTTAATGTACTGAGTAATTTTCTATCATGTAGACTCTCGTAATTTACTTTTCTCTTCCCGTATTCCTGAAAATCTAGTTTGTTTTATAAGTCGCATTTGAAAGCAGCAGTTCTTAATGAGATTATGGGAGCACATGACTGATCTAAAATGAAAAGTCTTTACTCATATAGCTACTTGTCCTTTTAATGAGAATATAGTCCATAATTTTCATAAAAATGTCCAAAGTTATACTTATACCAAATGAGGATGAATGAATTCAGCTACTAATTCATATCCTATAGACTAAATGTCTTCTTTTACTCTTTCTAAGGGATTCAGCATAATGATCAAAAAAGTTTGCTAGTATCCTAATGTATACTATGTAGGAAAAAGAAACCACTCCACTTGTACATTTCTCATTTACTATCACCCTACTACCACACTTGCAACACTTCTGACAGCAATATGTGTGTTTTCCACTCATCGAACAATTCTCAGCAATACCATCTGGGGGCCTACAAATCAATTTAATTCTAATACTAACTAGAGTTAGTGCAGACCCCACAAATTAAGGCTCAGTCTCACAAGACTGCCACCTAATTTAGATGCCAATCAACAAGACTAGGTCCTCAAGATACCCACAACTTTTGTCTGTTTGACTTGCCTATAAATCAGAAGTTCCCATGATGCCCTTCTTGAATTTGGTCAGTTTCTAGAAAAGCCCACAAAATTCAGGGAAACACTCCACTTGTGTGTTTCTCCTTTACTCTCACACTACTACCACACTTACAACACTTCTGACACCAGATATATGGGTTTGCCACTCATCAAGCAATTCTCAACAATACAAGCTGGGTGTCCCACAATTCAATTTAGTTATTGCAGACTCCACAAGTTAAGGCTCTTTCTGACTTAAAGTATGTGATAAAGATACAGATGAATAGCTGGATGAAGAGATACATAGGATAAGAGTGGGAAGCATCCCAGTTCAAGAGCTTCTGTTTTTATAGATTTCAGGCACACCCTCCTCCTGGTAAATGGATGTGTTCACCAACCTGGAAGTTCTCCAAGTTCATATTTCAGAGATTTTTATAGGGGCTTCATCACTTAGGCATGATTAATTGTTAACTCTGTTTACAGCCATTTTCCCTCTACAGAGAGTAGGGTAGAGGAATGGGTAACCAGTACCCACCAAGGGTCACCTCATTAGGACCAAAGATATTCCTATCCCCCTGGGATTTAAAAGCTCGGTATCAGATGTTCTCATCACTCAGGACATGAGAAAGGTCTTAGGAGCTATGTATTAGGAACTGGGGTCACAGCCTAAATGTCAGAACAAAATGTTCTTCTCTCACCCCTATTTACAAGGTGTTTTAGGAGCTCTGTATCAGGAATCAGGACACTAATCCTTTTGGACCAGGACTTCTCCTTTATGATCTCATTTAACCTTACTTTCTAATCTCAAGAAAGAAGGCCATAATATTTTATTTTGTTTATATGTGTGTAGGAGTATGTATGACACTATAAGACTGCCTACATGATATGAGTCACCACGGTCGATATAACTTTTCCAAAGCATGGTAAATTGTATATCCAAGATACAATCTTTTGTTATTGCTTGTGTGTGTGTGTGTTTATGTATGTATAGTGTGTGTGTGTATTTTTTCTTTTTTTTTTAACCAAATTCATCAATCATTGCTTCTATGTAAACAAAACAACTTCAGACTTAAAATATACTTTGTTTTTAATTAGATGTCAAAAATACACAGTTTATTTCATGGTTTATTCAAACATTTTTTTGTCTCACCTATGGTTCAGCATTTTATGACAAAATGATCCTTAATAGGCTTGTAATTTCAGAATATTTTTACATCAAGTAGTTTATAGTGTGTGTCTGTTTTTTTCAAACATTATTTGCTTTTAAAAATTAATTAATTAATTAATAATATTTTTATAATACCTACAGCACTTTGTATTTCTAATTGGTAAAGACTGTTGACTTTTTAAAATGAGTTTTCTGTAAATGTGTAGTCTTGCTATGTAAACTAAAGTATGGATATTTAAAAAGACACTTTTGCTAAGTTTTCCAATAGTGATTATTACACTTTAAGTTCTTATATTTACAGTAAAAATATACATATTTTCTACTATGCCATTTAACACTCCCTATATAATGACCCATATGAAAACAATTTTCTTTTATAATTCAATATTAGGATATGTTTTTAATTTCATGGGCATTGATATTCTTCCTCTTTCTAATAGTAATGTTGATATTGATAATCATGATAATGATAATAATAACAACAATAATATTACTAATACTTTCTCTCTACCTTGAGGGTCAGTAAATAATACTGTGTCATACTTGAAATAGTGAAGCTATCATGTATTTAATGCTTTACATGTATTTGCTCCTTTAATCTAGTCAGTTATATATAATTACTAGATCATGGATGAGAAACTGCAGCTCAAAATGGATAAGTGAACTGTGTAAGGTCACACAGCATACATGGGGAATTACTGGTATTTGACCCAGGCTTTGGCTCAAAAGGTTTTGCTTAAAATTTTGTATCGCCTATAAGTGAGACCATACGGTATTTAGTTTTCATTCTCTGTCTTACTTCTCTTAGCACAGTGCCCTTCAGTTTCATCCATGTTGCCCTTCCTGCCCTTCATTTTCTAGATTAGGTACTGTACCATTAAGACATTCTTTTGTTTTGTGACCAAAGCTGACACCCGATGAGAGGACATTTCTTAAAGTGGATAAACATATCTTCAAGACAAATAAAAGGGCATTTTTTCACACAGTTCATAAACAGAGAAAAATGATTCAATTCTAATAAAATGTAATTATACAAATTAAACATTTAGTCAAATATTTTTAAAATCAAAGGAAAAACTCACACATAATCCATATTGAAAGGCAGTTAAGACAATAAGAGTAACCAATTTTAAAAACTGAGATACGTGCATAAGTTAAATATATATATTTATTATTATTAATGTTATTATGCATATAAAGTTAAAGATGCCCAAACCTGGCAGACAGAAAATTTCAAAAAGAATTTAAATAGATACGTAATTACATACTATAATTATCTTTCCATAATTATACTTGTTTTCATAATTTATGGCATGAAAATTTTATCATAAATTTTATTACATGGTTTATTTAAAGCATTAAATTAAATATGTTTAAATTCTATATTAGTCTCATAAAAATATAGACTGAAACACAATTGATATAGAAGCACGATATCTTTTATTGTAATAATGTTTGTTAGATGACTATATAATAAAAAAGCTTGAGAAACTTCAGCTTGATTGTTAAAATTGGATAAATTTTTTATAGGAAGTTTATAATCATTGACTATCTATAGTGAAAATATTTATCTACATGTTTATATAGATGTTAATTTTATTGATTTTTAATAACTGCTATGTTGGTATTTTAAATGTTTATTTTACTGTACTATCTCTGGGGTTTATGAAATAAATAAATATATATATATACACACACACACACATACACACACACACACACACACACACATATAAAATTCATGGTAAGCAAGACATGGAAACACCTGAAATGCCCTTGCATAAATGACTGGCTAAAGAAGAGGTTGTATGTATATACAATGGAATATTACACAGCCATAAGAAAAGATGAGATGCTGCCATTTTCAAAAACATGGATGCACCTTGAGATAATCATGCTAAGTGAAATAAGCAAGATGGAAAAAGTTGAGAACCATATTATTACTCTTGTAGGATATAAAACTGGAAGCAAAAAGTAAATGAGACAAACAAAAACTTATAGACATGGACAAAAGCTTAGTGGTTACTAGGGAAAAGGGGCTTAGTAGCAAAGTGTAAAGAGGCTCAAATATATGTGACAAAAGATTTGACTTTCGCTAGTAAACACACAATGCAATATACAATGAAATCTATATAATCTTATTAACCAATGTCACCCCAATAAATTTGTTTCAAGAAAGAATAAAATATATATGCATATCTTGTTTATGGCTGTTTCAATTACTTTACAAGGTGTTTACATATTTGTGTCACTTTTGTGTACCTGGTAATATGTGTGAAGTATTTGTAAACATACACAGTTGAGTTGTATCATTAAAGTTATTAGAATACAATACTGTAATGTCTATTAAATCAAGTAAAATGAATGACCAGGACATTGTATTTTAAAGCAATAGCAACAACTTAACATTATTGTGCAGGAAGCATCATTATCAGTGTCCTCTGTGGGTTTTGAGGTATTAGACATGCCATTTAGGAATGACTTTTTTTATTTAAGCAATTCCCATTGTTTCAGAAAAAATAAAGTACAATAAGCATTCACTGCAGTGCAGCTTTTAGAATAAATAATCACCAATAAAACATATATTATTTCTTATTCTCCAGGTTATACGGCAAAAGTATATATATTGAGATTCAGGATGAAAACGATCATCCTCTAGTGTTTCAGAAAAATTTCTACACCTGAGATGTATCTGAAGATATAAGAAAGTTTGCTTCTGTGCTAAGAGTTAAGGTATGAGCCAGTTTATTAAGATAGAAAACTACAATAAAAATGAAGTGCTTAAATTTTGCAGATACACTATAACCATGTATTTGACTTAACTGAGTAGTTATTCCTGCTTAAAACAAATCTTAAACTTGGAGACAAATGAGTTTAAAGAGCCAAACTTAATACACAATTATGAGGTGAATACTAAACGAATTTGGGGGTTTATTTTTACTACAAAAATAAGAACAAATTATTTGTGATGTGTTATACTGAATAAGATATTAAAAATGTATGTTGTCCTCATAGATTCATATGTTTCTAAAAGGTTTTATCCAAAGTAATTCCAAAGATTCTCGTGATGGATTTTTTCCAGTGGCAAATATAAAGTTGTCATTTTCTAATAGAAGAAGTAATGCAATAAATTCTGAAATTATTTTTGCTATAATAATTTTTAAAATTTAAAATACTAGCTATATGAATGTAAAACAACACTACCAATTTTAGTGCTTTACTAACATTTTAGAAACTTAGATACATCAGAAATAATTGCTAAGTAAATTTTTAAAAATCCCAGTTTGACTAAAGTTGCTAATTTTCTATTTTTTCCAATTAGTTATTACCGAGTAAATTTAAGAATTTCTAATGATTGAAGATATATAAAGTTGCAAAATTTTATTACTAAGAAATAATTTATAAATATTACTTGCTATCAGGGTAAAAGTTTAGAAATTAGAGCATTTTAGATTCTCAATCACAGTTATGTTCTAAAAGTATTTCAATAATTTTTAAAAATCGCCATTAACACACATGCATAAAATCTAAATTTCCCTGAGCAAAGCCAGCTATCGATTGCCTATAGTTTTGCACATGAACATTTGCCTTTCTTTCCCTATTGCCAGAGCTGCTCTTACATATATATATTTATCACCTTAACACCCTAAGAGAGAGAAAAATAAACAAAGCATATAAAGCTTACAAAATAGCCTGTTGTTGTTTGTACAAAAGAGGTCTTTCACTGTGCCAAATACTGACTTCTGATCTGATTCACCAGTTGTAATTAAAGTGGTCCACAAATTCAAATCAATCACACACACACGTGTGTGTGTGTGTGTGTGTATGCATGCGTGACATTACAATTTACAATCCAATGGAGTTGATTTTTATCTCATTTTATATTTTAGTACCATTAATAATTGATTGATTCAGTTCATTTATTTAATCAGTAAATATTTTTGAGTACTTAAAGTGTGCACTCTTTTAGAAGAGTTTCATTTAGCAATGAAACAAACATTATTACCACCCTACAATACAAACTATAGAACTCAACAAATAGTATATAAAGGGAATCGGTGGCTATTTACTACAGATTCATGTGGTCAAGAGAAAGGCTTGTGGATTCCTAGATATGGAACATTCAGGGAATTTCAGTATAAAGTCCCTGAAGCTAAAGGGAGCTTGGTGGTCAGTGTGACTGAAAGACTGGTTGAAAACTTTATATTAGAAGTATAGTCCAAGACTGCAGTATGAAATTTATTCTAGAAATTTTAGAAAGACAGATGTTAAATGGTCTTGTCCAGAGGGGTAACATAATCCAATTCAGAAGGTTTATTCAAGATTTTGCGCACAATTGAATGTGGGAGTGAGTAAGAGTTAGCAGACAGGAATAGAAATAGAGCATAATGCAGTATTTTCTTTGTAACATTGATAGTGGCTTGAACCATGGCTATAGGCAAGGGAGATGGTGATAAGAGAGTCAAAGGACAGCCAAAAGAATTCACTGATGGATTATATGTGATATATTAGAGAAAATAAAAATTGTATCTTGCTTTTTTTTCCCTGAACATTTCTCCCTCCAGGAATGGTGGAGGCAGGAATCAAGAGTTCATTTTTGGAGAGTTTATGTTCGTGAAGCTTTTGCAATACACAAGTATAATTCTTGGCAAGACAGTCACAGGTGCTGGTCTACATTCAGGAAAGAAATCATGGTACAGGATGAAATCACCTAGAAAATGAGTGAAGATATAGAAATCCAAAGACTGTTCCCTGGTTACTCAACACTTAGAAGTTGGAGGAAGATTCATCAAGGGATACCGAGAACTCCCTTTCTTGAGGTAGCAGGAATACTAGGAAAATGTAGAATGCATGTACTATGTAAAGAACAAGATTCATAATGAAAGGGAGTGATCAACTGTCTCCTACTGCTGTGAATAGAATGTTCCTGTAGATTTTTACATGATCACTTATGATAATAAAAGTATATTGTAGTGAGAAAAGAACAGTAAGGTTAAATAATGGGATACTTGATTGAATAATGCATTAATCAAGGGGTCATTAAAGAAATCTGTAAAGGAGTATAGGAAGAGAGATTAGCAGGTGATAAATTCAGATGATGGCATCTACTTCAAAGGATTTGGGAAAAGTAGCAAAGGAGATAGAATAATATTCTAGAAGCAATTCAGAGAAAGAAATATACCTGCTATCTATCTTCCTCTAGGATCTGCGCTATGTAAAGTACGGGAGCAACTCTTTGAGATAGCAGTGTCTCATGTTGGAGAGAAGTGTAGAGTTGGAAGAAACAGAAAGCAATATTCATTAGTAAGGTTGAATTTTTAGAGGATATTGCTAATGATGAACTATAAATCTTGGAAAGTCCTGAGAAAAGTTTGGTGGTAAAGATAAAGGTGAGGTGGAAAACTGATTCATATTAAGATGTTTAAAGAGCTAATTGGGAAGGAGTCTCTGGGTGGTGAAAGATATCTTTAATCTACCAGTGGGTTATTCAGGACAGGAAAAGGGGTGTTTTCAGGAAAACGTTTTCATGTGATGTAGCATTCTACGAAAGCTGGAGAGAGAGAGAGAGAGAGAGAGAGAGAGAGAAAGAGAGAGAGAGAGAGAGAGAGAGAGAGAAATAAAAAGATAGAAAGTTTAGCAACGTATTGAAGCAAGTATATGTTATAATTAGTAATTCAATTAGGAAATCACATATTGCCATTTAATTCCAAACGGACATTTCAATTGGTGATATAACATAAAAGGTTTCCTAGAGGGTGAAGGATATGTGTGACACTGAAGGGTGGTTAGAGTTTCTCAGTGAACCTTTGTTTTTTCAGTATTTTATTTTATTATTAGTTTCAAGTAAACAGTACATTCATTAGACATTCATATAATTTATGAAACGATCACCCAAATTACTGTGTCTTCCTTCTGGCTCTATACATAGCCATTACATTACTGCCAACTACGTTTCCTTGGCCATGCTCCCAATCCCCATGACCATCTCTCAACTACTAATTTGTATTTCTTTAATCCTTTGCTGCTTTCCCACAGTCTACTAGTCCCCCTTCCTTCTGACTATCACCAGATTGTACTTTATACTTGTTAGTATGTTTTCAATTAGTTTCTTCTTTTTGTTCTTTAGATTCTGCATATGAGTCAAATCATATAGTATTTACCTTTCTCTGTCTGACTTACTTTGCTCAGCATAATAACCTCAGTGACTCATGAATGAGGAGGATAGTCTAAACAGAGGAATTGCAGTGAGCCAAAACCCAGATGAAAAAAAGTGCAAAGTGTGTTTGTGGAATGATGATAAGAGGAAGGTACCTTGAAAGGGTACCTTGAACATTTTCAAGTGTTTCTTTTAGCCTTGAAGCCTGGAATCTTCTGCCATTCCAAATTTAATCAGAGTAAAAATGAATTAAGTAACTCTCATCTGATATGTAGAGTGACAAAAATCTTATTGACAACGGCACTGAATCAGTGCCTACCAAGTGCTAATGTTGGATGGAATGATGTTCGAAAAAAGAAGGAAGAAGCCAAAGATTTTTAAAGATGATTTTATACCACATACTATAGAATATTGGTGTAATGTAGTATTTCATCTACCGTAAATGCATGTTAATTTGTTAGTTCATTATGAAATGCATAATGACAAATTTTAAATGAAAAATGGTGTTATGTATAGGAAAGAGAAGAGAAAACATATAGAATTGATCAAGAAAGGGGAGACTGAAATATCAAAGTATAAAACTATACTTACTAGCTTAAACTATGGAGAGTGGATTAAGGGCATTCCTAAAAATATGTTAGGGGAAAGGTAACACAATGAGAGGATTATTGAAATGAATTATCCAATGTAAGTGATATTTGTATGCGTATGTGAACTAATATATCTAATGTGCTTAGAGACTGTCGAAAGTTAATTTTAGAAAATATATATTGTGTCCCTAGTATGTGCTTAAAATACAGAAAAAAGAAAACCAACTGTCCCTCTGCCCTTAGACAATTAACATTCTAGTAAACTAGACTAAAATAAAAAAGAAGGCTTTTACTAATACAGATGTGTAAGGATTTAATTTCGGACTGAAAAATTGAATGTTTAGGTCATGTTGAAGTAATTCTTGGACAGTGTCGAAGGAAAATGAACAAAAAAATTAATTGAGGAATATCCCCGATGTTCACTATGGGTAAATCTGATAACTTACAACTAGAAATCTACCAAATTGACTTCCATTGGTCACAAGCAATCAGTCATTTTAATTGCTAGAAGAGGGAGAAAAAGTAAAGTGGTAATTTACCTCTTCAGACTTTAATACAAGAATTAATATCAGTTAAAGTTATAGCTCTTAGTATATAACCAAAAAAATTAAAAGTGGGGACTTGAACAAGCATTTGCCTGGCAATATTCATGACATTATTATTCACAGGAACTTAAAGTATGGAAACACTCATTAACAGATGAATTGACAAAACAAAATGTGGTATATACATACAATGAACTGTTAATTCAGTCTTAAAAAAGATATATGCTAAGTGAAATCAGCCAGACATAGGACAAATATATGATTTGAGGTTCCTAGAGTAATCCAATTCATAGAGACAGAAAATAGAATGGTGGCTACCAGGGGCTATAGAAGGTGGATCGATGAGTTATTGTTTAATGGTCACAGAGTTTCAATTTGGGTGTGTGAGTCTCAGTTTAGCTGTGATTCAGGCTGTGGCTAGGGATAGAACTTTGCATATGAAATGTTACATTAATGTAGTAAGGCACCTGTGCCCATGTGGTCTCCTCGTGCAGAAGCCCATGCTCCTCTCCTTGCAATAAAATTTGTGCTTGCCATTTTATTCTCATGTGGGTTCCTCATGCATTTTTTTCAAATGGGCATCTCATCACTGAAGACTTCCCTTCTTGGTCAGCTTGGAGCTGACAAGGAGGATGAAAAAGTACTAGATATAAGTGGTGGTGACAGTTTCAGAACAGTGTGAATGTATGTAATGTGGCTGAATTGTACACCTTAAACAGTTAAAGTGGCAACTTTCATGTGAAGTATATTTTAGCATAGTAAAAGGAAAATTCCAAAGGTGGGAAGGAACATCGTCAATATTTTTAGCACATGAAAACTGTTATTTTCAAAGCTGTTATTCATCAGTGGTATTCATTTTTCCCAATTTTGTTTGACTATAAATCTCATATTCACATTCAGAACCAAAGATATGTGTTATTATATTTATATTTCTTGATTATATAACTGCGGTGTTGAACATTTATTCCCCAACACATCATCAGTGATCTCAGTACCAGTTGCAACAGTTTCACAGTGATGCTCACTGTGGGGCCAATCTATGATTCTCAGCTAGCTAGAAGTATTTGTCATCCCCCAGAAGTTCTGATTTACCCTTCTTCAAGGGCAGGCCATTGGCTAAATAACACTAACTCGAGTCTCCTAACGAAAAATGACTGATAGATTTGGTTATATTAGTATAATAGACTACTGTGACAAAGATGTAAAAAATGATTAAGGGACAGCAAGGAGATAAAATCAAATATTTAAAACATTTTTTATACTTAGAGAAACAATATCCAGAATGTAAAAAGAATTTTTCGAAAGCAACTATTTGGCCAACAAAAACAAAATTGAAAAATAATGTATCTGTGTCATATTACTCATGATTTTCTGTATGAGATAAAGAAAATTGAACCTTTAAGCATTACTTTTTTAGTTACTCTTTGGCCTTTGAGAAATATTCATCAATATACATTCTTTATTAATAGGAATAATTGCCACTTGTTTGCCTTTATTACTTATTGAGAATCGTAAAAAATCTTTACTTATTTTAGCCTACAGAATTTATTTAAATAGATAAGTAAAAAAAAAATCAAACCAACAAATAAAGGAAACATTTAATTACAAGTTACTTGCAGTTATTCCTAATTGTATTGTTGTAAAAACAAAGATTAGTACAATTGAGTAACTTTCCAAGTATAACTCAGCCAGAGAGACAGAATTCAAAGTTAGATTTACCGTAGTTCAAGGCCTTTTCTTGTACTATCTATATCATTTGTTACTTCACATAGGAAGAAAGGATTGGAACTTTAGCAGAAGTAGAATGCTGGCAGAAAATAACAGAACATATTAAGATTCTATATAAACTTAGGAAATATTCATCAAAGTGACTAAAAAGTATTCAAATTGAGATGTATTATGTGAATTATGATGCCTTCTATTAAAGTAACAAGTTGGGTCTGGTATTAGAAACACCTTTCAATTTATTAACCAAATTTGCCAGTTTATTTCATGTTATTTTAAATGTAACCATTACTGTGATTTAATGCAAATATACGGAGAGGTAAAATATGATCAAGATTAATTTTTTAAATCTCTGATTTTTTCCAGAAGTTAATGCAATAAGGATAAATCACTCCTTCTACATGTTGCAGATCTGAAAAACTCAGTGTCATAAAAATTGAATTAAAATGTTGACTGAATGGCTACTGGATGTCAAAAGAACTATGAACATTGCATTCTTGAGTTAGCAAAGAAGACATATTTAACTTGATGAACAAGAAAATAATATTTTGTAAAAGCATCAAAAAAGAGAGTTCTGGATGCTCAGAAATCTCTAATTCTTTATTACATTTCCTAAATAAGTGTGAAATGGTGACAAGAGGTATTGGGAGAAATCTGCTATTCAGAGAAAAAAGCCACAGGTGCTGTTAGAAGATGCAAATTTCCTTAATGACAAAAGTATAGAAATATGCAAGGGTAACAATGCAGAGAACAATATAATTTGCATCTAGACAGAAATTAGAGCTTTTGAGAGCTCCTACTCTCCAGTCCTAGCCTGATGATGTGAGACTAATGAAAGAAAAATAATTGCAGCACATTCATGTGTTTCTCCAGTATAGCACCTTTTCCTAGGACAGACTCATGCCTGACTCATGTCAAAAGTGGTACTGATAGCAAACTCTTAGCTCGTATTTACATTATCGGGGAGGTAGAACATTTCCTCTACCGTTATAGGTTCTTCTGGATGCTCTAAGAATTAAATTGACATGAAAAAATAACAGAAGAAAATCAAATTTGATTATGTATATAAATAAGGAGGTCTCATACATATGGGACCTAAGGAAAAGGACAAAGCTTTGGTACATTTTAGAGGAGGAAAAAATAAATTGATGAGGATTTGACTGGCTAAAGAAATGTGGGCTTGTGTGCTTAATTAGTAAGGAATAATTTGAGTTTGGGCTTGGGGTAGTAAATCAGTAAAAACAAACAAACAAACAAACAAACAACAATGTTTGCTTATACAGGCTTCTCAGCCCCATATTCTCTATCTCTGTTGCTAAAGATATTTCTCTTCCTTTCTGGTGCATGCAAGGTAAGAGATAGCTATTTTCTGTTTTCAGAGGGACACAGGGGATAAAGTGTCCTCTATATGCTGATTGCTTTTTACATAACTTTAATTCGAAGTGTCAATAGGCAACTTTGGCATACTTAGAGGGGCCCACGCTAAGCTCCAATAATGCTATGCTAGGTCCTCTAAATTCTCCTCAGGAAATTAATTTATTTATTCTCCTCAAAAATCCCAGGAGGTAGCTACTATGATTATTCTAAATTTACAGAAGAGAACAAAGTCACAGAAACAAATGTAACCTGCCCATGGTATACAACTATTCAGTGGTGAGACCAGGATGTGCAGCCATTAACTCTGGCCTGGAGACAATGCTCTATGTTTTCCAGGTGGAAGAACACTGGGTTTAAAGTCAAATCACTTGTATTCAGGCCCGCATTTGCTTTTAAATCTATATAGGATGCTATATTTTACTGCTCCTAGCTATAGTTGTTTTCTATTATGCCATTATTGGTTTAGAACTAGGAGCTCTTGAATGTCTTTAAACATTCTTATAATTTGTATGTTATTTACCTTAGGAAAATAATGGCAGGGAGAAAAAATGCCAAGTGCTATAAAAATACTATATTTTTATATTTAATATATATTAAATATATACATTAAATATATATTTATATATTTAAAATTCAAATAGTCTAGATTATTTAATTTCAAAATCCAAAGCATCATTTATGTATCACAGATTTGGTGGTTTATGTCACTTAAAGCTAGTGTAATATTTCACAATTTTCTTCCTAGTTGCTCTATTGAATGGAGATAAACAGTACCAGTCTGAATTAAGGTCTCATAAAATATTACTTTTGATCCTCCTTTGCCAACTATAGGACCCTCAGCTTTATACAAACACTTTTCATCATTTCAAGAGAGTAGTATCTCAGGAGATCTTTGTAACTACGGTTATCTTCATTATTGCCATGTCATCTGCCCTCGTATAGTTTCTACCTTGCACAGAGAGTACATACATCGGTGCCTGAGAGTTAATTGCCTTCTTGACTATGACCCTATAACTGAACTATCATGTGTCTGATTTGGTACTTAATCATGTTATGCCGGTGTCATATATTTATGTGCCAATTTTTTCTACTGGAATTCAAATTTCATCTAAGCAGGTGCCATGCTACCCTATAACCCGAACATCTCAAATTAATTGCAACTAACTTGTAAATAGATGTTTCCTTAATTTTTCGGTTTGATTTTATGTGCTTATCTATTAAAATAAATTCTGTAGGCTAAAATAAGTAAAGATTTTTTTATAGTTCTCAAAAAGTCATAAAGGTAGAAAATGGCAATTATTGCTACTGATAAGGAATATATATTGATGAATTTCTCAGAGGCTCAATAGGAACAGAAAAGCTAAACCTTAAAGGTTAAGTTAAATCTTCTTTATCTCACACAAAAAATTATGAGTAATATAACAAAGATACATACTTTTTTATTTTGTTTATGTTGGCCAAACTGTTGTTTTCAAAAAATTCTTTCAACATCTGGATGCTGTATTTCTGAGTTAAAATAAATAAATAAATATATATATATATATATACACACACACACACACACACACATATTGTATGTATATACCACATTTTGTTCACCCATTAATCTGTTAATGGGTGTTTCTACACTTTAAGTTACTGTAAATTATAATTAAATGAATATTGCCATGCAAATGCTTGTTCTAGTTTACGCTTTTAATTTTTTTGGATATATACTGAGTTATAATTTTATCTGATATTAATTCTTGTATTAAAGGCTAAAGAGGGAAATTGCCACCTTATTTTTTTCTCCTTCTTCTAGCAATTAAAACGACTGATTCTTTGTGACCAAAGAAAATCAATTTGATGGGTCTAGTTGTCAGTTATTTACCAATAGTAAATAGAGGGAATATTCCCAAATTAATTCTTTTGTCTGTTGTCCATTTGACACCATTCAAGTTTTATGTTAACATGACATGAACATTCATGATTTTAGTCAGAAATTAAATCCCTACATGTTTGTATAAATGAAACCTTTTTATTTACTTTTTTGAGGGTCTAGTTTATTAGAATGTTAATTGTGTAAGGGCAGAGGGATAGTCTGTTTGCTTTTTCTCTATAATTTTTGCACATACTGTATGAAACTATGAAACAGAAAACACAGGTGACTAATTCCTAACCCACAGAAATGTCAAGATAATATATGTATCTTTTAACTTATTAAGTTTGTGTTAATATTGTTATGCTGCAATAGACAGCTAACATATGTGGCTTCAATAATAAGAGCATTGAATTGCTAACTTGTGACAGATCAAATTACATACAACTTAATTTTGATACAAGAAAACATGTTAGTTATATTTTGGAATAATTTTCATAAATTAATTTTTTTTGTAAAATTAGACATTGCTTAAATTGTTTCCTTGTCTTGTTACAATGTGTGAAAAAGGGCTAAATTTTGTGCTGTCCATTAATTAGTTTCTTGATTCTTATAAACTATAGCAATATAAAGTCTACAGGTAATGAACTTTTAGCTTTAACATAGAAAAATGACATCTTTTATTTCAAACTTTAAAAGTAATATTTTCTATGCATTTTCTACAATCTGGATAGAAATAATTAATACTGGACAAATTAACTGACCTAATTTAAGAAAAAATTTACATCCAATTCATACCACTGGCAGCATTTCAAATACTACTTGTTAGTTGATGTTTAAACAGATTAACTTCTAGACAAAATATCTCATTAACCTTTCTTAATTTTTCCAACACACTTTTTTTTTCTACCAGTATCAAAACATATCATAAAAATGCAATTTTATCCAGGCTAGAAATAAATGAGCCTTTATAATAATGAGCATTAGATGATAAAATTTTATTTCTGTTCTATTTGTTACCAGGCAGGATTGATTTTATTTTATTTTATACCCTGAAAAGTACCAGTTTCATGATTGAGGCAACTTAGATATTCCATTGCAAGAAAAATATAATTTAAATACAAATATAGCAAAAAGTCAAGATCCATATTTTATGGATCTTATTTTAAGATGGCAGAGAGAATATAAAGATGACAAAATCAAATAGAATGAACTGAACATCAATTCATAAGGAAAATGGTGTAAGTATATAATTGAACCCTGCATATTCTTTTTAATAAGGGTAACTACTATGTAATAATGCACATGCAAGAGATGTTAAAGTTGAAAGTAAATTCAAAATTTTATGTGAATTCCTGCCAGAGCCAGCTGGCCTAGGTCGAACAGCACCTGAGGTGGGGAGTGAGGATTAAGAAAAAGACAGAAAGAAATTCAGGAGGACTAACAGTCAATACTGCAGCAGGGAGTTTATTTTGCACAGCATATTTATACCCTACAGAGTGTGTAAGCAGCAAAACACCTCTAAGTAACAAATAATCACTGAAACTCTGTAGCTATTCAAAGAACATTCAGTTTCTCTCCCCCACACCAGGTGCACCTCCTCCTGAATCAGCAGACTGCACAGCTGGCCAACTCTGCAAAAGCATCCTGCTTAACAAACAGTCTAGTTTTCCTCAGAATGGCTCCTGAAAAATTCCATAACCTTCTACATTTCACATGCAATGGCAGTTTTCTTTTTAAAGTATCATCTGATTTTGTTTGATCTATGGGCTTTATCTATGAGCTGACTGACAGTTTGTGAGACTTAGAATGAACTATCTGAAAGATATTTCCCAGTTCTACCATTAGGAGTTTGATATATTATTTACTACACCGGTTTCTCTTTTCTTTCTGTTGAGTAAAATCGACATCTATTGGTTAATTTCAGAAGCCTAGAGGTATAGCTCAATAAAAGATTTCTCCAAAGGCCTTATAAAAACATATCTTTCTCTTGCTGTTAATTCATATATTTGTAATCGAATCATTTGATGATAAACAGTGCATCATTAACCCTCTTCCAGTTGACTTTTTAACAGCTATTTTAAAGCAAGTAGCTGCTGAGTGTCTGAATTTCAAGAATTCAATTTTTAAAACTAGATCTACTGGTGATAGAATTCAGAACAAGCTTTTACAATAAAAGAGGCAGGTAGTGGAACTCTACAGCTTTAGTGATGAAGCTTAAGATTCAAGAGATCAGCTGGATCCCCACTGTCCAGAAAAGGACTGCTAAGATCAAGCTTGAGGAAATGATTATGTCTCTAATATGAACCTAGAACATTGGAGAGACAGATGCTTTCATATTCTGAAAATGTCCTCCAGAAAGCTCTTCACCAGAAGCTCTTTCACAAAGCTTTGTCTAAGTTGGGTTTCATGCCCATGTTCCTGACATATTCCTGATGGCAACACTAGCTCCTATTTTTCCTTCAAGAGCAACACTAATGGCATTATGGGCCATTTTAAACAAATCTCGCAAATTTTGACTGAAATGCATCATTTCCTAAATTAATACTCAAATAGAGACTAGATAATAATTCAGTTAAAACCCTCAGTTTTATTATATATCAAATTTAAATCTTATCACTTCATTATCTTACTGTTTGCACTGTCCTTACCACCCATAAATTTCACACGTAAATCAGCTGCATATTTTTGAAGATTAATGAACTTTGTGTTTTAGAGTACTTTTTGGTTTCAAGAAAAATTGAGGACAGTATGAAGTTCCATGTGCATCACCCACCTCCAGTTTCCTCGTTTATTCATGTCTTGCATTCATATGGTCCCTTTAGTACAATTGATGAACCAATATTGATACACTATTAACTAAAGTCCACATTTTACACGAGACTTCATTCTTTGTGTCGTAAGTGCTACTGAGTTTACACACATGTATAATGTCATATTTCCACTATAACTGTATCATACAAAGAAGGCTGTTTCACTAACCAAATAAAATCTCCTGTGCATCTATTCACCATTCCCATCTCCTGAATCCACCACCACTGATCATTTTCCTTTCTGTATACTTTTGCCTTTTCCAGAATACAAATAGTTTAAATCATATAGTAAGTAGGTAGTAATTTTGGACTCACTTCCTTTATTAACAATATATACTTTGACTTCCCCCATACCATTTATGGCTTGATATTTTTTATTGCTGAATCATAAAACATTGTAAAGATTTACTACAAACACTTGCATTTTAGGAAGAAGAAAATTGATCAAAATAACTCCAAATCACTTGTATAAAAGTAAATCTTTGCATATAAAGTACGACCCAGGAAATTTAACGGCTACAGAATTTATATGCGAAATACTACCAAATAATTTTATCACAGATGTAAAAATGTATTCCTAAATATCCATTTAACATTTCAATTGATTATTATTACTTGAAAATATTACTACAATAAATCCCTCTAAATCAGTTTATTTTTAAAATCTTTGTCCTGTGAATAACGACTTTAGTAAATAACAGAATTTGTAATTTTCAAATATTAGACCCAGATTTGACATTTTAAATGTAGATAACACGATCATTCTACAATTTCAAACCTACTTTATTGTTAGGTTCATGAAGTAACAATAAGAGTAAAAGTTATATGTGCCACGTAATTATTTTTAATGCCATGTGGTTTAATATATAAATGTGGTTGTATATAGATGCTATAAAGCTACACTGGGATTTGACGGGGCTCCATTACCTTCCTTCTACTGAGAGAAAAATCTAATTTAGTTTTGCATGTTAGCATTCAATACATTTGAAAATCAGGACCAATTAAGAAATGGTTTCTTTATCTACTATGAGATAATTCTATAAAAAAAGAAAAAAAATGCACAAACTGTATTTGTATCCTTGGAGTAATTTTATAAGGGTGATTTAATTTCACATATTTCACTGAGAAAAACTGCTTCGAATTGAGATAGAGCAGAAAAGGAATTGAGATAGAGCAGAATTCTTAAGATGCATTGTAGATAAGAAAATTAAGAAAGCATCAAATGCTCAGACACTGCTTTTTACATTCTTCCCAAACTGTCCTTACTGTTGTTAAGAGTTTTGCTTCTGTTAAGAGCAATGAAGTTTCCTCATCTTGAGGAAAGAAAAATGGAAGACCTGGAGGTATACACAATTCCTCAAGCCCAGAAAACTGCATTTGTCATAAAGGATGTCTATGTGTTTGTGTGTTCCATTCATTGTGCTGAATAGAGTTTGCCTCCTCTCTCTTAGTCATTGGCCGTCAAACTTTAAAACCATAAGAATTAGCTGAAGAACTTATTAAAATTTTCAGATTTTTTGGCTCATACTTACAGATTCTGATTTAGTAGGTTTATGAGGCCAGACCTAGAAATATCATCTGTAAAACATCACCCTTTCAATAGTTAAAAAGGCAAAGTTCCCTATCTCCAAATAAGATTTGAAAAGGGCGCAAAAAACACGGAAATGTTTATCTTCAGGTAAAGTCATCTCTCATATTGGGCAATAAATCTAAATTAGCAAAGAGTGATGTACTCTGCATGTAGTTATACTATAGTAATAGTTTAGAGATAGCTTATTATATATTCTTTAAAATCAAGAACAATAGTTCTCCCTGAAATATTGTACTTAATCATTAAAAATCCTAAGTACAAACTTGTGTGGTTTGTATAAGAATAATGGCAATGTTCCTCAGTGTATAGGTTATTTTAAATCTCTTGAATAATGAGATGTTAACTAGAACTACTCTTTTGCCATTTCTTTGGCCCTTGTAAATTGTTTTCATTTTCATAGTCTATAAACATGAATTTCTTGATTTATAATGATGCTTTTCCTCTGTGTTTGCATATCTGCAGGTGGACTGTTATTCCTTTCTATTTTTTTTATGAAATCAACTCTATTTGTCAATAGAATGCTATTCAAAAAAACATATTTATATACATAAACTGTATAATTTGTTTACTTTTTCACTTGTTACAAGACCAATACACATTAATAAGCAAAGGGTGATTTTTTTTTTTACTTTAGTAGAGAACTGATAAGATTACTTTCTTCACTCAGGGAATTTGAATTTTAAAAAAATGTTAAGATGCTTATATGTATAGCATTCTTATTTTAGAATGAAAATAATTCTAAGTATGCATAACATTAGAAATTAAAAATGACACAATATTTTTCTAAACATTAGCAAAATATCAACTTTTTCAAGAAGTTAAAAATATGTTTGATACATTTGTCTCTTTTCTATATAAAAAAATAACAATGTTAAGTTTATTTTTATAGAAAATGCATTTTAAAATATACAAACCCTAGAGAATGAACATAAGTGTGGCATTCAACCCTGCAAATAGTTTAATTCATTTTAAATAAACACTAAACATATGTTTATATTGCTAGCACATTTGTTTGGAGAATTTGTAAACAACTGTCTTTCATAAAATATTTGGTAAACTGTGAGATACTGCATTTCCAATTCAAAATTAATATTCACATTTAGACTCTATGATCTATTTCAGAGGTACTGACCTTTCCATGACAGTCACCTCTAAAAGAGATGGCAAGTGAATCTCAGTGTGTATGATGAGTCTTAGTCCTTCATCGTGAGATGGAGAGCTCACTCAACCTGCCGACTCGACCTGCAAGAGACCCTTTATTCTAAAGTAATCTTATGTGTTTGAATTACTATTAGAATTTTGATATTTCTGTTTGGATTAAACAAAAGACATACAAAATGTATTTTCTGATTATGACAGTACAAATATTTCCCAAAAGATCTAAGTGAGTAATTTCCCGAAAACCTCTCATTAGGCATGATCATATAGTAACAATGAGATTGTGCCTCAGAGATCTCCAACTGTAGGAAACACATTGATGGAGGTGCGTGTTGCTGTCCTCGGAAGCCTATCGCTGAGTTTACGTAAAGCACATGCTTTCAAAGGGCTGCTTACAGATAATGAAAGTGAAATGCAGAGATGCTAAGGGAGGTGAATTCCTGGGAGACACATGAGTTATCTGCCACCTCACTATGAATTGAGGACTCCCTGCCCATCATGCAGAAACTCACTTAAATGACAGAGTAGTCACTTAAAAGACACAACAGATGAGGATTGTACTTGTCCCCTTTCTCATTTGGGGTCAGAAGGCATGTGGTTTGAAGGTCGATCATGCTTCCTAATCATTTCTCTCACACAGTAATATCACCTAACAAACTATTTGCTAGTTAATCTCACGTTAATGTCTATTTGTTACAGCACGGAGCTACACTAACTACTAACAGAGGCTATTATGAGATTAAAGTTAAAAAGTAGTATTACTATGTCAAAATATAAAAATTAAATTCAAAGTATTCATGATAATTTACAAAAAGAATTCTGGGGAAAATAAAGATGAAGACATTGAAAAGATATTAACATGGAACGTGAATGTGTATCGATAGAGTATTACTATATATCGATACATAATGATGAAGGTAAATTCAATAGATTTAATACATATTAATTTGTGAGGAGATAAAAATGAATAAGAAAACCTTGAGGGTTGTAGTATACCATTATTTAAATATGATTACAATGTAGAAGAGTGCCATATGTTATAGGATATTTTAAACTAGTATGAGATGCCCCGGTTAATATTTCCATCAGGTCAGCAGCTACATGGTGGCTCGCACTCTTTTCTTCCACATCAGTGGCAGACACCACAAGGTATACAGAGTTCTCTTTTTCACTAATCCCAATCCTTGTCAAGATACCTTCTAATAATACAAATGAAAGCATTATTTGTCACATCTGTCTAAAAGAGTTTAGTTCAATTTCAGTTGAAGGGTAGTAGAATATGCTGCCCTAAATTACAACAGTAGAAGTTTAGGTCATGCCACCGCAAAATATGTCACTTTGGTATATTGATTACTTTGAGTAGTAGGCAATTTAATAACAGCAAATTCGGGGAGAGGTTTTCTCTGAACTCCCCTTATCTACGTAAAGACAGATTCCTGTAAAAGGAACTCAATTGTAATAGATCCTCTCTTCCTAGGAGCTTCATCCACTACCAAAGATTGATTCTCATTACAGGAGAACAGACTAGAAGTGGACATGACACCGAAACAAACTTTGTCACAAACTATCAGATCGTCCATCTACTCTTCTAAGAACCCATATATCTATTCAAAGAGCCATTTACTCTCCTAAGAGGCTTATACAGCCCCCTTTCCTTTTCCTATTACAGTATTTAGCCATGAATTCTAAAGTCAACTCTCTAAGTTGCTCATTTTTCCTAGGTGTTTCCTATGTATACATAAAGAAAAAACTTTAATAAATTTGTGGGGTTTTTTTTTTCCTCTTCGTATTCTGTTTTTTTTATTACAGAATCTCAACAAAGAACCCAGAAGGGTCCAGGGACAATGATTTTTCCTCCCTACACAGTCATACTACTTAAAAAAAGGGATCAAAGGCTAAAATTGTTGAAGACTCAGAGGACAGTAAATAGAAAATTATGTAAGAGAATAAATATAGTCACAATAATCTCAGCATAAGAACTGACTTTCCAACTTTCACTGCTATCCAAAAATGAAGAGGTGAATTCCTTCCTACTGTAAGTTTTTTAAAAGAGACAAGTTGACATTGATGTAAGAATATTAGAAAAATCAACTTTTAAATTATGCTAACTAAAAGATCTCTATGGTATATTTCATCCTATACATGATATGACTCAAAGAACGAAATTTTGGTAAGTAAAATTACCCTCTTTTTCTCTACTTTCAATGAAAAAATATCTCACGAAAATGGTTTAAATGTAGATATGAGATTGAATATATATAGAGAGAAACTTCTTAATTGCCTGAATGATAATAATTTGAAATTAGTGCTTATTTATTGGGGGGGAGAGGCTAATATTTGAACTCAATTTATTGAAAAAGGTATTGAAACCATCTGGAGATGACTTTGAGAATGAAGAGTTGTTTCAATAACAAAAGATAAACAAAATGCTTAACCATTAACTCCTTAAAAACTTTGATTCAAGAAAATGAAGTGAGGAAAAATAAATAAATAATTATTGAGGCATGCAAAGTCGAAGGCACTGAAATTACTGATTTCTTTTTTTCTCAAAAAGGAAAACTGAGAGAACCAAATGCAACAATAATGATCATTAAAATAAATATTTGTTACAATTTTTGAATTGTGTGTTGTGCATATGTTTCTAAATAATGTGAATGTTGCTTACAATTCTATAAAATGTGAATTAATAAATAATTAATAATATAAATAAATACTATACAGTCTGAAGAGTTATATTCTTTCAAAAGTTAGAAATGGAACTCAGTGAGTCCTGGAAAATGTAGATGTTCATTTATGACAGATAAAGCAAATAATGTCTCAATCCTCCATTTAACCTAATTAAATGACTCAAGTAAAGACTAGGTAGAAAAGATCATGAAATAACCAAATAAGTCTGTTTCAACTATGACAATTGCCATAGAGAACAAAGAGAATCAAATGCATACTTATCTTAAGAATTACTGTATATCTGGTCATTATAAAAGTAAATATCTATCTGTATGGGGCATATTGGTGTCCCATTATGAGATTCCTCCTACCCTGAAAAAATTACTTGAAGCCAGACCATCAGGAAGCGAGTTTAGTTCACAGGATTTGAGAAAAGACAAAAATCAAATCTTTTTCCTACATATATAAAGTATGCTGATGCTATAAATTATAAACATGAAAGATAATGACAGAAATATTGGTTATAATCTTGACAAGCTAAATTAGTTCACTTTAATGTTTAGGGTGGTCTTTGTAAAGTCCTTAACTAATTTTACCAACTTCATTCTTTATTTATTTTTCAAAGAACCATTAGCAGAAAGGAAGTTTTTAAATATGGAAACAGAAATATTAATCAAGTATGCAAAATGAAGATTTGGTTTTCTGTTGTATTGCTTCTTTTATTTTGATAAGGCAACCTACTAATCATCTGTCACCAAAAAGTTAGCTTGCAACTCAGTAGGTTTTTTTCCTTTAGTTATTATTATTTACCATGATGTTATTATACTTTTAGAAAATATAATAACATGTACGTTGCTATATTCCAGCAATCGAAAGTCAGTAGTTCAATGTTTAATGTTTTTAATTTTATAAAAAAAAAAACACATTAAATTTCGTTTATCTGTCTAGATGTTCATGTACATTGGAAAATGTTTTGCAAAAGAGTAAATGGCACCTCTCAAGCCTTTTTGATAGATTCCACAAAGCTAGTTTACATCTAAAACTCTTATTTACACTCTGCCATGCTTTATTTTCATTTTTATTTTTTCGTTCACTTTTGTGATAAAGACGGTTGGACTTCTCTGGAAAATGGAAACAGCTATTAATTGTATTCAAATAGCCAAGCTTGAAGTACAGAAAGCTTTAATTTGGAATACATGATTATCAAGACTTAATAAGATGAAATAATTTGAAATGATTTAAAACATCCAAAAATGTTCATTTGATATTGTTTTAAATTCAAAGGAAGAAAAGTATTATTTCTCTTATTATTTGAAGAACAATGTATTCTATTTCCTTGATATATATTTTAAAATGTTTCTGTACCATTTGTTCATGTACCGAATAATATAATTCTTAATAGAAACTAACTCATTTTAGAATATCTACAGCAATCAATATCTATAATGTGTTTAAAATTATATGTTTAATGTGCTATAAAGGTACTGAAGCCATGAATTTCAGCTAGGTTTCATTTGGTCAAAATGACAGAATGCAGCAGGATTTGGCATGTCAATCCTCAGTTGGGCTTATGACAGAACTGTGGACAAATTGAATCTTGGTGTGGAATTGACAGGATAGTGTTCAGGTGAGTCAGAGAGATAATACCAAAGGACATTGGTGTAAGGTGAGAGGAAGTTGAAAATAACTGGCATACCTAGTACATTACTGGTTCTTGATAAAATGTCAAACACAAGAATCCCCTGATTTGAAGAGGAGTTAAACGCAAAACAGAGAGGTTTGAATCTTTCAGTAGTCCACTTCTGAAAGCCCAGAGGTGTTATGGCATAATACTTTCTGGATCGGGTAGCCAGGAATGGGGACATAAAAAGAAAGCTGTGATGCTGACTTGAGGCCTCTTTTCACAAGTTTTCACACACAAAAAATGAAGTTTTGTAGGAAAATGAATGTTCTCATTAAGGACAGAGGGTACTTGGGAGGCCACTGTCTCCTAGAAATCTAGCGAAATGTTGGCTCGTGGGACCCAGGCAGTTGTGGACAGTTGGATATCCCTGCCCTGTCATGGTTTTTGCCTCTGTCTAAAACTCTATGATTCCTTCCTGGAGCAATTCCGAATCCATAAGGAAGAATCCAAGATGCTCCGATTCTGTGAGGCAAACCCTCTTAAGTGGGTCAGGGGCAGATGCTAGTCAAATATAAAGTCAGAAATGGGAGAGGGTGAGGGTTACAGGGGCCCAGTGGATCGACTGTATGGTGATAAGTGATAAAAAGTCCTCCTGAGCACAGCTGACTCTTGGGAACTGCTGGAATTTCAAGGCGGGCCACTAGAAAGAAGCTTATCTCTGACAACCATAATCCCACAAATACCTGACATTCACAAAAACATTCAGGAAATGGCTAAGGTGAAGCCAAAAGTCACCTCAGAGCAAAGGAAAGCTTCTGTACTTACTGTGTAGAAAAGTATGTGAGACAAGCCACCGCCAGTCCCCGTCCTCAGCCACCAGGGCCCTTGGCCAAGCTTTGGCCTCAAGCGGTCAGGCCTCCTTGAACCACAAAGGCCATCCTGGGCTCTTGTCCACTGGCAAGAGAAAGACCTCTCTCTCTGAGGTGGATTCTACCCTTAACCTTGGGAAGGCAAGCACTCATATGTAGGCTGTACTGCAGTACATGAAGCTCCCAGGGAATGTTCCTGGGCTGTGCTGTGGGCAGATTTCCTTGTCTCAGTCCTTGAACTTTTTGAAATTTAGATCTTTGATATAAGCACAGATGGAATCCAAATTAATATCAGTTCCAGGTCCACGATGGTATGATCTGAGAGTTACACATCTCCTAATGTTCTCCACAAAGGGTCCAGCTATTGTCTGCCGCCCAGCAAACACTTCCATTAGGGCTGAGAGGATTCCTGTCATTTTTTACACCTTTCCTCAACACCAGGCCTAGCTTAATGTTTTGAGGCTTCTCTGGGAAAAATACATGAAACACTCTCAAGTTCATCTGGACACTGATACAAACAAAGGGTGCTTTAAGATCACATTCTCATTTTTACTCCACTTTAGCAAAGACACCAAATACTCATGTCATTAAACAGCTGAAAACAATCCCAGAGTCCCAAGAACTTTTCACAGAGGCACACACATGCTGACCTTCAGCCGCTTCCATGGTCGCCTCTCTCTCTCTCTCTCTCTCTCTCTCTCTCTCTCTCTCTCTCTCTCACACACACACACACACACACACACACACACACACACACACACATACTGGTACTTAACACAGCCACATAGCACTTATATGACCTCTATTCCTGTGATATTTCCAAACATGGCACTGCTCCACAACATTCAAAGTAGAAAGGACCAATGAGTCTGTCTTTGGCTCTACCTGTTTGACCCAGACACAGAAAGACACCCAAAGTCATGCCAACATCACAACCAGGCTGTTGAGCACACCTAGTTTTTCACTTCAGGGAAGCTGAAGGCCTGGGCCTTCTGAACTCTCCTCAGCTCTCTGGCATGATGTGCTTAAAGACGAAAGAGAGCGTTCTTGGTGGCTTGGCTGGGGCAAGAATTTGTGGTCTTGCTTTCTGAGCCACTAGCCAGGCTGAATGAGACATCACCAAACTCCAAGTCCCCAGAATCCAGTCCCTTGCTGCCCCACTCTGACTGAGCAGCGAGACTGAATGCAGGGCTGCTCGCAGATGCTGGGCACTTTCTCGGGACCCACAAACCTTCTCTTGGGAACAAGATTGTCTGCAGTCAGTGTAGGGGATGAGGAAAACTTCCCGGAAGTGAGCTGTGAAACAGGTGATGTGAGGAACGTAGGCGTGGTTGTCCAGGGAAAGAAGAATGGAGAATGTGTAAGTGCAGATATGTTGAATTGCCTGCGAGAGTTAAAGAACCCTAAAGGAAAAGAGACATGGCATGCTATGTCATGGAATGGGATGTTGGAATGGGATGGGGCATGAAGGTGGAAGCTGAGAATAGAAGGCCAATGGAGTGATGGAGTCAGAAAAAAGAAGAGGGCTTGGGCGTGATGGCTAACACAGTAAAGCCTGGGGGAGGGGAGACCCCATGGCCTGGCCGGCATCAAAAATGCACAACAGCTATGACTTATTGAGAGCTACTCCTCCTTCACAGGAGTGTTAATTCGACAACTCCCCTGAGCCAGTCAAGGGGCCCAGAGAAGCTCAATCGAGGTTGACTGGCCCCTGCTCGGCCACAGCTCCCCTCTGGGCCTGGCCGCTTTGAGATTGCAGAAGAGCCCAGCAAAGACAGGGCCAGGGAGAAGGAAAACATTCACACAGGAAGGTGCCCGGCTGAAAGAGTCCCCTGTTTGTCAGCCTAGAGGCTTGGAGCGAAAGCATGAATATTGTTGAATGGGATAGTCCAGGCAGGAAGGGGAGCAGAACCCAAGTGGCTGGTTACACCTCCATTTCCCCGGTATCTTGCCAGCAGCTAATTGTCCAGAAAGGGGCAATGTAGTGACTCTCAGAACCTCTAGTGTGGGAAACTTTGCAGGCCTGGCCTCCAGCTCGAAAGAGGGCAAGCAGGCAGCTCTTGACATGAGCCTTCCCTGAGAATTGGTTTCTTCATCCCTGTTGGCATTAAAGCCAGTAAGCCAGTGATAAGCGCCATGATAGAGCCATGAGAAAAGGGCTGAATTCAATAGCTAAGTTTGCATTTGTGTGTCCTGAACTCCATATGAAGGCTCAGCATTCCTGCCTACAGCTGACACTCCAACAATACCACAAAGGGCTGTGGCCCCCCCACCACTACTGAGCAGCACCACCTCTTTCCCAGCTTCAGGCCAGACAAGACTGGAGGAATGGTGTGTATGCACTCTCCAATGGCCTCAGAGATCCTGGAGACCGCATAAGAGCTCAGGTGCAGGACTTCTGCCTGGAACCTGCTAGAAGGCCGGCCATTAGCTACTGGTCTATCAGGAGGCCACCCAAACCTGCCGTGCATTGGACTCTTTCTCCTCTCAAGCCCTATCTGCACTGCAATTTGTCGGCCTGAATTCCACAGGCTAACCCCTTTGGCCAAGTGGCGTGTGCAGGTGT
Organism: Rousettus madagascariensis; assembly: GCA_028533395.1. NCBI lineage: Eukaryota > Metazoa > Chordata > Mammalia > Chiroptera > Pteropodidae > Rousettus > Rousettus madagascariensis. The sequence goes on along the minus strand of CM052794.1, from coordinate 78,958,192 downwards.
TAGTGCTTAGTACAAAAAAAAAGACTGGTTGCTGAAAAGCCCTGGGAATTTTGGTGCTGTGTTTTCCTGGGACTCTAAACTCTGCCACTCACTGGCTGAACACCTCACATCAACATGCCATGACTCTGGCCCTTTAAAGTGGACCCACAGTCCATCAAGTGAAGGGAAAGATGTCACTAGAAGTAACATTGACTTTCTGGTTTCAGTCTCATGAGGACCTGGGACAGAGGTCATGATATAAAGGAGCAAACGAGCAAAACCAAATTTTTTTTGGCCCAGATAACTGGGAATGACCAGAGCCTCAGGGTGGTGGGAGGACAACAACATTTGTAAAGAGGTTCAGCGCCAGGGTGACCATCAACCAGCAGATAGCTGGTGCAGAGCAAGCAATGGATTCAATGGATGTTGGCTAATGAGCTAGCACACCTGACATTTTCCTGAGGTTCCGAAGCCGTGTAATCCAGATAGGTTTCATATGGTACAAATGACAGACTGTAGCGGGGTTTTGTGTGCCAGCTGTGAGTCGGGCTTTCTGGTGACGACAGAATGGTGGACAAACTAGAATACTGTGTGAACTTGACAGGATGGTTTTTTGTTGAGTCACAGAGATGGTAGTCAAGGACATTGGTGTAAGGTGAGAGGAAGTTGAAAAAATGACTGGCAGACTGGGTGCATGACCATTCATTGGAGCACGTGGAACTGTGAATCCCTTGATTGCAATAGGAGATGAACTCGAAAAGAATGAGTTCTACTTTTAGTAAGATGATGGCTTCTCAAAGGCCAGAGGTGTTACAGTCTCATGCTTTCTGATCGGGTAGCATGAATGGAGACACGAAAAGTAAACTGTGATGCTGACTCGATGCTCCATTTCTCAATAGTTGACAAAAAACGGCTGTACTGTGGAGGAACAAACATTCTCATTGCAGACAAAGGGTAATAGGGAGGCACTCGTCTCATGGGAGTCGGGTAAAAATATAGCTTCTGTGACCCAAGCAGTTGCCAACAGTTGGGTATATATGCCTTGTCAGGGTATTTTTCTTTCCCTGTAACTCTGCTCTGATACCTCCCTGAAACAATCCCGAATCTGTAAGGAGCAACCCAGGATGCTCTGATTCTGCAAGGCAAAGCCTTGTAAGTGGTTCAAAGGCAAATGCTAGTCAAGGATTCAATGAGAATGTTGGTGGGGGAGGGCGAAAGGAGCCTAGGAGATAGATTGTATGACAGTGGCTGATACAGAGTGTTACTTCCCACAGCTGATGCGTCAGGAATGTTCGAATTTCAAGGCCAACCACTAGAAGTGCTGGGTAACTCGGGCAACCATGTCCCCACAAGCACCTGAAATTTACCAAAGCATTATGATGACAAGGTGAGGATGAAGTTTGAGGTCACCTCTCAGCAAATGAAAGGTTCTGTATGCACGTTTTAGAAAAGCATGTGAGACGAGCCACAGCCAGGCTCCCTCCTCCGCCATCGGCTTTCATGTTTGTAAACAGTATTGATGTGCATAAATAAGGGCCCATCGGACTGCAGGATTAAACAAGGATGGAGGCAGAACATTTGGGAGATTAAACCCGGAAGCAGCTAATTAAAATCAGAGCTGGGAACGAAGCTGTAAGTGGTGGCCAATGAATCTAAATGCCTTCCAATCCTGGACACCCCAGCACCCCAATTCAGGCTTTCCCAAGCTGGTGGCCAATAATGCTACTTCCTTCTCCTAAAGCTAAAACTGGTCCCGCACCACCCTTGACTTACCTCCATAGAACCTTCTAGGCCAGTGACCCTGCAGTCAGCGCCAGAAGACTGGGTGGTCTACGGAGAAGACAGACATCTGACATCACCACGCTGACCCGGATTTTCCAAAACAGCCTAGAAAACAGATGCGTGAACTTGCAATTAAAAAAAAATTACTAACAAGAAAAGTAAAAATAGCAACACTTCCTCCTCAACTCTAAGAGGGTGAGTTTCAAGGACAAGATTGAGTTCAGGAAGGGAGAAGGGCTGCAGATCACTTGTCCTCATTACTTGTTAATTGATGGCTCAACCTCAATAGGGCCATGTTGAAAATGTCCCCTGACCCAAAACATCCCTATCCGACCATCCTACTTCACTGCCAGGTGAGCTGGGTGTGTGAGGGCGGCAGCCGGTTGCAGTCTGAATATAAAGAACTTCTTGCAGGACTGACTGCTCAGGGGAAACCTCTTAAGAGCTCTAATAAGAGGAGGTGATTCATGCTTTGGTTGGTGCCGTCTTGATCATCTTTTTGTTGGTGCCTTTTTACCATCTTTAGTGTGGCTTCTTTCAAAATTAATAAAAATAATGCCCAACACTTATTCGGAATATATTGTGTGCAAACATGATCTTAAGCACGTACATCCATTAGCTTATTTAATTTTCATTAAAAATCTCCCAAGAGGGAGAACTGAGGCACAAATACATGACGTTATTGCCACAGTGACTTTATTTTCCCAAGCAATCTCGGAGGCGGGACAGACAATGTCAGTCCCATTTTTGAGACAAAGAACAGAAGCCTGAGGAGTAAAATGACCTGCTCACAGTCCAAGGTGGACACCTAGGAGAGAGCCCTTTTCAGGACACCTACATGCCCTACTTCCGAAGGGGCGGGACGGTCCCCAGATACCATGTCCCATCGCTATTTTCATCCATGTTCAGTCATAGGCCCAAACATGCTTTCAGAAGAATTTTTGTTGGACTTGGAGGGGATGAGATGCTCTCCAACATGAGGCTGCCATGAAGAATAAAATCAAGTATTTGAAAAAGCAAAATGTTATGAAAATGCATTGGGCAATTATTCTGATTAGAGGAACTTTTCTCCAAGACAGACCCCAGGGTGTTTTTTTTTCTGAGCTGCTCCCAACAAAGTTATCCTCTGCTGGCTTGAGCGGCAAGGGATCTGCATTGTGTGACCACACCTAGAATTTGGGCGGGAAGGGGTGGGGAGAGGGAGGGAGCCAGCTAGCAGGCCTGTGAGTGAGTGGTATCATGTTCCTGGTTTTAGGTTAGCTCCAGGCCTGGAATGCTTAGCTCACGTGGTTTTTCAAGATTAATCATAAATTACAACAAGCTACTCCTCCTTGGGGTATTTCATTTGCATCATTTTCTCTCGCAGAAGGCTGAAGGAAGAAAAAATATCCGCTGCACAGCTTTGGAAATTAGCTGCTTGTCACTCACTGGCTCGGAGTGGGATTTGGATCTCGGGGCCTTCGCTCCAGAGCCCTGGACCCGCTCCCCATTAGGCAAGAGACATGCAGCTGGAAGGGGCCCCGCTGCCAAGGCACTTCGGGTGAGGAAAGCCAGTTGTGGGCAGCTCCGCGGTAACGTGAGCCCTGGCTCCTGAGTGCCATCATTTATCTGGAGGTCCCCAGGCACCTTCGAAACTAGGCACGTAGCCCTCCGTATGCATCTGAGGATCCCGAGTGAGCCGGCCAGCGCCTTCTCCCTGGAAAGGAAATTTCGTGGTCATATCTTGGGGAAAGGAGCTCCAAGGGAAGAATTCAAGTCCTTGGTAGTCTAGGCAGGGCAGCCAACTGGAAACTGACCCAGGGTGCCTTTCAGAAGGGTAACCCATTGTCTAATTTTATATTACGCAAACTGACACAGCCAACCCAGACTGGATGGAGTCGGTGTTCATGGAAGCTGGATCCGGGGAGTGGAATATGTCGCCATAGTTCCCCAGGCACAGGGTCCATACCGTCTGAAGGAAGCCTGCTGGGGCCGGGGCAGCAGTTCATAAACACTGAGAAGTATAAAATTATGATTCTACTAGTACAGTCAGAATTTCATAAATTTTAGCCAAAGTCATACATAACAGGCACTAATTTTAAGTACAATATATGATTTTTTGTATATAAATAATAAATGTAGAAAAGATAAAGTTCTAGCCTCCAGAAATGTGAGACAATATGTCTTCTGTTATTTAAGCCGAACACTTTGTGACACTTTGTTATGGCAGCCCTCATTTTTTTAAGATCATGGAAGTGGTAGCAAATTAGATCAGAATCAGAAGAAATTTGGAAAATAAAAAGTGGGGGTGGGGGGAGGGAGAGACACTCCAGGCAAAGATGATGTGGTATCAGAGACATCTGATGGAGCAATAAATAACATGACCACATTTCATTGACAGAAAACCTCCAGAGCATGCACAGAAGGTGGAAAAATTAATTTTCCTTCTACCTTCTATGGACTTCTGGAAGAACTAAAACTCAAATTAATATGAGAAATGAACAGGACAAAAATGACCAAATTTATTAGTATGTAAATACAAGTGTTCCATAAGAATAGGAGACCAGTTGACAGGTTACGCAGTTAAGTCTTACAGTATATCTGGAACTAAAAAGAAGTGAGGGGTTGTGGTTTTGGATTTCAAAGGGAAGGAGAGCAATTCACATGGAGATAGAAAATCATATGTTGTAAAACAAATGTTTGTCGGGCCGTCTTTATAGTGGGATACAGAGAAGACTTAGATCAAATGGGACTTGCTGTTTCTCTCTCTCTATCATAACTAGTTCATATGAAACTATAGGTATCTATGATAACAGGACCCTTCATGAAGCAGGTACTCTTTAATGATTTTTAGACAGTTGTTGGAAAAGTTCAGAAGTTTTTTCCTGATTTTTTATTTTCTTAAAACTAACCAGCTGAAAATAACCAATACCCCAAAAGGCATATTTTGGGATGCCAAATTCTGCTTCCTCTCAGCATCAAACATAATTTACTAGGTACATTGTCTATTGTATAAGTCAAGGAGGGTTCACTATTTTCCCCTGAAATAGATCTTCTCCATCTCCATACTGTTATCTATACTCTTTTCTCCTTCAGGATCCATCTCAAATTATATTTCCTCTGAGATCACCCACATAGTACCTGCGTTCCTGAGACAGAGACTGAGCAATATGAAATTGGATAACATTATATCCTTGCCTTTGAGAACTCACAGACAAGATGCATTTGTTTCCCATGATAGAGGAATAATGGATGATTAAGGAGAGCTTCAAAAATGAGATGGCTTTTGAACTGAGCCTTGTAAAAGAGGAGTTTATTGCAAATCAATGAAGGAAGGACATTTTAGTGGCAATAGTGCAAGCTGAAACAGCAAGATGTAGTTATTCCTTGAGATTAAAGGGAAATAATAGCATGTGGAAACTGAGAACACAGTAACTTAGGAAATGCCAAGCTAAACATGATTGAGAACCCAACTGAAGGTGAGTAAATGAAACTTCTGAATATTTGTTCTATTTATATTCCTTCTATGTGATTCTTTCTCCAATATTTCTTTCTATTATATCAACATGATGTTGAAATTTATTTTTTTGTCTCATTAAGCGGAAGCTTTTTAATATTTTGCTAGCATATTAAACCCAGAATTCAGTAGCTTGATAAGGCTGGTCAAAGAGACTATGTCACTGAGAGAAAAGAGGGTTCACTTTCCATTTGTTATGAGGTAAAAAAAAAATGAAATGATTTAACAGCTGTACTAAATCTGTAACAAAATATTAAAAAGATTAGTGTTGTCTTCCTTTATAGTGAAGACCTGACGTTGATTATATATCAATAGACTTTGAAGGGTCAATTATTACTCTCATAAACAAATGAACAATTAATGTATTTATGATTAAATTCTGATCATTTTTCTCCATATTTTTAATGGCTAAAATTAATTTTATGTGTATATTATCCAAATAATGGCTTCAGTTTTCCATTTATGGGTATGCTTCTATTTCTGTAATGTATCTGATTTAACGTTTCAGCTCTAGTGTGCACAGTTTTATGTGCAGACTGACTTAGAAAATGGCATGCAAAACAGAATCAAGAACCCCAATGAAGCTGAGATAATGAAACTTCTGAAGGTTTATCCTATTCACATTCCTTCTATGTAGTTCTTTCCCCCATATTTAATAAGGCATAGTTTGCCTCTATTGAAATGGATGGACCTAGAGAGTATTATGATGAATAAAATAGCTCAGACAGGAAAGACAAATACCATAAGATTTCACTTATATGTGAAATCTAATAAATAAATAAATAAATAAATAAATAAATAAATAAATAAATAAATAAATAAATAAATGAAATCAGTAGCATTAGAGTTGTTCTATCATTAGTTTAATGTGTATTTTAGTTGTGCTGTCCTTTATCTCTGATTGAAAAGCTAATTTTTGAAGCAAAACACAGTGACATGTTTATACAAAGCTATGGGTTTTTTCTTCCACATTTGGTGATAATTATCAATTTATCATAAAAGAAAATCTGTACTTCAATTGTAGCACTCAAGACTCACTGTTTCAATGGACAAGCCTTTGTTGAGTATATTCATGTGCTATGAATTTTCAGCTATTGGTGTATATATGCATATTATTGTTTCTGTTCTACATCAAATTTGAGGATGTGGATGACTTTGTGGCAGTAATATTGATATAAGTTTCTTCTGAACATGAATTCCTTGAAGGCTTTTCAGAGTCAATAATATTCTGTATTGAACCCAGGAGAAGTTGAGTTAGTCTGGGGAGTCAGAGATCAATGACAAGAACAAAAGAAGATTCATAATTTTGAAATAACATATTTGAAACATATATTCATTCACATTTATGTTAAATTCATAAAATTAAGATAATTATTTAATCACAACTAATGGGGGCCCAAAAATCATGAGAGCCAAAGAAGAAATTATGGATACTTGACAAAATGGGATGAGCAGAAGAGAAGCAAAAACTGGGAATCTAAAACCAGAGAGTTTTTGCTAAAGGACTGAGAAATCAACCTTTACTTTCCAACTATGAATGTGGAGGGGAGAATTCCTTCAGAACGATTCAGAGTCCCTGTAATATCAAACACTGGGAGGCAGCTCCTAAATACACCCATAATTAAGATATTGTACTGGCTCCATCTGCTTTAATGACTACATAAATTGTGAAAATGCAAAAGGAACAAGTTTGCTTTGGCATAAGAACTATAGGTGGTATATATGTTGCATATTTGCATACTTTTAGCCTGATGTTCAAATTCCATAATAATCTGGCCTTAACTTTGCAGACTCACTGTTTCAATGGACAAGCCTTTGTTGAGTATATTCATGTGCTGTGAATTTTCAGCTATTGGTGCACATAGACAAATCTCTGCCCTCATGGAATTTAAATTCATTACAAATGTTTTGACTATATTTTGCTTTCCAGCCACACTGAAATATCAGTATACTTAATATGGACATATGAAATATAATCATAAAAGTCTAATTTTTCTTTTCCACTATCTGTGGTTCTAGTTAATAGAAAGTACTATGATCATGATAAGTTTTAAAAATAAAAGATTCTCTAATTCAATATATCAGTCAATATTTCAAATTTCATTTAATGCTAATTTTTTTTCTCTTCCTAGCTGTGTTCTTGGAAAGTCTTTATTCATCACTTCCTTGCCAGTTAAGTAAACTAGAAACTACTTTTTTGACACTCAGGTTGCCATCATTTGCAATGGAGACTGAGGAGAAAGGATTGGTAAGGTAGGAAGGAAAGTTCCAAATTAAATATTACTATTGTGAAGTAGTTGAACATGCTTTGGGTCAGACCTGTGTTTAAAAGAGACATTGTCCATAGATCAGTTTCAACACTGGAGTGGAGTGCTCTCCTGAAGCACCTTGATTTGGGCAGCACATTTCATTTAATTCCATTTTATCACTTCAGGAGAAATTCAGCAATTCATCTCCAGCTTTTGCTGTTTGCATTCTCATCACTCCTCCATGTGACTCTTTTAAACAGGATCTCAAAAACTAGCATTTGCAACTGGACATTGGGTAATATTGATAAGTTCTTTGCCAGCATAATTCTAAGAGTACAGGCCTCTTTTAAAGTAACTGTGATGCCCCTCTGCTGCAGCCATCAGAACAGCTTTCCAGCTCTATAGTTTATACTCTGGATTACCTAACAGGTCTCAGACATGAATTTGTTGTGCCCTATGACACATAGGGACACAGTGGTCTTACTCCAGTTGCCAGTATTAAAACTCACAACCCTCCTTTTCAGGGGGCGATGCACAACTTGGGGAATGAGAAAGACAATGCAAATGCTTTACAACTTTTTTTCCCCCAGAGGACTATTTAACACAAATTCTTCACTTGATTTTTTTTCTTAAATTTATTTTTAATTAATTAATTTATCTTTTTGGTGACATTGGTTAACACAATCCAGTAAGTTTGAGGTGTACAATTTAACAATAAGGCATATATATATATATATATGCGCATATATACATATGTATACATATACATATATATGTATATATATGTGTGTGTGTGTTTATATATGTGTGTATGTGTATATGTATGTGTGTGTGTGTGTGTGTGTGTGTGTATATATATATATAGCATTGTGTGTTCTCCTCCCATAGTTAGGTTTCTTTCTGTCACCACACATTTGACCACTTTTACCCCATCTATCCCTTGCTACCCAGTGGTAACTGCTAGTCTAATATCCATGTCCAAGAGTTTTTGTGTGTTTGTCCTGCTTGTTTGTTGCTTTTAAGTTAATATCCCATAGATAAGTGATATCATGTGACTTGCAAATTTCCTGTCATCTGGCTTATTTCGCTTAACATGATTATCTTGAGGTCCATCCACATTGTCACAAATGGCAGGATTTCATCTCTTCTTATGGCTGAGTAGTATTCCATTGTCTATATATACCACAGCTTCTTTATCTAATCATCTATTGTAGTTGCTTCCATGTCCTGGTCACTGTGAATAATATTTCTATCAACATCGGTATGCAAACATCTTTTTGATATGGGTTTTCAAGTCTTTGGGGTAAATACCCAGTAGAAGGATCGCTGGATTGTATTGCAGATCAATTCTTAGTTTTCTGAGGAAGCTCCGTACTGTTTTCCACAGTGGCTGTCCCAATTTGCAGTCCCACCAGAAGTGTATGAGGGTCCCTTTTTCACTGCATCCTCTCCAATATTTGTTATTTGTTATTTCTTGTCTCGTTGATAACAGCTATTCTAACAGGTGTGAGATGATATCTCATTGTGGTTTTGATTTGCATTTCCTTAATAGCTAGAGATGACAAGCATCTTTTCACATATGTGTTGACCATTTGTATGTCTTGTTTGGAGAAGTGTCTGTTCAGATCCTCTGACCATTTTTTGATTGGATTGTTTGTTTTGTTGTTGTTATTGAGTTGTATGAGTTCTTTGTATATTTTGGATATTAAGCCCTTATTGAAGGTGTAGCTTCCAAATATCTTCTCACATTCGGATAGTTGTCTCTTTACCTTGTTGGCTGTTTCTTTTGCTGAGCCTAGAAGATCTTTAGTTTGATGGAGTCCCAATCATTTACTTTTGCTTTACCCTCCTTGCCTTTGAGGTCAAATTCATAAAATACAAATACTTTTTATGTCCAAGGTTCATGAGTTTAGTTCCTAAGTTTTCTTCTATGCACTTTATTGTTTCAGGTCTTATATTCAGTTTTATACTATAATCCATTTTAAGTTAATTTTGTTGTGCGGTGATAGACAATAGTCTAGTTTCATTCTTTTGCAGGTGGCTTTCCAGTTTTCCCAGCATCATTTATTGAAGAGGCTTTCCTTTCTCCACTGTATGTTTTTGGCTTTTTTGTTGAAAATTATTTCCCTATAAAAACGTGGGTTAATTTCTGGACTCTCAATTCTGTACCACTGATTTGTGTGTCTGTTTTTCTGACAATACCACACTGTTTTGAGTATTGTCACTTTGTAGTATGATTTGAAGTTGGGCAGAGTGATGTCTCCAACCTTTCTTTTTTTTCTCAAGATGGCTTTGTGATTCAGGGTCTTTTGTGCTTCCATACAAATCTGATGATTTTTTGCTCCATTTCTTTAAAAAATGCTGATGGGGTTTTGATGGGAATTGCCTTGAATCTTTATAATGCTTTAGGTAATATGATCATATTAACTATGTTGAGTCTTCTAATCCAATAACGCGAAATAACTTTTTCTAAAATAGGATCTTATAGTTTTCATTATATAGGTCCTTGACATGTTTCATTAGATTTATTCCTAGGTATTCACTTGATCTTTTTTATTTTCCTCAGAAATAAGGGTTTTAGAGTGATTAATTGTTGTGCTGTTCATTCTTATTTTAAAAAACTTCAATAATCTATATCTGTTTCTTGTACATTTCTTTGTAATTTTAGGTCTTGTATCTTGGTACTTCTGACTAAATTTTTAATTTAATACTTAGTTTTTATCATTTCTAATGTATTCTTACTGTGTTTGGAACTGTCCTTTCAAACCTTTTCTATTTCTTCTTCAGGATACAGCTCAAGGCCAACCCATCTGAAAAGTCTTCTCTGATCACTCATTTTTAGTTGTTTGCTCTTCCTCAGTGTGTACTACCACTTGTCCTCTCTGCAGGACCTGAACCAATAGTCAGTGATGTGCTAAACCTAGAGTTTATTGAATAGAAAATAACAACAGCAGCAGCAACAACAACAACAACACAGAAATATAGCATATTTGTGACTTATTGGGATACGATTTATCTTTACCACTTTTGTTTTAACAATAATCTAATGAACTAGTAGTCCAATATTACTTGATCTTTCTCTCTATGATTATTTATCAATTCTTGAAAAATTTGCTCTTTAAAAATGCTTTTTGTTGGACTATTTTGTTCATAATTCATTTATTCAGTTTATCATATATTTATTATGTTATGCACTACTTCAAATATGATTAATGGAGTTTAAAAGTAAAAACCAGTTGATGGGTAAGGGAAAAAGTGTATCTAAGAAGGCTTGGATTAAAAATCTTAATGCAATAAAGTGAAAATGTAATCCTAAACTTGGTAACAGCTAACACAGTGTCAAATCAGAGGGCTACATAGTTCCCTTTCTCTCAAATTCATCAACTGTGAAACAATTCTACCGATTCACCCAATATTTCAAATATCCTTGGGTTAAAGGTTGGATTTAGGAATTTGAGAAAATTGATGAAGGCAACAATGTAATATTTGAACCTTCCAGAATCCTCCATCATTACAAACAGACAGAGATTTGGATATCCAAATATTGGGAGACAGTAAATCTTGGGACCTTCTGTACCTCTACACATTTGCTGAGTGTGACAAAGTGGCAATTCCCTGATGAATTTTCATCTGGGACACAGAATTGTCTATCAGCTGGCAATTCTGGAAAGTGAGATAATATTTGCAGGAATGCATCACATAGTCGAGCGACTTACCTGTTCTTCCATTTGACAAAGACTTGCTATTGTTTACTATAAGAGTTGCAGAATCTCTAAGTTTAGAATTCTTTATGGTATACTCCACTCATGAACAGGTTTTATCTGGCCCTACAATTTGCCTGTGAAATTTGGGGCTCAGGGAGAGCTGCATCTCTAGACTGATTACTCTGTTGATACACCTACTAGTATTTTTTGTTGTAATAAAGTCCTTCATGTCTGCCCAGGAATATTTTGTATTTTATCAAGATCTATGGACCTTTAGTGGGCTCAATTAATAACCTGTATATTTATTTCTGTGGAAATTCTCCTGCTTCTAGGTCTCCTCCTCACTCTCAAACTTATTTAAGTAGAAAAGTGCAGCCTCAAACCAAAACTACCCAGATAATACCTACAATTAAATAAAGCAATAAGCTAACTTCCAAATCACAGACTGCGAGTGGTTGTGGAAAACAACCAACATAAACAAAATCTCTATAATATCAGCAAGTATGATGACCACTACTGTTTAGGATTTTTAGGGAAGAATAAGGATTTCTGTTGGTCATGAGAGCCAGTGACCCTCAAAGTTGTCCAGCTGCATCAAATGAAAACTTTACTAAGCTAAAGGAAAGCATTATCAGGACAAAAGTCAACAAAAAGAGAAAACACTGACAACAGAATATAAATTGATCAGGACAGACATGACAGGACGAAAAAGAAAATAAGAAAAGAAAATTTCTCCAATTAAAGTGGGAACACATAAAAAAGCAAGTGGATTTCAAAAATAAAAAGATATATATTTCGAACACTTTATAAAAATAAGTAAAATGGGTCTTCTAGAATTGTGATTAGAACACCTTCCTTTTTTAAGTGCATGAATAGGCTAATTCATTTTAAACATGAACGATAGAAAAGGATTATGGTGAAGTCACAAAGAAAAAGAGAATAGAGAGCAAAATAATGGCTCCAAAAAAATGAAGCTAATTTTTTAAAAGATAAAAACTGTACCTTCATATTTTGAAACAAGCTATATTATTTGAAAAAGAGAAACTATAAAAAAAATGCATCAGAATTATAAAAAATCACAAATAAAAAATTTTAAATATAAATGCAATAAAAATATTAAATAGATCAGACAGAAAGTAATACAAAAGATAGGAAATGATTCATCACTTACATAAGATTCTTCTAAGATGAAAAACAAATTAAGGAAATTTAAAAAATAATAAAATATAGAATTCAAGAAAACTTTCCTGAAATAATACTTGAATGGATATATCATATATATGCAGAAAATGACTCAGAAAAGCAAACATGGGGGTATATTAAATAAATTATTGGACTTAAAAGAAAACTCTTTGAAATCCAACACCCATTGAAAAAGAAAAGCAATTTGGAGTTACACTTTTTGACAGTAATGCCTCATAGAAGAAAAAAAATGGAGTAATTTATTTGTCAAAGAAAAAAATATGAGTCAAGGCTCACATAAAATATCTAACCAAATTTAGGTTCAATTACAAGGGTCTCAGATAAACTCTAAATAATTCATCAGAACATAGCAAATGCTGGTCTTATGAGCCTTCTCTGAGGAGTCTACGAATAATTACATGACTGATTATATTATCCATATTAACAGGAGAAAACAATGTTACTTCAAATTATGTGTGTGGGAAAGGTAGAGATGAAGCAGAAGCATTGCTCACAGTATAAAATATACACACAATAACCAAAGGGGAGGTGGGGGGAGGAACGATGCTAAACATAGTATGTAAAGTAAAAGTAAGGATTAGAACAAAAGTCAACAAACTCCTGTCCCTTGGTCAAGGCTGGCTCACACTAGTTTTTGTAAGTCAAATTTTGTTGGACCACAGTCACATCCATTTGTTTACCTATTGGAGTACAGGCCACCCTTTTGTTTGCAAATTGTCTCTTTCTACTGTTAAACTACAACAGCAGAGTTGAGTACATTCAACAGAATCTAGATGGCTCATAAAACCAAATCTATTTATCTTAGTAGTCACATTTGAAGTGTGAAATAAATCAACTTATTATTTTGAAGTCCAGTGACTTAAAGGAAAGACATATACTTCTTCTCCCACCTTTACTATGAGAGCAGGATCCCTGGGTAACCAATTATTTGATATGGAGAGGTTCCTCTTTATAGAAATATTTTAGCCAATAAACACGGAAAAATTGAAAGGAATTAATAGGTGGGAAATGACTATCAGTGGATGCTACTATCACAAAAGGAGAGTGAAAATGATTTGGTGTACCTCCTTAAAGTAATAGTACCTAAAGTAGTTCCCCTTTATCCCTGGTTTCACTTTTCAAGGTTTCAATTACTGTCATCTGAAAATATGACATGGAAAATTTCAGACATAAACAATTCAATTTACAATTCATAAGTTTCAAATTGTGCACTGTTCTGAGTAGCATGATGAAATCTCTTCCCCTTAAACCCATCCGAGGCATGACTCAACTCCTTGTGCAGTGTCTCCATGCTGTATACACTCCCTGATTATTAGTCAGTAACCCTGTGGGTTTTCAGATTGACCTCTCTGGTATCTTGGCACTTGTGTTCAAGTTACCCTTTTTTTTACTTAATATAGCCCCAAAGTGAAATTGTAGTGATGTTAGCAATTTGGATATGCCAAAGAGAAGCCAAAAGGGCTTCCTTTAAGTAAAAAGGTAAAAGTTCCCCATGTCATAATAAAAGAAAACAAACCATACGCTAAAATCTACAGGAAGAACAAATCTTCTATCCATAAAATTGTGAAGAAGGAAAAAGAAATTTGTGCTAGGTTTGCTGTGTTGCGCCTCAGACTGAAAGTTATAGTCACAGTGCATGACAAGTGTTTAGTTAAGATGAGAAAGACATTACATTTGTGGGCAGAAGGCTTGAACAGAAAATGTGTTCCAATTGACAGAAAACAATGAGGCTATATGAAGTTATCAGCAAAAGATCCCTTGAAATGAGTAAGCACATTCACATAACTATTCTAATTGTTCTATTTCATTATAGTTATTACTCCCTTACTATGCTAATTTATCAGTTAAACTTAATTGTAGGTATATATGTATAGGAAAAAAAAACATAGTACATATAGGGTTAAGTGTTATTTGAGGTTTCAAGCAACTACCGAGGTTCTTGGAAAGTATATACTCTGAGGATAAGGGGAATACTGTATCACCTATGATTTATTTCTAAAAACTACAACAAAAATCTGTATCTAATTAGGACTGTAGATCTAAATATTAATTTATAGGAAATAGAGGAGACAGAAAAGTATGAAATGAGCCACTGAACATATAGTCCGTATCTATCTAGACTTTGAAAATCCAGTGTTTTGAATGAGGTGAATAAAAAGAAGTGTCAGTGCTGAAGCCTATAGGTTAAAAATACTTAAAAGACCTCTAAACCTGTTGCAAAATATGGAAGGACCTTATTTGGATAGTGATGTGAATAAAATTTTAATGCAAATACTGACAGGATATTTGTTGACATAAAGGACTTTTTTGTTAATTTGGAGGAAAGTAAGGAATGTATTGTGATTAAGTTTTTGCAGTCCTTACATTTTAGACATACATATTAAAATATTTACAGGTGAAATATTATGTCTCTGTTCTGTGTCAAAAGAATGGAATGAGAGAGCAATGGGAAGTATAGAAAAAAAGATCCCAGGACTTGATAATATTGAAACTGGGTAGTTGATACGTGGAGGTTCATTGTAACAGTCTCTTAATTTTATTTATGTTTAAGATGTACAGTGGTAAAATATTAAAATGTTTTAAATGCTGCTGATGTCAAATTTTGGAGATGAATTTTACACTTTTTTATTTTATTATTAATTTTCATTTAAATATTAAATTTGGTTACAACATAATGTAAAGCTTACTTTGCAAATGACTTCATTAATACCTTCTTGGTATAGAAATCACAATGAAAGATTTTTTAAATCAATTTATACTGTTCATTATTCTCATTCACATGATATGTGATACAGCTCAAAACCATAGGGCAGCTAATTCTGAAGTAAGGATGAACCTTTAAACAATTAATTAACCTAATTTACATAATGATTCTATCTGCATAGCTAAAGGACTAGCAATAGATTATAGGCCATTAACAATCATATTAATAAATAAAACCGAGTTAGAAATACATGAGCCTATATTTCATAGTGAAGAGGCAAAAGTTAGTCATGAAATGTTAGTAACAATATTCAAGAATCAGGCATTAAACAAACTAATAGCATTTAGGCTTCTCGAATTTTTGAAAGGGTAATTATGAATTCGCTGCTTTGTCTCACCTATCAAGCAAAATGGGGCACATATAAGCATACTTGTGTGCATTAGGTAAATTGTTATTATCCTTATTCATATGTGAGCACTAAAAAATTTCTATCCTTGAAATCAGAGCTATTTTGTAAAAAAAAATACCAAGTTCTACAACCTAAATATTTACCAAAATTTTCTTCTTAAATTTAACTACACATTTGTTTCAAAGGAAGATGACAAATATAATTTTTAATAAACTTTTTCATTTACTTTCATTTGCAGTAAGGCAGTTTACATAATGTAAATAGACCAACCCTAAATTTTTGACTTCTTAAATTTTATTAAAAAATATAATTGCCTGAAGTTTAAAAATTTTGAAACTCAAAGAACTGGTCTGCTATTTTTAAACAATTTAATTATGCAAGTGATGCTTAATTATGAAAGACAGCTTGCTTCCTTTAATTCCAAAGATACACTGTGTATAATCTGATTTTTCTAAATGATTTGATTGTACCTCTTCAGACTTCAATGCAAGATTAGTAAGTGAAATTTAAGGAAAGGAAAAAAAGTGATTTATTTATAATGATCATCAATTGAACTCAAATGAGAAATTTTATCATGCCTCTTCTACCCTTTACTCCCATCTTACTCTCCTTTCTCTTCCAGTGACATTCATACGCGTGTGTACACTTGCTCTGGCTCTCTTCTTTTGTACTCTTCTGAAAATACTGATTGATGGAGTGTTGTGATAAGATGTCCAGGAATGGTCTCCAGAGTAAAAGGTAAATGTTTCAGATCCTATTTCCCACTTCATGCTTTTTTCTGAGCCTCTATTCTACTAATGGTTAAACTAAATTTGGCTTTCTTGGATTTCCTAGATTCTAAAAATGTTGGTGTGATTTCTAAAAAAATAAATAAATAAATAAATAAAAAATAAAAAAGAGAGAGAGAGAGATGGATTGCTTAAGTGCAATGAATGGAAAAAAAAAAGATAGCATTTATCCCATTATTCGTAATATCTCACAGAATCTGTGCTGCCTCACTTCACAAATTGGCTTTTACTTGCTTCTCTATGTGATTAAAGTATATCAAACTGAAATGTTAAAGAAAGATTTCAAAGTTAAAAGATGCGAGACTGAATCTTCAACTTTTCATTTATTGACAAGTGTCATTTTTAGGAAATCACTTAACCTTTTCTCATCATGTCTTTGTAAAGTGGAGATGATCATTTTCATTTCCTGGAAATAGGTGTGAATTAAATATAATATGACATACATGGGTTAATAAATGTTAGCCACTAATTTTAACTAGTGTTTCCTCTATTCTGAGAAAATATGTAAGTACCAGAAAGCACACAATTCATGGAATGCCTAATAGTACCACACCCATTAACAATAAACTACATCCCTGAGGGTTATCCAGTACCTCACAGCAGAATGAGAATAGGTTTATTATCTAACATACTCAAATAATGACAGTATTCTACAATATTATACACAAAGTCTGGAAATGGAGTTATCGTCTTGACATTTCAAGAGTATGAAATCCTCTCAGCATTGTCATCTATCAGAAATTAAAATAAATTGGAAAATATCTATGAGTGTTCATAATTTTCCTACATTCTTCACTGAGAATTTTTAGACATATGTATTTCATTAGATGATGTCCAGAACACCATCAATTTATTGAAAAACCCATAAATAATATAAATTATTTTTCTAAGGAACTCGGAGATTGGCTATGACCACTTCCAGGGAGTCAGTTTGGACTTGAAGCACATAGCTTGTCCTTGTTTCATAGTCCAGAGGGGCATTCACATAGATAACACCTGTGATGTTATTAATTCTAAACTTATAGAGAATTAAAATATGATTTCTTGGTCATTTTCTCTACACTACAAGGAAAAATAATTCTCTTTAAAAGGCACTGTGATTTAAAAACACCTATTTATAATAATAATAATGCATAAAAGTGATAACATACTGGCTTTTGGAAACCATGTTCCAGAAATGATCGACATCAGTGTTATCCTAAGCTCATGCCTTGAAATTTTAGGGGTTTTTTTTACATTTGAGAGCAATGCATAGTATACCCATCACTATGGATTCTACTGTACTGAAGGTCTTCAGAAATTCTGTTTTAAAGAAACTCATACAATTTTGTTTAAACATGTAGTTTATGATCTTATTAGATTATTATACTTTCTTATGATGTAATGCAACTTATTATTCTGTATATTCTGCTCTGAACACTTGAGGGAAAACATAATTTAATATGTTGGTTATTTAGAAAACATAATTTATTATTTTAAATGGCTTAAAATATTTTGCCCTGATGTTCATTTTCTAAGAATAAATTGAGCAAAGAGCAGAGCACTTTGGGATATTTTATAATATCCTACTTCTTTTACTTCTGGTATCTTCCTTACTTTAGTTTTCTCCACAGCATTTATTACTACCTAAATGCAATATATTTATCGGTTAATAATTTTTATTGTCTATCTCCATTTATTGGATGTTTAAATCTGTGAGAACAGGGATCTATTTTTTTCATTGGTCTTTCCCTCATAGCTGGGAGAATACTTAGTATGTAATAAATGCTCAATAAACATTTGTTAAGTGAATTAACAACTATTTGTTGAATACATTGATAAATAAATGAACTGATATAAAAAATAGTCATTGTGAGGGAAAAAGAATAATAAGAAGAGCCATTCGGTTATCTTTAAGGAAGAGAACTGATAGCATCACAGAAAAAATCAGAACAGTCTTTTGGCCACACTGCCATCTTTCAGTAATTCGCCAAAATGACCAACACAAAGGGAAGAGGAAAGGCACCTGCTATACATTCTCTAAGCTTTTAGAAAACATGGAGTTGTTCCCTTGGCTATGTACATGCGAATCTACAAGAAAGGTGATATTGTAGACATCAAGGGAATGAGCACTGTTCAAAAAGGAATGCCTCACAAATGTTACCATGCCAAAACTGGAAGAGTTTACAATGTTGCCCAGCATGCAGCTGGCATTGTTGTAAACAAATGAGTTAAGGGCAAGGTTCTTGCCAAGAGAATTATTGTATGTATTGAGCATATTAAGCACTCTAACAGCCGAGATTGCTTCCTTAAACCTGTGAAGGAAAATAATCAGAAAAAGGAAGGAAGCCAAAGTGAAAGGTTCCTGGGTTCGACTGAAGTGCCAGCCTGCTCTACCCAGAGATGTACACTTTGTGAGAATGAATGGAAAGGAACCTGAGCTGCTGGAGCCCATTCCCTAGGAATTCATGGTATGATAGATTTGAAAAACTAAAAGAGAAGACCTCTAATTTAGTAGGTGTCCCTTCCCCCAAAGAAATAGGAAACCTACTGTCCTAATTCATTTGGTGATGTATTATTTAGATTTAGTGTTTTTTTTTTCCTGAAAGACGCAAGGTGGTTTACTGTGCAACAAAGTATAGGCCATTGGTTAGGAAAGGGCATCTGTTGAATTACAGTTATGCTCAGAGAAATTTGATCACTCCTGATTGTGTCATAAATAGCTGTATTTTAGGGATTAGGAACTCTCCTTTGAAGACTGCTACTTAAAAATAGATTGTTTAAAGTGCCCTGTTCTTCGTGAGTTACATAGTGTTTGTGATAATTTGGAACTAGAATTCCTTTTTTATTTCAACCAGGGATAGACATTTATGTAGAGCAGTTGACATGATGTATGGCATTCTAAGTACATTACAGAATTTACTCAAAAAGATTGGAGTAAGCAGTGTTTTTCCTATATTACATAAAGTGTACTGAGTCACAGTTAACTTGCCCAAGGTTCCAGATGCGCAAAGATCTAAGCCCAGGCAGTCTGGCTCTATAATCAGGTCTCAATCCCTAGTATCACATTGCCTCGTATTAGTTGGACCATTGTAAAACTACTTTGCGTAATTTGAGCACGTTTAGGTTATTCAGTTGCTTCCTGAATATTCTTACTTGGATGTGGCACATCTTAAATTCAACATATTCAAAAGGGAGCTGATCACGTCCCATCTTAGCTGCCCTCAGTTTTCTGTCATAGCTATAGCTATAGTATCTGTTTATTTGAAATAAAAACCTTGACTTCTAGTATTCTTTTACCACAAAAAGAAAAAAAAAGAGAAAGAAAGTATCAGAACAGATTGAGAAACCACAACTTAAGTCAGATGTTTGAAGTCTAAGGAAGAGGCAGTTTAGGAATATTTAGAGAGGAGGCACAGCAGCACAGTAGAAACAAAGAGGAAAGCAATAATAAAAGTATAATGTTGAGCACTTGGTACAGGAACAGCAATTTCTCATGTCTCTGATCCTTTTTGTAGTCTAGTCGATCTATCTAACCCATCTGATTTCTAATAACCTTTAGCTTCTTTTACCAAACTGATAAAATTAATCCTATTGCCATTTCTTTCACATTGTCTTTTACTTTTCATACTTACTCTTTTAATACTACCCTAAATTTTTATCTTCATTTGGTCAGTTCTTCTAATCTAGATTGCACTGGGCAATTATAGCATGCCTACATGGAAACCTTTTATAACAAAACCCGAGACACAAATATAGTCAGGAAAATTAATTACATACAACCTTTCATAAAAATCTTGTCCAAAATGCTATGTTCTTTGGTACTATAGTATATATATTGATTGACTAAGTATGAAGCAATATATCTTATTTATAGATGCTCTAGCATCTAATGGTAGTCTATATATTAATTATATGGTCAATAAATATATCTCAATTTATTTTACTCTTCTGTATCTTTTCTGCCTTCTTTTGTTAACAATATTCAGATCTTGCTTGGATAATCGTGCCTCCTCCATTCTCAGTCTAATTGGTTTGTGTAGTGTTGACCCAATCTCTAGAGTATATAGATAGATACATTAGCTATCTCTGGCCAATGAGGACATTTTATTTGTTCTCATTACTCAGTGTTCATGTGTGATATATGTCTCATACAAAGCCAATGAAAGTCAAAACTTTTACTGTTAACTATTAGGAGGGAAAATGTATTTATTTTAGTTTCTTGGTTTTTGGTTGTGTTGTTGTTGTTGTTTTTTTGGCTAGGATTTTAATGTTTGCACCCCATGAGCAGGTTCTTGATGATAATGATACCAACACAAATAAAATAACTTAGGGTTGAAAATAGATCCCCTCCAGTTTGACTAATATTTTAAATACTTAAAGCTTGGTAAACTCATCATGTCATTTATGGGAAAAAAATAACTTTTATTTCTTCTTTATTTAAGATTTCTATCACTTCCAATCAAAGAGTCCTAAGTACTTTATGTAAAACATATTTAGACACTTCTTAAGAAAGATATCTGAGATAACATAATTATATTCTATAAGCAATTTATTTAGTCATTGTTGTAGTGTTAATGTACTGAACAAAGCATAACTTTATTAACTTTGAACAAAAAATATAAATGGCTACCATAAAAAGGAAGGCACTTAACAAGAGTAACACCAAGATTGGTTATGAATAGATGCATTTTATGACATTTTAGATTATAAAGAGATATTAAGACAATATGCCATTGTTCACATTGTTTAGTGGTTGACCATGGCAATTGTGAAAGAAAAACATGAAAAGGGTTAAAATTAGGGAGCTATGGAAACACAATAGTCTCTAAAAAGGCCCTCAATAATCTTCCCCCTGCTGGTATTCCTACCCTTAAGTCTTCCTCTCCTCTTGATTATGGGCCAGAGAGTAACTAGTTTCTAACCAATAGAAATTGGCATGGTAGATGGGATGTCACCTCAGTGATTATGTAACATATGATTATTGCTTATAACTTTATTCTTTCTGGTAGACTCTATTTCCTTTGCTGGATTTAATGAAGTGAATACATGAAATCATTCAAATGACAGGATATTGAAGGTGACAACGACCAATAGCAAGGAACTTAGGCCCTCAGTCCAATATCCCACAAGTAACTGATTCTTACCAAAAACCACGTGAGCTTAGAAATGTACCTGTCTCTAGTCAAGCCTCAGATGAGACCCTAACAGTGGGGAATACTTTATTTCAAACCTGTATGAGACTGAGAACACAGGTGACTAATTCTTAAGCTACAGAAACTTCAAGATGATATATGTGTTTTTAAACTTGTTAAGTTTGTGTTAATGTTGTTCTGCAATAGACAGCTAATACACATAGTTTCAATAACAAGAGTAATGAATTGCTAACTTGTGACAGATCGAATTGGATACAACTTAAGTTTGATATAACAAAACATAGTCATATTCTGGAATAATTTTCATAAACTAAATTTCTTTTTTGTAGAATTAAACATTGCTTAAATTGTTTACTTGTCTGTCTCGTTACTACATGAAATAAGAGCTAGATTTTGTGCTTTCAATAATTAGTTCATTGATCCTTACAAGTTACAGAAATATAAAGTCTGCAGCTAAGGAACTTTCAGCTTTAACATAGAAAAATTCCATATTTTATTTCAAACTTTAACATTTCGTGTGTATTTTTGTACAATCTGGATAGAAATGATTAATGATGAACAAATTAACTGGCAAAATTTAAAAAGGAATTTAAATCCAGTTCATAACATTAAAAGTATTTCAAATTATATTTGTTAGTAAATGTTTAAAACAGATTTACTTCTAGACAAAATATCTCCTCATTAACCTTTGTCTTAATTGTTCCAACATAGTTCTTTCTACCAGAATCAAAACATACCATAACAATGCAATTTTCTCTGAGCTAGAATTAAATGAGCTGCCAGACACAACCCATTTTATCTTGTTTTATGCCATGGAAAGTACCAGTTACATGATTGGGGCAAATTACATATTCCCTTTGGAGTCTCATATAATTTAAATACAAAATGAAGCAAGAAGTCAAGATCCATAAAATCGAATGACAGAAGAGGATAGAAAGATAACAAAATTGAATAGAACAAACTGAACATAAATTCATAGGGAAAGTGGTGGGAATAAAGAATTGGACACTGCTTGTTTTAATTAATAAGTGTAACTAGGAAAACATGGTGGAGTGAGAGATGTCCTCAGATCTCTCCCCTTGAAACAACAACAAACCGAACATCTAAAAATGAACAAAAACCACACTAACTGCACACCAGCACATCTGAGCGTGGATTCTGTGCATAAGAGCTACCACAAGTCAGAATCCCAGGTGTTGGGTGGTGAACTAAAACAAATAAAAAAGCTGTCTCTTGCAGTCGCCAGAGCTCCTTGCAGGAGGAGGGAGAGGGATGAAGGTGGGGCGACTTCCCTGATCAGCCTGCCTGAAAGTGTTGTGACATCTATGCAGGTGGCAGCACGGCCAAGTCATCAGAACAAAAAGCAGAAAAGCAAGATGGCAGAGAAACAACAGTTGATTTTTAATGGACCTGATTGCAAAATCAAGACTAAGCTACAGCCTCCAACTCTCAACCCAGTGGACCCCTCCCTGCATACCCTTCAAGACCGATCATCATGGAGCTTCAGAGGAATCTGAGTAAATGCTGCCAAGACTGTCAGTGACACTGACAAGGAATAAAACTGAAGGTAGTGAGCATTATTAAATAGCTACAAGAAAATAAATTAGGCTTAACATAAAGCAGGGATCCAAGAGGCTTAGACACCACCTACTGGAAACCAGAAGAAAAGCACCTTCTTTGCAGAAAGCTAAAGAGAGACCTTTATATAATAAATCTTCTTTCTGGAAAAATAACAGAATACACTTCCATTAAAGCCCAGGCAGAGAAATAGTCCTTTAAACACCATGAACAATCAAGGTGACAAGGCATCTCAGAATGAAAGAGAAAAATCTACAGAAAATAAGGTTACAGACACAGAAATAGGTGACTTAAATGACAGAGAATTCAGGATGGTACTTCTGAAAAAAACTCAGTAAGTTCTGAAATGAGTCATATCAACAATTTCGGAAATTATAAAACCAACTAGATGAACAGAGCAAGGAGATTGAAACCCTCAAGAAGAACCAAATAGAACTTCTGGAGATGAAGATTATACTGCAGGAGTTTAAAAATGAAATAGCAAGCTTGGGAAATAGAGTCCCACAAATTGAAGAAAAGATCACTGATATGGAAGACAGAAATCTAGAAATAAATCAGAAGGAAGAAGAGAGAAATCAAAGAATAAAAAATAATGAAAGAGAAATACAAGAACTAGTTGATACTATCAGGAGAGGAAACATAAGAATAATGGGCATTACTGAATGCGAGGATATAGAGTAGAGACCAGAAAGCATTTTCAGACAAATAGTGGACGAGACTTTCCCAAACCTAAGGAATGAGCTGGAGCTTGGAATTCAAGAAGTCAGCAGAACATACAATTATCTCAACTCAAAAAGGCCTTCTCCAAGACACATTTTATGAAAGTTATCAAATCAAAGAGAAAAATAAAATTCTCAGGGTAGCCAGGGAGAAGAAAACAGTAATTTATAAAGAAAAACCCATTAGATTATCATTGGACTTCTCAGCACAGACCCTACAAGACAGAAAGGAATGAAATCAATATTTAAATTATTAAGTGAAAGGAACTACCAGTGTAGAATAATGTATCCAGCTAAGCTCTCCTTTAGATATGAAGAAGAAATCAAGACCTTTCCAGACATACAAACATTGAGCGAATTCTCCACTACAAGGCCTAAACTGTGGGAAATACTGAAAGGTGTCAGCTCACCTAAAACAAAATGACAAAACAAACAAACAAACAAGCAAAAAACCATAATTAAAAGTAAAGTGACTACCAGGCAAATAGTAGCATAAAAGTGCAATCCTTACTAAGAAAAGAGCACCATGAGCTTAAATAATAAGAGAATTGCTATAGTAAGATAGTAATGAAAGATCAGCATACATAGGGACAAATTGAGACAATGACGACTGAAAAGGGGAGGATTCAAAGATCCAAATTCGCAAAGAGGAAAGGAGATAAGGCACACACAGAAGAAAATTGACAACTGTATATATATAATTATCATTTTCATATTATATTCATAATAGTAACTACACACCAAAGATTCAGAACTGAAGTATATAACATAAAACAAGAAGAACCAGAGGGAAAACCCACAAAACCCAACAAAAACAAAACAAACAAACAAAAAAACAGAAATACAAGGACAAGAAAGAAATGGAAACATTGAGCAACCAGAAAGCAAAGCACAAAATGCCTATAAAAAGACCTCATATTTCAATAATCACCCTAATTGTAAATGGACTGAATGTCATTACCAATAAAAAGGCACAGAGTTGCCAAATGAATCTAAAAACAAAATCCAACCATATGCGGCATCCAGCAGACACATCTCAGCTCCAAAGACAAATATAGACTCAAAGTGAAAGGGTGGAAAATGATATTTTAAGCAAATGGCATTGAAAGAAAAGCAGGAGTACTAGTATCAGATGAAATAGACTTCAAAAATAAAGATAAATAAAGATACTAAGGGACCCTTCATGATGATAAAGGAAATTATGCATCAAGAACACATAACACTTATTAATATCTATGCTCTCAATCAGGGAGCCCCAAAATATGTAAAGCAATTACTATAGAACTAAAGGGAGAAACAGACCAAAACATTATCATAGAAGGGGACCTAAATACTCCACTGTCAGATATGGACAGATGATCGAAACAGAAAATCAATAAGGAAATCATACCTTTAAGTGAGACTTAAGACCAACTGGACATAACTGACATATAAGAGCCTTCCATTCCAAAACAGCTGCTTATATATGCTTCTCCAGTGCACATGGAACATTCTCAAGGATCAACTGCATACTGGGACACAGAGATAGCTTCAACAAATATAAGGGGGTTGAAATCATACCAACAATATTCTCTGATCATAAGCTTTGAAGCTGGAGATCAACTGTAAAAAGAAATCAGGAAGACCTACAAATACATGGAGATTAAACAACATGCTACTGAAAAAATAGCTGGGTCAGAGAAGAAATAAAAAGAGAGATCAAGAGATGCATAAAAATGAATGACAATGATAGTACAACATACCAAAACTTTTGGGACACGGCAAAAGTGGCAATAAGAGAAAAGTTCATGTCATTAGAGGCTTATAACAAAAAACAAGAATGGGGCCAAATAAACAACCTAATGCTTCATCTTAAAAAACTAGTAAAGGAAGAACGAACGAGCCCTAAAGTCAGCAGAAGGAAAGAAATAATCAAAATTAGAGCATAAATAAATGAAATTGAAAATCAAAGCAACGGAAAAAATAAATACACCAAAGAACTGGTTCTTTAAGAAGGTTAATAAAATTGACAAATCCCTGGCTAACCTCACAAAAGAAAGAAGAGAAAGGACAAAAATAAACAAAATGAAGAATGAAAGAGGAGAAATTATGGCACACTCCTCAAAAATACAAAGGATCATGCGAGAATACTATGAAAAAGTATATAACACCAAATTTAATAACCTAGAAGAAATGAACTTGTAGTTAGAAAAATACAACCTTCCTAGACTGAATCAAGAAGAACTGGAAAATCTAAATAGACCAATCAGCAGTATGGAAATTGAAACAGTCATTAAAAACCTACCAAAATGTAAAAGTCCCGGACCAGATGGCTTCCCCAGTGAATTCTACCTAACATTCAAAGCAGATTTAATACCTATGCTCATTAAACTCTTCTGAAAAATCAAAAAGAAGGCAATACTTCCCAAATCATTGTAGAGACCAGTATCACTCTGATATCGAAACCTGGTAAAGATAATATGAAAAAAGAAAACTACAGACCAATATCTCTCATAAACACAGATGCAAAAATCGTAAATAAGATACTAGCAAACCGAATACAGCAACATAATAAAAAGATTATATGCCATGATCAAGTAGGCTTCATCCTAGGGGCACAGGGATGGTTCAGCATACACAAATCAATTAATGTGATAAACCACATAAACAAATTAAAGAATAAGAATCAAATGATCCTATCAAAAGATGTAGAAAAAGCTTTCGACAAGTACAGCATCCATTTATGATCAAAACACTTAAAAAAATTGGTATAGAAGGAAAGTACCTTAACATAATAAAGGCCATCTATGACAAACCTTCAGCCAATGTTATACTTAATGCTGAAAAACTGAAAACCTTCCCCCTAAGATCAGGAACAAGACAAGACTGTCCACTATTGCTGCTGTTATTCGATATAAGATTGGAGGTCCAAATGAGTGCAATCAGACATGAGAAAGATATAACAGGCATCCAAGTAGAAAACAAAGACAAACTGTCACTATTTGTGGATGACATGATTCTCTATATAGAAAACCCTAAAGACTCCACAAGAACACTACTAGAAACAATAAGCAAATACAGTAAAGTTTCTGTATACAAAATCAATGTTCAAAAATCCATAGTTTCTATACTCTAATGATGAAGTATCAGAAAAAGAAGTGGAAAAAATTATTCCTTTTGCAATCGCAACAAAAAGAATAAAATACCTAGAAATAAATTTAAATAAACAAGTGAAAGATCTATATAATGAAAACTATAAGACCCTATTAACAGAAATCGAAGGAGGTACAAAGAAATGGAAAGATATTTCATGTTCTTGGATTGAAAGAACCAACATAGTTAAATGACCTTATTACCTAAAGTATTATACAGATGTAATGCAATCTCCATCAAAATATGATCAGCATTTTTTAAAGAAATAGAACAACAGAAGCATCAGATTTGTATGGAAGCACAAAAGACCTAGATTTGCCAAAGCCACCTTGAGAAAAAAGAATGAGGATGGAGGCATCACTCTGCCCGGCTTCAAATTATACTACAAAACAACATAGTATTGACAGCAAAATAGACTCATGGACCACTGAAATAGAACTAAGAGTCCAGAAGTAAACTCATATTTATATAGGCAAATAATTTTTGACAAAAAAGCCAAAATCATATAGTGGAGAAAGAAAAGTCTCTTCAATAAATGGTGCTGGGAAAACTGGAAAGCCACCTGTAAAAGAATGAAACTAGACTGCTATCTATCACCACACACCAAAATAAACTCAAAATGGTTAAGGACTCAAATATAAGACCTGAAACAATAAAATACATAGAATAAAATATAGGAACTAAACTCAAAGGCCTTGGACTTAAAGAGGATTTTATGAATTTGACCTCGAAGGCAAGGGAAGTGAAAGCAAAACTAAATGAATGGGACTACATCAAACTAAAAAGCTTCTGCTCAGCAAAAGAAATCATCAACAAGGTAAAGAGACAACCATCTAAATGGGAAAATGTATTTGCAAGCAACCCCTCCAATAAGGACCTAATATTCAGAATAGACAAAGAACTCATATGACTCAATAACAACAAAATCAAATGTTCCAATAAAAAAAAAATGGGCAGAGAACCTGAACAGACACTTCTCCAAACAAGACATACAAATGACCAACAAATACATGAAAAGATGCTCAACATCACTAGCTATTAGGGAAATTCAAAGCAAAACCACAATGAGATAGCATCTCACACCTGTTATAATGGTTATAATCAACAGGACAAGTAATAAAAAATGTTAGAGAGGATGTGGAGAAAAAGGAACCCTCATACACTGCTGGTGGGAGTGCAAATTGGTACAGCTATTATGGAAAACATTATGGAGTTTCCTCAAAAAAACTAACTGATCTACCATATGATCCGGCATTCCCTCTACTGGTTATTTACCCCCCAAAACTTGAAAACTCATATCTGTAAAGATATTTGCACACTGATGTTCATAGCAGCATTATTCACAGTGGCCAGGACATGGAAGCAACCAAAGTGTTCTACGATAGATGGTTGGTACATATATACAATGAAATATTACTCAGCCATAAGAAGAGATTAAATACTGCCATTTGCGACCACATGGATGGACCTCAAAATAATCATAATAAGCGAAATAAGCCAGACAGAAAATGCTGAAAATCACTTGATATCACTTATATGTGGGATATAAACCTAAAAGAAACAAAGGAACAGGACAAAGAAACAGAGACTCAGGGACATGGGCAATGAACTAATGCTTACCAGAGGGTGGGGTGTGGGGAAGGAGGGGAGAAGTAGATGGGATACAGTGGGTCAATTTAGAGGGTAGGGGAAGGGTGAAGTGCATTAAGAGGATCAAGTTATGGTAGCTAAAGGAAACAGGACTTTGAGTAGTAATCACACAATAGAATATACAGATGTTAAATTATAATGTACACATCAAAATTATATAATTGTATTTACCAATGTTACCCCAATAAACTTAAATGACAAAAAATAAAAACTAAAAAGACAACTTAAGAATAGGAGAAAATAAGGGGTCAATATCCAAAAATTTATAAAGAACTCATACAACTCAACACCAAAAGAACAAACAATCCAATTAAAAACAATGGACAGAGAACTTGAATAGGTATTTCTCCAAAGCAAACATACAGATTGCCAGTAGACAAATGAAAATATGTTCAATATCACTAATCATCAGGGAAATGCAAGTTCAAACCATATTGATATATCATGTCATACCTGTTCATTTGGCTATCATTAATAAATCAAAAAACAAGTTTTGGCAAGGATGTGAAGAGAAGGGAACACTTGCACACTGTTGGTGGGATTGCAAACTGTTAGAGCCACTATAGAAAACAGTTTGGATATTCCTCAAAAATTAAAAAATAGAGCTAGATTTTAGTCACATGGGACACACGTTAATAGTTCAACCCCACACATCTACCCTCCAACTTCCAGGACTTCTAGATTTGTGTGAGATAATATCGCCCAAGACCAGGAGGTCATCTTCCTGGGGACAGTGGTTTCCTGGATTGTACTCCTGAATTGGAGAGGGAAAGTCTTTTGAGCAGATCCTTAATGATCCAGTTCTGGAAGATATATACGCCCTCTGTAGGAGACAGGTTTCCTAGGTATTTCTCATCTTTAGACTGCCTGCCACTGCTCAAGAAAGCAAGACTACAGAATTCCCATGACATCTGGCTTCATGGGAATTAGCAACTTTGTTTAGGAATGAAATGCAACCAAAGTGTCGCCCTGAATTTCCCACTTGTTGCCTTGTATATTCCTATAGGGCTGTGACCCTGGGAAGGGTCTCAGGGTGACTGCATACTGACTCATGTGACATGCACATACAGAATTTGCTCTCACTCACCTCACTGCAGGTTTCTTGGACCTATACTTACTTCTATGTGGATAGCTGCCACCCATGACAAATGAGTCATTTTCTGGAGTCAACAGTTTCTTGCACTGTACTCCTGATGTGGAGCAGGGAAGATTGTTTGAACTAGATTCCTTATGGCCCAGGTATGGGAAAATAAACAGGCCCCATGGGAGTCAGATCTCCCAAGTGTCCCTCATGTACAGTCCCCCCAGCAATGCCTGGGAGGGTAAGGCTAAAAAGTTCCTGTTTGACCTGGCTTCAGGAGAATTAGCAACTGTATTTAGGGATAGAATGGACCCAGGTAACCTAGTGTTTCCCCTAGAACACCTAGCTGTGGCCCTATCTATTCCTATACTTGTTGGGTCTTGGGAATACAGCAAGAGATATTGGATGCCCAGTCAGTAAAGCTCTCATATGCTTGGTTCACTATTTAGCTCTCGCCTACCTGCCTCAATCAGGCCTTCCTAGACTGTTGGATGAGGCCTGCCCTCGCCCACCAGGCTGTCTTCCTGAGGCCAATTCTTTCTTAAAATGAGCTATTAATGAGGAGGTTTAAATAACTTCAGATACTGCAAGATCTAGCTCTGGGACTCATGAGATCTGGCTTCAGGGGAATTAGCAACTCTGTTTTGGAGTGGGACAGCCCCAGCAACCTGATGTGCCCTCCATAAGTCTTCCTGTGGCCCAATCTATCTATGTATGACATGGATTAAAAGACCAATCTCTGGGAGCTGAGATACTTAGTCATGAGGCAAGTATGTGTGCAGTTTAGTCCTAAGCACTTGCCCTCAGGCTTCTTGACCTGTTAGGCATTTGTGGACAGTGACCACCCATGACCAGCAGGTGATTTTTCTTGCACTGCACTCTTGATAATGAGCAGAGAAGGTCATTTTAGCCAGATTTCTTAGGTCCCATTTCTGGGAAGATACACAGGCCCTTTCTGGAGATAATTATTCAGGTGTCTCATCCCCAGACCTTCCTGTGCTGATCAAGGGAGCAAGCCAAGGAGTTTTTATGAGATATGTCTTCATAGTAATTAGCAACTCTACTTAGGAGTCATATGGACACTGGAAACTTAGTGTATCCCTCTGTAGTTCCCTATCTCTAAATGGCTCAGACCCAGGGACCAAAACCTATGAGCGTGCATGCCCAATTAGCATGATACACACATACACAGTTTACTCCTGCATACTTGCATCTGTCATCAGGTCCTGTTGGAATATTGGGTAGGGCCTACCCTTGCCTAAGACCATCTTCCTACAGCAAGTTCTTTCTTGCAATTTGCCATTGATGAAGAGGTTTAAATGGTAGTAACCATCAGATCTATATGTTCCTGCTGTCCTTATAGAATTTATCTGGCATTCAGTATTCTTAGGTGTCTCCAAGGAGACCGACCAGGCCAAGAATGGCTACAGAAATTTTATGCCATCTGGCTCTGATATCCCAGGAGATTTGGCTTCATGGGAAATAACAACTCTGTTTTAGAGCAGGATAAACCATGATAGCCAAATGTCCACAAGAAGCTCCTCCTTTTGCCTAGGCTATTACTATATTTTCCAGACCCAGACACCTATTGCAACAACCCAGGCTGCCCAGTCAGCATATAATGCACATACCAAGTTTGCCCCAATGCACCTGTCTCAGTCTTCAGACTCTTGTGGCCTGTTGGATAGTGTCTGCATCAGCACTCCAGCATGTCTTCTTGGGGCCAGGGCTTCTATGCAATGCACCATTGATAATGAGGTCTGAATGGTAATTGTAATTTTAATTGTAATTTTTAGACCCCGTTTGTCCCAGCTGTCCTTATGCAACTTGGAAACTGTCTGGAATTATTCCCAGGTGTCTCCCGTCCCAAACATCCCTGGTCAGACCTGGAATAGCTTCCAAAATCCTACAAGATCTGGCTTCAAGGGAATTAGTAACACTGTTCTGGAGCAGTATGTACCCTGAGCACCCAGCATGTTCCACACAAATCCCCACTGGTACCACATCCAAGCTCTACACAGCGAGGACCCAGGGACCAATCCCAGAGAGCATGGCTACAGAGTCAGAGTAGTAAGCACATGCACGGTTCCATACCACCCATTTGCCCTCAGGTATCCTGGACTTCTAGGCCTGTGCAGAGAGGGGATGACTGTGACTAATAAGTCACCTTCCTGGGGCTAGCGGTTCTCCAGAGTAGGGAAGGTTATTTGAACCAGACTCCTCATGACCAGATTCTGGGAAGATACAAGGGCCCTCTTGGAGACAGGTCTTCCAATTGTCTGTCATCAATGAACTCCTCATCAATGTCCCAGAGTAAAGGCTAATGAGTTCCCTTGAGATATGGCTTCAAAAGAAAATAGAAACTCTGTTTAGAGGTGGATGGACTCCAATCACCTCTAGTTTTGTTCCTCAGAAGTCCCTACCTGTGGTCTGGTCTATTCCTGAAGGGACCATACCCTTTAACATGGATGCTGAGTCTTGCAACATGCTCTTGCACAGTTTGCTCAAGCATACTTTCCTTCAGGTATCCTGGACTTCTAGGCTTGTGTAATAGGGGCCAACCATAACTATCTGGCCATTTACCTGGGGTTAGTAACTCCCTGCAATTTACTCTTGATGAGGAGCAAGACAATTTCTTCTAGTTAGAGCACTTAATGGGTCCATTCTGGGAAGATACACAGGCCATCTGTAAGAGGAAGACATTCCAAATGTCTCTCATTCATGGACTTTCTGCCACTGCCTGGGAGGACAAGGCTAAGAAATTTCCATGACTTCTGGCTTTTTTGGAATTAGCAGCTATGCTGAGGAGTGAGATAGACCTTGGGAGATCTGTGTGTCCCCAGATCCCTGCCTGTGGCCCTGTATATTCCTATATGGTCCAGACAAAGAAACTGATCCCTGGGAGCCTTGACATTGAGTTAAGTGACATGAGTATGAATGATTCCTTTTCTTGCACATGCCCTCTGGCCTCGTGGACCTCTAGGCCTGTGAGTACTGTTGCCAGCCATGACAAGCAAGCATCTTCCTGGAAGTAGCAGTTACCATACAGCACTCTTGATGCACAACAGAGAATGTTGTTTGAGCCAGACCCCTTATGGCCCAGTTCCAGAAACACAGGTCCTCTCTTGGAGACAGATTTCCTAGGTAATTATCAGCAGTGTATTCCCAGGCAATGTCCAGCAGCTTAAGGCTAATGAGTTCCCCTGAGATCTGGTTTCAGGAGAATAGAAACTTTTTCAGAGGCAGATGGACCTGGACAGCATGGTGTGTACCCCAAAAGTCCCTGGCTGTAGCCTGGTCCATCCGGACTGGAGATCAATCCCATAGAGTCTGCATGCCAGTCAACACAGCAAACACATGTGCAATTTGCTCCCACACTCTTGTGCATCCTGCACTTCTAGGCTGTATGAACAGGGCTTCCAATGACTAGCCATAAAGGCAAAGGAATTCCTATGGTATCTGGCTTCATGGATTTTAGAAATTTAGATTTGGATCATGATAGACCCTGGCAGCTCAGTATATCCCCAAGAACTACCCACCTGTGGCCCTGTCTAACCCCACAGCAGTGGATCCTGGGACAAACTCTAGGGAGCCTGAATGCTGAGTCATGTAGCATTGGCACATACAGTCAGTATACTCCTGAGCACCTGCCTCAGTCACCAGGCCCTCTTGGACTGTTGGATAGCGCCTACATTGCTTACCAGGCCATATTCCTGGGCCAGTGCTTTCCCATAATGTGCCATTGTTGAGGTCTTTTGAATGGTGGTAATCATCAGACACCAAAAAATGGCTGTTCTGTCCTTATGGGACATGGGCCTTGTCTGACAAGCAGCCATGAAATTCTGTGATATTTCCAAAATCCTGTGATATTTGACGCTGAAATCTCATAAGCTGTGTCTCAAGGGGAATTAACAATGCTATTTTGGAGCAGAATGGACACTGAGAGGCTGATATGTTCTCCAGAAGTCCCTATCTGTAGCGCAGTCTTTCCCTATAAGTTATAGACCTGTCAGGCTTCACCATTTTCAAAGGTTATTAGAGGCATCCAAGGGACTGATAAGGCCAAAGTATCCATTATGATGGTAAACATAATTGCTCACACATCACCCATGCCAACCAGGTGTTGGAATTAAACAGCATAGTTGCAATCCTAGTTTTGACTCTATGAACCTCAATTTCTCCATTTAAAAACTGACTTTATAAATAATTATTTCTCCATATTAGTGCATGATTTAACAAGATACCTTACATTAAAGTGATTAACAAGGTCCCTGGCACATTTTGGTCAGTTACTATTTTAGTTTTATAAAGTTCTCTTAAAAGCAAACCATTCATTTTTCTTCTATAGCAATGTCAGGTAGTATAATATATATACTAATCAGTAATCAGTGTCTGGGGAAACAATTTCTTGTCCCAAGACTCTCTTAGCTCCTGAAATGCACTTTTGATTTTGAAAATAATGATTGAAGGATGCAGTAATATCTCCTCAAAGGGAGAGGTCAGACCTTTCATGATGACATGTGTGGGTTCCTGAAGGAGCCAAAATAGCAAGTGAAAAGACTTTAACATGCCAGGAGATCCTGCTGGGGGCTGTCAGAGTCCATTAACTGGTGCCACGCGTAAACTTCTGCCACCTGTTTTTAGACGGGTTGATCTTTATGATGTAATTGATGCTTCAGAATTCTCCATGGGATTGGACTGAGATTAGATTTTTTTTTTAAATTAATTTTTAGAGCAGTGCTAGTTTAACAATAAAATTGAGAGGAAAGTACACAGATTTCCCCTACCCCCACACATGCAAGCCCTCCCTCATTATCAACATCTCCTACCAGAGTGGTACATTTTTTACCAAGAATGAAACTACACTGATGCATCATAATCATTCAAGGTCCATTGTTTACCTTATGGTTCACCCTTGGTGTTGTACATTATATGGATTTGGACAAATATATAATGATGTGCATTCATCATTATGGAATCACACAGAGTAGTTTCATTGCCCTATAAATCCTCTATGCTCCACATATTCATCCCCTCCCCTTTTACCAATCCCTGACAACCACTGAAATTTTAGTCTCCATAGTTTTGCCTTTTCCAGAATGTCATATAGTTGTCATCATACAATATGTAGCCTTTCATATTGGCTTCTTTCTCGTTTTAATAGCTCATTTCTTTTCAATGCTGATTCCAGGCACTTTTTAAATTCTTTTTAGAGATGCCATAGATCTTCCTGAAAACTTTTCTTTAGTATTTATTATAGACAGATTTGCCGATAACAAATTTCAAAAGCTTTATTCTGTTTGAAATTTTATTTTTTCTCCTTTAAGAGATATTTTGCAGTGCAGAGAATTCTAAATGATTTTTTTCTTTTAACACTATCTTTTTTCACTTGTTTTTCATTCGCCTCATTTGTGACCACAAATCTTCATCCATTCTATCTTTATCTAATTATAAGTAATAAACTTTTCTCTTGATATTTTAAAATTTTTTCTTTATATTATTGTTTTTCAATAATTTGGTTATGATGTACCTTGCTTTGGTTTTCTTTCTTTCTTTTCTGCTTAGACTTCTTGGTTGTGTAGATCTATAATTTTCATCCAATTTTAAACACTCTAAAATTATTTCTTCAAATATTTCTGTACCTCCTCTTATTCTATAGGACTCCACTTACATATATGTTAGACATTTTAGTACTGTCTCATGGATTTCTGTAACTTTTTTATTTTCCAGTATTTTTTATTTTCTGTTTTATTTTGGGTAAGTTCTTATATCTTCAGATTTATATTTTTTTCTGCAGTTTAATCTCCACTTAATTCTATTCTTATTCCATGAAAATTTTATTTTTTACATTATAGTTTTTATTCTTAGATTTTTTACCATTTTAACCATTTTTTAGTTTCAAATATATAGTACATTGATTAGACATTTATATAATTTATAAAATGATCCCACTAATTGCTCCTTCTTTCCTCTGCTTTTCCACCTAGTCAATATACTAGTGCTAACTGCATTCCCTATGCTGTGCTCTCCATTCTCATGACCATCTATCAACTACTAATTTGTACTCCTTTAACCCTTCACCCCATACTCCTAACTTCCCAACCCCCTATCACCTCTGTCCATCACCAAATTGTCCTCTTTATTTATGAGTCAGGTTTTGATTAGTTTGTTCTTTTTGTTTCTTAGATTCTGCATATAAGTGAAATCATATGGTATTTATCTATCTCTGTCTGACTTATTTCACTCAGCATAATAACCTCCAGGTCCATTCATGTTGTTGTAAATGGTAGGATTCCATTTTTTTTAATGGCTGAGTAATAGTCCGTCGTAGATATAAACCATAACTTCTTTATCCAATTGTCTGTTGATGGACATTTAGGTTGCTTTCATATCTTGGCTACTGCAAATTGTGATTCCATAAATATGGGCTGCATAGATCTTTACAAATTATTGTTTTGGTTTTCTTTGGATAAATACCCAGAAGTACAATTTCTGGGTCAAACGGCAAATCTATTTTTAATTTTTTGAGAAACATCTAGACTATTTTTCATAGTGGCTGTACCAATTTGCAATCCCACCAACAATGTATGAGGGTTTCCTCTTCTCTACATCCTCGCCAACATTTGTTGCTCTCTGATTTATTGATGATAGCCATTCTGACATGTGTCAGAATATTTCATTATGATTTTAATTTGCATTTCTCTGATGATTAGTGACCTCAAATATCTTTTCAAATGTCTATTTGCCATCTGTATTTCCTCTTTGGAGAAGTATCTGTTCAGGTCTTCTGCACATTTTTTCATTGTATTGTTTGTTTGTTTGTTTTGAGCTGTATGAGTTCTTTATATATTTTGGATATTAACCTCTTAGCAGATGTATCATTAGCAAATATCTTCTCCCAATCAGTCAGTTGTCTTTTTGTTTTGTTGATGGTTTCCTTTGCAAACAAAAACATTTTAGTTTGATGTAGTCCCATTGTTTATTTTGTTCGTTTGTTTCCTGCGCCCAGGGAGATAGATCTGAAAAGAAATTACTGTTAGTAATATCAGAGTGTTTACTGCCTGTGTTTTCTTCTAGAAGTTCTATGGTTTCAGTTCTTACATTTAGGTCTTTAATCCATTTTGAGTATATTCTTGTATATGGTGTAAGAAGATATTGCAGTTTCTATCTTTTTTTTATCTTGCATGTATCTGTCCAATTTTCCCAGCACCATTTATTGAAGAGACTAGCTTTACCCCATTGTATATTCTTGCCTCTTTTGCCATATATTAAGTGAGTGTATAGGTATGGATTTATTTCTGGGCTCTCTATTTTGTTCCATTGGTAAATATATCTATTTTTATGCCAGTATCATGCTGTTTTGATTAATGTAGCCTTGTTGTATAGTTTGATATCAGGTAGTATGATACCTCCAACTTTGTTCTTCTTTCTCAAAATTGTCCTGGCTGTTCAGGGTCTTTTATGGTTCCATATAAATTTTAGGATTATTTATTCTAGCTCCCTGAAAAACGCCTTTGGTATTTTCATAGGGATTGCATCGAATCTATAGATTGCTTTCGGTAGTATAGTAATAATGTTGATTCTTCCTATCATGCTTTCATTTATTTGTATCTTCTTCAATTTCTTTTTTCAATGACTTATAATTTTCTGAAAACAGGTCTTTTACTTCTTTGGTTAATTAGATTCCCATGTATTTTATAATTTTCTATGCAATTGTAGATGGGATTGTTTTCTTAATTCTCTTTCCGAAAGTTCGTCATTGGTGTATAAGAATGCCACTGACTTCTGAATATTTATTTTGTAACCTGCTACTTTTCTGAATTCATCGATCAGTTCTAACAGTTTTTTGGTGGAATCTTTAGGGTTCTCTCTATATAGTATCATGTTATCAGCAAATAACCAGAGTTTTACTTATTCTTTTCCAATTCGGATACCTTTTATTTCTCTTTCTCATCTTATTTCTGTGGCTAAGACTTCCAGTACAATGTTGAAGAAAAATGGCCTTTATTATGTTGAGGTATGTTCCCTCTATTCCCACTTTGCTGAGAGTTTTTATCATAAATGGATGCTGTATTTTTTCAAACTTTTTCTGTATCTATCAATATGATCATATGGTTTTTATCTTTCAATTTGTTAATGTGGTGTATCACATTAATTGATTTGTGGATACTCTACCAACCGTGCATCCCAGGAATAAATCCTGCTTGATCACAGTGTATGATATTTTTAATGAATTGCTGAATTCAGTTTGCTAACATTTTGTTGAGGATTTTTGCATGTTTATAAGAGATAATGGCCTATAGTTTTCTTTTTTTGTGATGTCTTTGTCTGGTTTTGGAATCAAAGTAATAGTGGCCTCATAGAAGGAGCTAGGGAGCCTTCCCTCTTCTTGAATATTTTGGAATAGTTTGAGAAGAATAGGTGTTAATTCTTCTTTGAATGTTAGGTAAAATTTGTCTATGAAGTCATCTGGTCCAAGACTTTCGTTTTTTGATTATTGATTGTATTTCATTAGTGGTACTCAGTCAGTTTAGATTATCTGTTTTGTCTTGACTAAGGCTTGGGAGATTGTATACTTTTAGTATTTTTTATGACAGCTTGTATTTCTGTGGAGTTCATAGTTATTTCTCCTCCTTTATTTCTGATTTTATTGATTTGAGTTCTCTCTCTTTTATCCTCGATGAGTCTGGCTAAGGGTCTGCCAATTTTGTTTATCTTTTCAAAAAACCAGCTCTTAGTTTCATTAATCTTTTTTATTGTTTTTTTCTAGACTCCATTTCATTTATTTCTGCTCTGATCTTTATTATTTCCTTCCTTCTATTCACTTTGGACTTTGTTTGCTGCTCTTTTTCTAGTTCTTTTAAGTGTAAGGTTAGATTGTTTATTTGAGCTTTTTCTTGTTTCTTGAGGTATGCCTATATTGCTATGAATTTCCCTCTTAGGACTGCTTTAGCTGTGTCTCATTGATTTTGAGTCATTGTGTTTTTATTTTCATTTGTCTCTAGGTATCTTTTGATTTCTTAATTGATCTCGTTAATAACTCATTCATTGTTCAGTAGCATGTTATTTAGCCTCCATTTGTTGGTGTATTTTCCTGTTTTTTTCTCTGTAGTTGATTTCTAGTTTCATACCATTATGATCGGAAAAGACCGCTGATATGATTTCAACATTCTTAAATTTATTGATACTTGTTTTGTGTCCTAATGTGTGGCCTATCCTGGAAAATGTTCCATGTGCACTTGAGAAGAATGTATATTTTGCTGCTTTGTGGTAAAATGCTCTGAAAATATCTATTAAATCCACATGGTCTAGTGTGTCTTTTAGGCCTATTGTTTCCTTGTTGATTCTTTGCCTGGAAGATCTGTCCATTGGTGTCAATGGGGTGTTACTGGGTCTGTGGGGCATTACTGTGTCAATGGGGTGTTATCAGTGTGTTACTGTTAATCTCTCCTTTTATGTCAGTCAATAATTGCTTTATATATGTAGGTGCTCCTATGCTGGGTGCTGTTATATTTACTAGGGTGATGTCTTCTTTTTGTATCAATCCCTTTATCATTATGTAATGCCCTTCTTTGTCTCTTATTATAGACTTTGTTTTAAAGTCTGTTTTATCTGATATAAGTATTGCTATCCTGGCTTTTTTTTAATTTCCATTTGCATGAAATATCTTTTTCCATCCCTTTGCTTTCAATTTGTGAGTGTCATGTGATCTGAAGTGAGTCCCTTGTAGACAGCATATGCATGAGTCTTGTGTTCTTATCCATTTGGCTACCCTATACCTTTTGATTGGAGCATTTAACTATTTATATTCAAAGTAATTACTGATAGATACATAGTTACTGCCATTCATATTTGTTGTTTCTACTTTCTTTTTTACAGTTTCTCTTTTTAAAGAAGTCCCTTTAACATTCTTATATAATACTGGCTTATTGGTGATGAATTCCTTAAGCTTCTTCCTGTCTTGGAAGCTCTTTACCTTATTTTCCATTTTAATTGAAAGGTTTGCTGGGTAGATTGTTTGTGGTTGTAGATTCTTGTTTTTTCATAATGTTGACTCTTTCTTTGCCAGTCCCTTCTGGTCTGTAAAGTTTCCATTGAAAAATTAGCAAACATTCTTATGGGAGCACCCTCGTAAGCAATTAGCTGCCTTTCTCTTGCTGCTTTTAAGAATTTATTTTTATCTTTGACCTTTGGTGTTCTAAATATGATGTGTCTTGTTGTGGATCTGTTTGAATTCCTCTTGTTTAGGACTCTTTGTGTTTCCTGAACTTGTATTTCTAATTCCTTTGCCAGGTTAGGGAAGTTTCTGTCATTATTTCTTCCAATAGACTCTCAGTCCCTTGCTCTCTCTCCTCTCCTTCAGGTACTCCTTTGATGTGGATATTGTTATGCTTCATGTTGTTCCAGAGGTCTCATAAACTATCCTCATTTTTTTAAATTCTTTTTTCTTTTTGTTGTTCTGATTGGGTGTTTTCTGCTACCTTGTCTTTCAGTTTGCTGATTTGATCTTCTGCTTCATCTAATCTATTGTTGAATCCTTCTAGTGTATTTTCATTTCAATGATTGTATTCTTCATTTCTGTCTAGTTCTTTTTAATTGTTTCTATGTCCTTTTTTATCTCTTACTATCTCTCTGTTGAGCTTCTCATTGTGTTTATGCATTCTCCCCCTAAGTTCATTGAGCACCCTTATAACCATTATTTTAAACTCTATTTCTGGTAGTCTGCTTGCTTCCACTCCATTTAGCTTATTTTCTGTAATTTTCTCCTGTTGTTTCATTTGTGGCATGTTTCTTGGTTTTCTCATTTTATTAGACTCTCTGTGTTCATTTTTATGTGTCAGGAATATTTGTTCCATCTCTCAGCCTTAGCCAGATGGCCTTATGTGGAAGATATCCTGTGTGGCCCACTCTCCCTGGGGCTCTGGACATGATCTTTGTATGGGTTGTGCATGATTTTCTTTTGCTGCCAAGACTTTATTATTGTTTGTACATAAGTAGATGGAGTTAACACTCGGGCTAACTAATTGGGGGAATTGGCTGCACCCACAGGTGAAGAGTTGCTGTGCGGAAGCTGACCCCACTGAGTGGAATTTGCCCTAGCATGCTTATGTACTTTTTGCAACCACCCTTTGTGTATACCACTAATGAGGCTTGTCAGGAGTTGCTCTTTTGTGGTCTGGTGCCAGCCTCCAAATGCATGGATTTTCTGGCCCCTCAGAAGGGGATCCCCAGCAGGCCAAGTCAGATGCTGCTTTTGATTTTTTAGGGCTACCCAATGGGAACTACAAAGTGATTGCATGCAGATGATTGTTGCTTATGCTCTATCTATAGGTAAGTGAAAGAGACAATGCTATAGGCAGCAGTCTGGTTAACCCCCATCCCTGACCTAGGGGAGAGGGTACCAGTGCTCCTCCAGGTCTGACACTGCCTGTCAGTTGCCCATAAGTCTCTGAAACTTGAAAAGCCTCTGGGTGATACACATGTTGGGTGATGCAGGGACCCCGGGAGTCTCCTGGGTCTACTGAGTAAATTTCCCCTGATATTTCAGTGTCATCTTATATGCCAGTTTTGTCTCTGTGGTTCCCTGTACAAGTTTCCAGTCATAGCAAAGTCAGCTACTGCCCACCATGGGCCTGAGTGCACTACCCCAGGGCAGTGGAAGCTGCCTATCAATGTGAGACGGGCACTTTGTGTATAGAATGTGACAGGATCTCAGGGAGACAAGAGCCACCAGGCCACTACAGACCCCTGCAATCCCCTCAAGAGATATTGTAGCTCATACAGGCAGCAGTGGTCTGCCCACAACTGTTTTCCCTGAAAAGAGCTCATTGCTCTAGCCAAGGTTTGTTGCCTATGCAGACTGTGCAACCCCAGAGCCAAGCAGGGCACTGGAGGCTGCCTGTCAATGGGCTGCAGGAACTTTTTGGCTTGGGTGAAGCTGAATCTCAAGGAGCCAAGGTCTGTCTGGTCAATACAGACTTGGGTTGCTGCAACTTCTGTGCCCAGACATTCCCACTGAAGTCACAGATCACAGTGAGACCAGTTGCTGTCTGGGGCAGTCTCATAGACCCCTTTCCTCCCCCAATGCAATATTGCAACTCTTGCAAGCAGCAGAGGTCTGTCTGTAACTGATTTCCGTGCAGTGCCAGCCCTGTGCTAGCCAGTTTGTTGTCTTGTGAATTGAGGGGCGGGAGGCAGGGTGGTGGCAGTTCACTGTCAATGGGCCACCTGGGGCAATTTGTGGTGCAGCAGGGTCTCAAGGAGACAATGACAATCAAATCAATACAGCTTCAGTCTTGCTGCAACTTCAGTAACTGTTCGCATGTTCTGGCAGAAGTCCCAGATCACAGCAAGATCAACTGCTGCCTGGGAC
Source organism: Rousettus madagascariensis (assembly GCA_028533395.1). NCBI lineage: Eukaryota > Metazoa > Chordata > Mammalia > Chiroptera > Pteropodidae > Rousettus > Rousettus madagascariensis. The sequence continues at coordinate 78,916,210 of CM052794.1, read as the reverse complement.
CTGCCCACTGATCCCTGATACCTGCCCCAAGATCGCCTTAGCTGCAGTGATCTGCCTAAAACTATCTTGGAAATGTGGGCTCACAGAGCTGGCCACCAGCTGAGAATGTGTGGCCCTGAATAGGCACAGGGCAAGGCAGCAGTCCAGCAACAAAAGCCCCAGGCAATCTGCAGGTTGAGTGGGGCAGGCTGAAATCCTCAGGCCAGCAGCTTCCTAATAGCCCTGTGGGAGGGGTCTGTACAGTTTACCTGGCAAGATCTATGGATTGCCTGGAAGGGGAGCTGGATTAAGGCACAATGGTGGCTATCCTTCCAGTCCTCGTTCTGTTGCCTAGTAATGCAGACTTTCTCAGTATTAATCCTGTGAGCACCTCTGACACACTGCCAGTGTCCCAGGTGAGTATCCTCAGGTCAGAAAACCTATTAGTGGGTCCTTCAAAGGGGTGTCAGGTTTCAGTCTCCTTCCTTCTCACCCAGGTGGCAGAAATCCCCTCTAGTTTTTACAGAGTTTTTGAAATATCCTCTTCCCTGGGCTGGGAAGCCCCCAAATGCGGCCAAGATCCTCTTCTTTCAGGAGAACTTCTGCAGCCTCACTCTCCCTCCTGGTAATCTTCCACCACCCGTGAGTGCAGGTCCAGCCTATTTTGTGGCTTTGCCTCTGTTACCGGCTTCAATGTGGCTCCTTTATATTATCAGAGATTGGTGAAATCAGCTGGATTTCAGGTGATTCTCCACATTATTTTATAATTTGGTTGTAATTTCAATGCAGACCTGGGAGGAGGTGAACCCTGCATTTACCTAGTCTGTCATCTTCCCAGTACTCCTCCTTAGATGTTTCTTGTGATTCATTATTATATCTTCTATTCTTATTATATTTATGTTTGCCATTAAATTATTATATATATGTACATATATATATTTAGCATGTTTATGTTAGCTGTTTTAATATAGTTATCTGATAATTCCATTATGCCTGCCTGCCTTCTGGATATCTCCAGATATTTGGTTATGAATCAAATTTTCTTAATTTTTACCTATCTAATAATTTTTGATTCATTGATGGAACTTTTACATTTGCGAGTACTGAATTTTGTATTACTATGAAAAGTTTTTCATGTTCTGTTTGGTCCCTTTTGTTTGTGCTGTGGTCTTGAAATTGCCTTCAAAGAGAAAGCCAGGGCGATTGTAGGGCTCACCTCATACATTTCCTTATTTCAGGAATTAGTTGTCTATTGCATGTCCAATACATAAAATTAGTGTGTGTGTCTGTGTGTGTGTGTAGTTTTGTAATTGTATATATTTGGAGATTAAGTCCAAAGTCTGTAAGATACTTTTAAAGAAAAAGCATTGAACTTCAATCCAGATGGCATGTGTTCTAGTCTCAAATTATTCACAACCACAGGTGTATTGAAATGTTGCAGAAATATTGCAAAATCAGACTGACAATAAACCAACCACCACTAGGAGTTAGAGAACTCAGGTTTATTACGCTGGTGATCCGAGAAGAGCTAGCGCTCTGAAGATCTGGGCCCCGAGCTCAGGGGCAACTTTCCTTTTATAGGGCTTATCTGAGCTACTAGACTTGGTTTGGGCTGTTTGATTGATTTGTCCTTAGGTGATTAGAGACCACAGGAGTTGCTATGGGGTACAGGTGGGTTGAGGGAACAGTTTCTATGGGCTATGGACAGTTAACAGAGCATAAGATTTTCAGACAGGAATTTAGGCAATACATCTGTTATCTAGACAGAACAATCAAAGGGGAAGGCGAGTCCTCAGTTGATTTCGAGATCACTCTGCCCTTCAGCCTATGCAGCAAGCATGTCTACATGATTACAAGGTTAGCCATTTGAGTAGAAAATTCCTCTTCAATACCATTCCTCTGAGCTTAGATGTACCATCTCAAAAAAGCCTTTCTTGACCTCACTGGATTGGCCTGGTACCTCTGTCATATGCTTTCCTAGTGCCATGGATTTTCTGTTTTGTAGGTCTATCCCAGTTGTAATTATGGGTTTGTTTGTCATCTCAGAGAGACCATAAGATCTTAGAGGGCAGAAGATATCATGCCAGTCTTATTCACTACTCTGCAGAGCCTAAAACAGGACTCTGATCACAGGCCTTCAAAAATACTTATATAATAAATCTGTGTAAATTTAAAAAATAAGTTTATCATATCAGTTATTATTGCCAGCTCAGTAACCTTGGAAAATATCTATAGAACCCCTATATCTCAATTTATTTTAAATCTGGAAATTGAAGAGATAGATGATTGGATACTATAAAGGTCCTCATATACTCTAAAATCTGTTTCTTTAATTTTACTTGATTATTATAACTATTTAATAAGGAAGAAAAGACAATAATTTTCAGATTATAAATTAGAAAAACAATTTCAAAGAGATTGTGTCTAAGGTTACATATATAAATAGTAGAGAAGCTGGGACTCATATTCATTTAGCAATTAATAATACTCTAATTGAGATATCCCTTCTATCATAACTTAACCCCTCCTTACATGTTTTTCTGTATATTTGTGCCCTTCTTCCTCACCTAGATTGTCAGTTTCTTGAAGGCCAAATCCCTGCATGTGGCCTAAACGGAGTAATGGACAAAAAATATATATATTTATTTATTCAATTTGATTCTCTATAAAAAACTTAAATTTGGGCTGCACATCTGGAAACATTCCTTCTTAAATCCCTCTGTACCCCATGTGCCATACAGGACTTGTCCTGGTGTAAGTGATCAAAGCTGGCTGTTAGATAAATGGATGATTGATGTATCAGAGTTCCACACACTTGACTTTCCAGTCTAAATGCTGCCACACCATAACCAGGTTCTATCTAGAAGAATGGGATAGGAAGTCCAGGTACAGGTACTGGGAAGTCCATGTACAGATGTGTGGATTTCATTCCTCCTATCTCTCCTTTTTCAATTTTCTATCCTGGCACTAGATTAATTTTTCTCAAAGCCTTACTTAATCAGATGTTAAAACCCCCTGTGCTTTATACAAATGCATAGATAACATAAATGTGTAAATCTGTGGTTATAAAACAATAGAATGGGTGATTCTTGTAGCAAATCAGAGTTAAGCAGGCCTGTTAATAAAGTTAATTTTCAAATGATAATAAAACATAGTTCTGAGCAAATCAAACATGTGTACATTGACCCCAGCCTGTGGTCTGTGAATTTGTAACCAACCCTGCTATGAATAATTTACTCAAAAATGCATTTCTCAAAAGTCTTCAATGTCTTCTATCTAGTTATGTGAGAATATCCAGATTTCCCTGGAATCTGGGCATACAGGGTCCTCCAAAGGTTGGTTCCAGCCTGCCTTCCCAATTTCTTCTTCCTTCTGTTCCCTTATATGTCATCCCACATTCCTTTTTAACTCTGCTATTGGCTGTTCGTCCAAGCAGCTAGCACTTTGTCATCTAATTCTGCTCATGTCATCCCATTTGCCTGTAATATGTTCTCAGCCCTTTGTCTAATGCAGGAATTCAGGACCTGCCTCAGCTACATTCTCCACAATTACACTTTTTAAAATGACTCCTGCAGAGTGTGTGTATAATTTTGTCCCTTATATTTGCATAACCCTTCAGAGGACATTTTATTTATCCCTTGAACCCATTTTATGTATCTTCACCACCAATTTACAGATAAGGAAACTAAAACATTGAAAGCTAAGTGAGTTGAGTAAGGCTCTATAGTTATCATCTTCACATATGGCCTTTCTGTAAAATTTTACCTGGTCTTACACATCCAGTGTTAATCTACTCTTCTACTCTTCCTTTGAGTTTTAAAATTGATGGCATGTGCCTTATCTTTCTGATTTTTGTACTTCCACAGCACTCCTCCCAGTGCTCAGCAGATAGTAGATGATCAATGAATGTTTGAGATTTTAATAAAGTTTATACTAAGTAGATGTATGTGTGTGTAGTGTGTGAGCAGGAGACAACATCCAGAGCAAGCTGTTGGGAAATAGAAAGAAAGAGGGCTTTTAAACCTAGTAATATGATTCAGGTAACATAGTGTCATTATTCCTCTGCACTAGGCATTGATAGTTGAAACTTGCATTCAGGACTAGTTTCCCCCAAATTTATTCTTTTTCATCTTTAATTTCTCCATTGATGATGACTGCATGGCAGCCACTGAAATAGGCTAGACTCAGCAACAAAGTGTCTCCCCAAAATCCCTGCCTGTAGCTAGATCTATCTGTACATGGACAGGACCCAAGGACTGATTCTAAGGAAACTGAATGTTTTAGTTTTAATAGCTTGCACATGTGCAATTCATGGTAGACCAATTGCCCTAATCATAATGCCTTCCAGGACTGTTGAACAAGGCCTGCCCTAGTCTACCTGCCAGTGGTTCTCCTCATTGTGCCATTGATGAACAGATGAATTGTTCTTACCCTAAAACTCCATAAGGTCCTGCTGTCCTTTTGCCCTCCTGTCTGGTAATTATGATTCTTAGCTGTATCGTATCCCTTAAAGCCTTGATTAACCTGGAATTTTTTCGCAGATTGCACATGATCTGGCTCTAAGATTATGCATGATATGGCTTTGGAATTAGTAACTCTGCTTTGGAGCCAGATGGACCCTGGAAGACTGGGGTGTCCCCTAGAACTTCCTACTTGTGGCCCAGAATATCCCTACATGACCTGACCAAGGGACCAATACTGGAGAGACTACAAGCCCAGCCAGTGCAGCACACACATGTGCAGTTGGCTCCCATCCCACTGGTTTTCAGACATCCAGGATTTCTAAGCCTGTGAAAAGGGTGCCACCACAGCTTAGCAGTCCATATGTCTGGGGTTTGTGGTTCCCCACACTTCAATATTAGTGGAGAAGTTTAAATGGTAATTATGATCAGACCACATAAGGGCCTGGTGTCATTTTGCCCTAGGGCCTGTCTGGAAATCATGATTTTCAGCTTTTTCTCAACCCATGGAGCACTGATTAGACCAGAATCATGTACTAGATCCTATGAGATCTGGCTCTGCAATCCAAGGAGATTTGGATCAGGGGAATTAACAACTCTGTTTTGGAGCTGCATGGACCCAGGCAGCCTGGTGTGTCCCCCCAGATACACCTACTTTTAGACACACCTTTACTACATGGGCCAGACCCAAGAGCTATCTTAGCCAAGTGCAATTGGCTCCCACACCACTGACATTCAGGCCTCCAAGATATATAGGCCTGTGTGTACAGGGGCCACCCTGGCCAGTAGGCCATCTTCCTGGGCCAGTAGTTTCCTGCACTGCATTTCTGATGAGGATGCAGTGAAAGTCTTTTTAGCTAGACATTTTATGAACCTCTACCTGGGAAATAGATACACGGAGCCTCTGTGGAATGAAGTTTCTCAGGTGTTTCTCTTGAGGTGACTTATCAGCATTTCCCAGGATGGCAAGTTTAAAGTATTCCCATGAGATGAGGCTTCAGGTGTACAAGCATCTCTCTTGTGGAATAGGACCTTGTTAGTGCAGTCTGCTCCCTGAAGTTTCTACTTGTGCCCAGGTAAGTCCCTAAAAGACCAGGACCTATGGACTGATCTCAGGGAGCCTAGATGCTGGATCATGCTTCCCTGTACATGCAAAGATCACATCTGAGTACCTGCCCTTAGTCATTAGGACATCCAGGACAATAGAATAGGGCCTATCCTAGTCTATCAAGTATTATTCTGGGGCCAGCAGTTCCTAGTACTTTGACATTAATGAAGTGGTTTGAATGGTGGTTATGGTCAGACTTCATAATGTCCTGCTCTTCTTCTGCCCTGAGGCCCCAGGCAGTTATGATTCCCAGCTGTTACTTATTCCATTGAGCCATGGTCAGGCCTGGAATGGCTTCCAGGGTGTCAGGAGATCTCCCTCTGAGACTGAGAGATCTGACTTCAGACAAATTGGTAACTCTGTCTTGGAGCTGGATGGATCTTGGAAAGCCAAGGTGTCCCCCAGAGGTCCCTGGCTGTGTCTAAGACTACACAGCTCAGACCCAGGGACTGATACCAGGGCCCCCAGCTGCCTAGTTAGTGCTACACATATATACACAGTTGGAACACATAGCATCTAGCTCCAGGTGTCCAAGACTTCTATAAAACAGATGTTGTCCCAGCTCAACACTCCTGATACAGAATGAGAAAGGCCGTTTTAGCTATATTCTTTTATGGCTCCATGCCAAGAAGATACACAGGGCCTCTGTGATAGTTAGATGTCTGTCAGCCAGGCCTCCCAGGTGTATCTCGTGATTGCAGTCAGCATATCCCTATATAAAGCTCAGCTAAAGTGTTCCCATGGAATCTGGCTTCAGGAAAACAGCCTCTTCTTTGTTGGGAGGGTGCAGACTTTAGTAGCATGTTGTGCCCCCTCGTAAATCCTTACCTGTGTGCTGGTCTGTCCCTACTCATTCTGGACTTCAGGACTGTTCACATGGAGCCTGGATGTTGAGTCATGACAGCCCAAACATGGAAACTTCTTACTGGAGAATATACCCTCACTTACCAGACCCTCATTTCTTTGTACAGGGCCTTCAGAAACCTACCATCTGCAAAATCTGGCTTCAGGGGAATTAGTAATTCTGTCTTGAAGCTGGATGGGCTTTGGTAGCCAAAGGTATTCCCCAGAAGCTTCCAGCTGTTTCCTAGGCTATTATTACATGTCCCAGACCCAGGGATCAATATCAGGGAGTCTGGATGCCTAGTCAGTGAGGCAAGCACATGCACAGTTGGTTCCCAGAGACCTGTCTTCAGCCTATGAAACAGGGCCACCCAAGCCCTGAAGAACTTATCCTGATGTCAGTGGTTCTCTCTGCACCTCACTCTTGATGGAGAATGGGGAAGGTTGATTCAGCCAGACCCTTAATGACACTGTTCTGGGAAGATACACAGGGCACCAGTAGGTTTGAGATCTCCCAGGTGTTTCTTATGAGCTGACTCCCAGCACTGCCCAGCCTAAGGAAGACCTATGAGAATTGGCACCAGGTAAACAGCAATCTCTTTTTCTAGAAAGGTCTAGACCTCTATAGCTTTGCATGTTCCCATAAATCCCTGCCTGTGGCCAGTCCTCTCCTTGTATAGTCAGAACACATGGAAAGATCCCAGGGAATCCTGATGCTGAGTCTCATCGCCACTCATGTAGGCAGTACAAGCACCTGTCCTCAATTATCAGGTTCTCTAGGCATATCATATAGGGCCTGCCTTAGCCCAGCAGGCATTATCCTGGGACCAGCAGTTTCCTGCATCATGCCTTTTGAGTTGTGCTTACCCTCAGACATCATAAGGGCCTGCTATCTTTTTCACTGGGACCTGTCTGGCAATCAATTCCTAGCTCTTATCCTTTGGAACCCTGGTCAGATTGAAAATACTTTCTATGATGTTACTAGATCTGCCTCCAAGATCGGCAACATCTACCTCCTGGGAATTAATAAATCTGTTTTGGATTGCAATAAACACTGGTAGCCCTGGGTATTTTCCAAAAGTCGCTGCCTGTAGTTGGCTGTATCTTTACTAGTCCTAGACCCAGGACAGTTCCTAGGGAACCTTGATGCAGAGACAGTGCTACAGGTGCATGAGTATTTTGCTCCAGCTGCACCTGCCTTAGGCATTCAGGACCTCTAGGCTTATGAGAACAGGGGGCATCTCAGCCAAGCAAGCCATCTTTCTGGGAACAGCAGTTTTCCCCACTACACTCCAGATGTGGTGTGGGGAAGGTTGATGAGCTAGATCCTTTATGGCCCTGTGCTGGGAAGATATGCAGGGCCTCTATGGGAGTCAGTTCCCCCAGGTATATCTGAGAAACTGACTCCATTGCATTGCACATGATGGCAAGGCTAAAGAGTTCCCATGAGCTCTGGCTTCAAGAAAACAAGCATCTTTGGACCATAGCAATGCAGAGTTTTCTCCAAAAGTCTCTGCCTCTGGTTCGATGTTTCCCTACATGGCTCAGATCTAGAGACCTATCTCAAAGAAACTGAATGCCAAATCATCAGATCTCATGCAAACACACTTTTCACACACACACACACACCTGCCTTCAGTTACCAGACTCCCCTAGCCTAATAGATAAGACATATTTAACATACCAGGACATATACTCGGGGGCAGAAATTTCTTACATTATGGGTGAGATTTGATGGTGGTTACTATCAGACTCCATAAGGCCTTTCTATTCCTATGGGCCTTGGGTTTTTCTGACAATAATTCGCAGACATCTCGCATCTCATGTAGCCCTGGTTATGCATGAAATAGCTTACAATATCCTGCAATATCTTGCTCCAAGATCACGCAAGACTGGTGTTAGAGGAATTAGCAACTCTGTTTTGAGTTTTTTATTTTTTTTAATTTTAACTTTTTAATTTATTATTATTTTTAATTAATTATTTTTTAATTCTTTAATGTCGCTACATACTTGAACCCTTTTATCTCATCTACCTTCCCCTGAAAACTCCTAGTCTATTGTCCATGTTCATGAATCTCTGTTTGTACAGTTTATTTGTTGCTTTTAGGTTTATATCCCACATATAAGTGATATGTGGTTTTCAACTTTTTCTGTCTGGCTTATTTCCCACCATACATTGCAGTCCCACCAGCAGTATATGAGGGTTCTTTTTTCACTATATCCTCTCCAACACTTGTTATTACTTGTCTCGTTGATAACTGCTATTCTAACAGGAGTGGGATGGTATCTCATTGTGGTTTTATTTGCATTTCCCTAATAGCTAGCAATGTTGAGCATCTTTTCATATATTTGTCGATCATTTGTATGTCCTCTAGGGAGAAGTGTCTGCTCAAGTCCTCTGCCCACTTTTGGATTGGACTATTTGTTTTATTTTTGTTATTGTTATTGAGTTGTATGAGTTCTTTGTATATTTTTGGTATTAGGCCCTTATCAGAGGCATTGCTTGCAAATACATTCGGATGATTGTCCCTTTACTTCATTGATGGTTTCTTTTGCTGTGCAGAAGCTTTTTAGTTTGATGCAGTCCCATTCATTTACTTTTGCTTTCACTTCCCTTGCCTTTGAGATCAAATTTTTATCCTCTTTAAGTCCAAGGTCCACGAGTTTAGTTCCTATGTTTTCTTCTACATGTTTTATGGTTTCAGATCTTATGTTTAAGTCCTTAATCCATTTCAAATTAATTGTGGTGTGTGGTGATAGACAACAGTCTACGTTCATTCTTTTGCAAGTGACTTTCCAGTTTTCCAAGCACAATTTATTGAAAAGAATTTTCTTTCTCAACTGTATGTGTTTGGCTTTTTTTGGTCATAAATTATTTGCCCATATGAACATGGGTTTATTTCTGGACTCTCAATTCTGTTCCACTGGCCCATGTGTCTGTTTTTCTGCTAATACCATGCCATTTTGATTATTGTAGCTTTCTAGTATAATTTGAAGTCAGGCAGAGTGATGCTTTCAGCCTTGTTCGTTTTACTCAGAATGACTTTGGCAATTTGTGGTCTTTCGTGCTTCCATACAAGATGATGAGTTTTTGTTCTATTTCTTTCAAAAATGCCAATGAGATTTTGATGGGGATTGCATTAAATCTGTATAATGCTTTAGGTAATAAGGTCATTTTAACTATGTTGATTCTTCAAATCCAAGAACACAGAATATCTTTCCATTCCTTTGTGTCTTCTTCGATTTCTTTTAATAGGGTCTTATAGTTTTTATTATATAGGTCCTTCACATATTTTTTTTAGATTTATTCCTAGGTATTTTATTTTTTGTTGCAATTGCAAAAGGAATTATTTTTTTCCACTTCTTTTTCTGATGCTTCATTATTATAGTGTATGAACATTATGGATTTTGAACATTGATTTTGTATCCAGAGACTTTACTGTATTTGCTTATTGTTTTCACTTGTGTTCTTGTGGAGTCTTTAGGGTTTTCTAAATAGAGAATCATTTCATCTGCAAATAGTGACAGTTTGACTTATTTGTTTCCTATTTGGATGCTTTTTTACATTTTTCTCTTGCCTGATTGCAGTCGCTAGGACCTCCAATGTTGTATTGAATAACAGTGGCAATAGTGGACAGCCTTGCCTTGTTCCTGGTCTTAAAGGAAATGGTTTTAGTTTTTCACCTTTAAGTATAATGTTGGCTGATGGTTTGTTGTGTATGGCCTTTATTATATAAAGATAATGTCCTTCTATACCGATTTTGTTAAATATTTTGATCATAAACGAATGCTGTATCTTGTTGAAGGTTTTTTCTGCATCTATTGATATGATCAAATGATACTTATTTTTAAATATGTTTATATAGTGTATCACATTAATCAATTTGTGTATGTCGAATCATCCCTGTACCTCTGGGATGAAGCCCATTTGATCGTGGTATATAATCTTTTTAATATGTTGCCGTATTCAGTTTGCTAGTATCTTATTTATGATTTTTGCATCTGCATTCATGAGAAATATTTGTCTGTAGTTTTCTTTTTTTGTGTTTTCCTTACTGGGTTTTGGTATCAGAGTAATATTGGCCTCATAAAATGAGTTGGGAAGTATTGCCTCCTCTTCGGTTTTTTGGAAGAGTTTAATGAGAATAGACATTAAATCTTCTTTAAATGTTTGGTAGAAATCACTAGTGAAGCCATCTGCTCCTGGACTATTACTTTTTGGTAGATTTTTGATGATTGTTTCAATTTCCATACTGCTGATTGGCCTATTTAGATTTTCCAGTTTCTTGATTCAGTCTAGGAAGATTGTATATTTCTAACTACCAGTCTATTTCTTCTAGGTTATTGAATTTGTTATTATATACTTCTTTTTCATAGTATTCCTGCATGATCCTTTGTATTTCCGTGGTGTATTTTCTCCTCTTTCATCCCAGATTTTGTTTATTTGTGTCCTTTCTCTTCTTTCTTTTGTGAGTCTAGCCAGGGATTTGTCAATTTTATTAACTGTCTCAAAGAACCAGTTCTTTGTTGTATTTATTTTTTCTATCTTATTTGTTTGTTTGTTTTCAATTTTATTTATTTCTGTTCTAATTTTGATTATTTCTTTCCTACTGCTAACCTTAGATTTCATTTGTGCTTCCTTTTCTAGTTTTTTAAGGTGAAGCATTATTAGGTTGCTTATTTGGGCTCGTTCTTGTTTTATGATATAGGCCTCTAATGATATGAACTTTTCTCTTATTTCCGCTTTTGCTGTGTTCCAAAAGTTTTGATGTGTTGCATTATCATTATCATTATCATTCATTTCTATGCATTTCTTGATCTCTCTTTTTATTTCTTCTCTGACCAGTTATTCTTCAGTAGCATGTTGTTTAATCTCCATGTATTTGTGTTTCTTCCTGCTTTCTTTCTGCAACTGATCTCTAGTTTCAAAGAATTGTGATCAGAGAATGGCTGGTAAGATTTCAAGGTGATCTCTGTGTCTCTGTATGTGGTCAATCCTTGAAAATGTGCCATCTGCGCTAGAGAAGAATGTATAAGCTCTGTAAATGTCAATTATGTCCAGTTGGTCTAACGTGTCATTTAAGGATGTTATTTCCTTATTGATTTTCTGTTTGGATCATCTGTCCACATCTGACAGTGGGGCATTTAGGTCCCCTCCTGTGATAGTGTTTTGGTCTGTTTCTCCCTTTAGTTCTGTTAGTAGTTGCTTTATATATTTCAGGGCACCTTGTTTGGGAGTGTATATCTTAAGAAATGTTATGTGTTCTTGGTGCATAATTCCCTTTATCATCATGAAGAGTCTCTCAGTATCTTTCTTTACCTTTTTTATCTTGAAGTCTGTTTTGTCTGATATTAGTACCACTACTCCCACTTTTCTCTGAATGCCACTTGCTTCAAATATCATTTTCCACACTTTCATTTTCAGTCTATATTTGACTTTGGAGCTGAGATGTGTCTCCTGGAGGCAGCATATGGTTGGGTGTTGTTTTTTCGATCCAATCATCTTTTGCTTTCTGGTGGCTCAGTGTTTCCATTGCTTCCTTGTTCTTGTGTCTCTGTTTTCTTTATTTAGGTTGGCTTTTGTGGGTTTTCTCTCTGGTCCTTCTCATTTTATGTTACATATTTTGGTTCTGAATCTTTGGCATTTGGTTACCATTACGAATATGTAAAGGATAGTTATAAATATACACTCATTCCTTTTTCTTCTGCATGTGCCTTATCTCCATTCCCTTTTGCGAATTTGGATCTTTGCATCCTTTCCTTTTCTGTCATTGTTGTCTCAATTTGTCCCTATGTGTGCTGAACGTTCAATACTATCTTTCTGTGGCAAATATTTTCCCATCGTTTAAGCTTATAACGCCCTGTTCTTAGTACAGGTGACACTCCTCTGCTTTAATTGCCTTACCCGTAGTTATGTATTTTTTTGTCGTTTTGTTTTAGGTGAGCTGACTCCTTTCATTATTTCCTCATAGTGGAGAATTTCCTCAATTTTTGTATGTCTGGAAAGGTCTTAATTTCTCTTACATATCTAAAGGAGAGCTTAGCTGGATACATTATTCTTGGCTAGTAGTTCCTTTCATTTACTAGTTCGAATATTTGGTTCCACTCCTTTCTGGCTTGTAAGGTTTGTGCTGAGAAGTCCGATGATAATTTAATGGTTTTTCCCTTATAGGGTACCATCTCCTTTTCCCTGGCTGCTCTGAGAATTCTTTCTTTGTCATTCATTTTTGATAATTTTAATACAGTGTGTCTTGGAGAGGCCTTTTTGGGTTGAGATAATTGGGTGTTCTGTTGACTTCTTGAATTCCAAGCTCCAACTCATTCCTTAGATTTGGGAAAGTCTCATCCACTATTTGTCTGAAAATGCTTTCTAATACCTGCTCCTTCTTCTCCCTTCTAGAATGCCCATTATTCTTATGTTTCCTCTCCTGATGGTATCAGCTAGTTCTGTTATTTCTCTTTTGTTATTTTTCATTCTTCAGTTTCTTTCTTCTTCCTCCTGACATATTTCTTGATTTCTGTCTTTGATATCACTAATCCTTTCCTCCATTTGGTCGACTCTATTTCCCAAGCTTGCTATTTCATTTTTCATCTCATCAGTGTGTTCTTTTTCTCCAGAAGTTCAATTTTTTTTTTGAGGCTTTTAATCTTGCTAGTGAACTCATTCTGCTCAACTAGTTGCTTTTTTGTTCCCAAAATTGTTGATATGATTTTTTTTTTGGATCTCATAGAGTGTTTTTGGAAGTACCATCCTGAATTCTCTGTCATTTAAGTCACATATTTCTATGTCTGTCAGCTTATTTTCTGGAGATTTTTCTCTTTCTTTCTGAGCTGCCTTGTCAGCTTGCTTGTTCATGGTGTTTAATGTACTATTTCTTTGTCTGGGCATTAATGGAAGTATATTATGCTTTTTTTTTCCAGAATGATTTATTATATAAAGGTATCTCTTTAGCCTGTTGCAAAGGTTGCATTTTCCTTTTGGTTTCCATTAGGTGGCATCTAAACCTCTTGGATTATTGCTTTAGATACAATCTTAATAATGCCTTTTTTTCCCTAATAGATCTTCAATTACACTCGCTATCCTCAGTATCAATTCCTGTCAGTGTTAGCGACAGCTTAATAGTGTTTGTTCAGATTCCCCTGAGGCTCCACAGTGTTCGGTCTGGAAGATATGGGGGAGGGGATTCCTCTGTTTTGGGGGATGGAACCTGTGGCTCAACCTTATGTTTGCAACAGGGACTGATAATAATCAAGTGATGCTTCTCTGCTGTCTGTAGTTCTCTGCTGTCCCTACTTCTCTGCTTTCTGCCCTGGTCCCTGGGCACTGCCACTGGGTGCAGCTCATAGTGTTCTCAGGCAGGGCTGTTCAGGGAACCCACTGCACCTTCTCCCACCCCCTTCCTCCTTCAGGAGCTCTGGCTGTGAAAGGCAGCTTCTTTATTTCTCCCAGTCTACTGCCTGACTCACAAGGTTCTGACCTGTGGTAGCTTTATGAACAGATCCCATGCTCAGATGTGCTAGCGTTCAAGTTGAGTGGTTTTTTCTTCAGTTTTAGATGTTCAGTTTATTGTTGTTTAAAGGGGAGAGATCTGGAGACATCTCTCACTCCACCATGTCTTTGACATCAGTCTAAATTGTGCACTTTGAAATGATTTTTACATTATGTGAATTATCATCTCACTAAAAGGGATACGAAGTGATGTTTTTACTTTTCTCAATGTTTCAAAGGATCCAAGAGGCAATCATGACCTTTCCCAGAGGTTTCACTGCTTTGTGGATTTTGACCTCATCCGGAAACTATTGCAGAGTTTATAGCAAGAGGATCAGTCTAATAAGCAGGTATTATCTACCAATATTCTCTCAGGCTGTGGGCTTCAGTGTGGCTTTGTATAATGAGTAGTGTTTATGATAATATAAAATATTTAAGGGATTAACCATTTTGAGAGTTATGGAGTGTCCCTATTTTACTACCAAGGAAGAGAAGGGGCCACCCAGCATGGCTCCCTCCATATCAGCTCTAGCCAATGTTCTAAAGATTAAATAATTACAAAGAATTAAAATATTAAGAACTCTCAGAACAAAAGAGCCAGGTTATATCATTGACGTTACTATACATGGGATGTATTTAGCTTATTTTTTTTAAAAAAAATAAAATGTCTCAAAGTATTCTGGTGATATATAAGAATAAATTATTTCTGAAGAAAAATTTAAAAATATGTTTATATTTTGAATACAAGCTTTTATTTCCAAAAGGTAGTCTTAAAAATACACTCTATTGGAACAAAGAAAGTGTGGTCTTTATTATTTAAAAAGCAGATGTTTTAGGTAATCTTACCTGATATTATTTTATCCTTCTGTAGGTTTTATATTTGATGTTACCTTTTGTCTTTTTAATCTATCTCTATGCAACATTCATGATAAAAGTGTTGATCCCCTTTTTCTATAAAAGAATATTTATGGCAGGTCTACTCTGAGACACGTCTGAACCAGAGAATGGGGTTATATTGGGAAATAAAACAGACCACATACATCATGGAGTTTAAAGTTTACTTTATAGGATATAATTAATAAAGAGAAGGATGGTTTGGGTGCATGTTCCTGAAAGGCTTCCTTTGTGAAGACAGTAAGAAAATCTTGGAAAGAAAGATATTTTAGCTGAGACCTTGAGAATATAGCTGGACAATGTCTTGGAAATTTTGGTAGGAGTAGAAATTGTTTTAACAGATTAAGAGAACATGTGTAAAATGCCCTAGACAAAAGTGGATCATTGTCTCACTATAAAGGGAAAGCAGACTGAACTGCAAGTAACTGGAGTGGATTGTACTTTAGAGGGCTGCATGCCAGAGTATTCAGAGTTTGAAGCCATGGTCGGTCCTATGGTCCTTTTTCTAAAGGCAGTGGGAAATCAACCACAATGGTAAAGCAGAAAGGACACATGATAAGATACTTATTTGTAAAAGAGGCCTTTAGGTACATACTAAATTGAAGTAAATATTAGAGAATATACCCATAGAAAATTTACACAGGTACTGTGAATTTTAAGTGTTCAGTGATGGCTGCTCTCATAGCTTGATGAAAGAAATGGCACCTCAACTTGGGGAAATGAGACAGGAATAATGGAACCTTCCCTTTGCAGACACCATCTCAACCAAGCACAGATGTCTTACATGGGTCCTGATGTGATCATCTTGAAGAGGATCCCAGTGGTCAACTTTGGGGCAACTTAAGCATCAAAATAAATAATGAAGAAAGATTAAATCATATTGAATAAAATAAGAATCATCAGTTTATTATTACATAACAAATACATAAGGGAGAAGAGCCTTTTCTTATGGTAGGAAGCCAAATTTAAATACTGAAGCAATGATGGAAGCAAAAATCACCATTTGGCAACCATCATAGAGATGATTGATACAGGTAAGACTCATGAATAAATACAAAGTCTTCTAGGTGAAAGTTGAATGGAATATTGACATAAACTCAGAGGGAAAAGCACTTTTGTATGTGAAGAAACCTGACAGAATTTTCATCCAGTTATAAAATTGATGGGGTGGATGGACCTCATGTCACCTGAAGGGATGCACTGAAGACAGTGCAGCATCAGGTTGGGAGTCTCCTACAGGGCCCACATCTGCTCAGGGAGGACACATTGGGCAGATCTGAGTTGGAGTAATCTGTGCTCTTTAAATCTGTGAAAGATGTAAAAATGCGGAAAAGTCTCAAGGACAGTTCCAGAAAAGGAAAAGTGAACAGGAATGGAAGAAAATCATTTGAAATGGGTCCATAGGTGGGATTTAAGTATTAGACCATGTTGATATCCTGATTTGGGGTTATATGGTGGTAACTTAGGGGAGTGTCTTTGTTTTAGGGGGAAAAAAACACTGATAAGAGAAATGATATCTTTGATGCCAAGAGTAATTTGGGGAAAGGTATCAGAATAACTATCATTTTTGTGAAGGAGTAAATGTAGCAAAGCAATAATCACTGAGGAAGCTGAGTGAAGGAATCGGTACTTTGTACTGCTATTGCATTATTCCATAAGTTTGAGATTATTTGAAAATAAATTACTTTTTTAAACAATCTGTCCATACGATGTGTGTGTGTATATACGTGTGTGTGTTTATACATATATATGTATATATATAAAATATATGTATAAATATATATATTTGTGTGTGTGTGTATATATACACACACACACAAATATAACGAAATCCAGTAAGTTTCAGGTGTGCAATTCAATACACACACCTTACTATTGAATTGCACACCTGAAACTTACTGGATTTCGTTAACCAATGGTCACCATAATAAAAATAAATAAACAAACAAACAAATAAATGAAATCACTTTAATGAGCTATAATTAAAAAATAAAATAAAAATTAAACTATCTGTTTTTACCATGACAGTAAAACAGAAACAACATAAAATTTTGATAGAGACACTAAGCCCTACTCAAATCCAGTTCAGCCAGAGTTGTGAAACTAATAGTCTTTATAAGAGTCTGAATGTTATTAAGGAGGTACTGCATAAATATTATATTAATAGCTATCTTGTCTTTGATGTCTTGAATGACTTCAGGATGCTGTGCGAAATGTGAAATTTTGGAAGTCCATTTTCCTCAAGAAGCCCTTTCTCTAATGGATACCTACTGTCCTTTGTCTAGGCGGCAGGCCAAGGAGAAGGCCGTTTGTTTGTGTAGCTGTCTCCTCCAATCAATCAAGCCTCATGACCCATCAATACCACTACTTCTCACTGGTGCTCCTCAGATGCAAGCTTAGTTTTCAGTTGTAATTTTCTGTCTTTGATTGCACTGATCTGAGTCTGTCTGTACATGTATGTTTTGAGCGTCATGTAAAAAAATGCTTAGACAGAGTTTCAGGGTCATCCCTCTAGCTCTGTCCCCTCTAGAATTCTGTTGGGGGAATTTTAGTACCTCTGGAGCATGAAGGATTGATATGGTCTTGGCATAGATTACCTGGTGAAATGATCGGAGAAGATGCAATAATTTCCTCCTTTTGTGCCAGCCTGGAGCGGGGATAAAAGCAGTCAGGCACTTCCACTCAAATTAACAATAATATATATAACTCCAAATAGGAACTATACCACACTGAAATCAAAAGCATCATATAGATTACACATTTTGTACAAATTATCAGAGTATGATAATAATTTGAATCAAGCAGAGATAAAAAATAAAGCTTTCTAAGGAAAAATCCTGACATGTCAAGCATCATGATGATTAGAGAGACTATACATTTGTTTACAATCAATGAGAAGAAGTAACTTTGTGAGTATGTTGGATGAATGTAAAACTTTAACAAAACATATACACTTTCTGAATCTGAAAATAAACCAAGAAAGTAAAGAAAGTGAAAATATTTTGGCTTTGGTATATATAAAATATTTAAACTTAAAGTAGTGTCATGAGTTATAATACACCTATTCTTCAATCTGGCAATAATTTTTCCAACTACTTGATGTTGTAGAAAACATGAACCATTCAAAATTTAGCGAAAGCATGTGTAAAAGGATATCCACTTACCTTTGTGGCTTGGCTTGCATGGCTTTGTCCTCAACTCATTACACTGGAAGGTCCCAATATTTTATACGTTGTACTATTATTGTTCATGGTTTTCCTCTCTCTGAATTTGTATTGGGATTGCTCCTAAGAAATAATCCTGAATCCGATTTAAAACAAAACAAAACATAATTTTCCATGCAAACTCTCAATGAAGAAATTTTTTAAAAGAAAATAAGTCTTGCCCAAGTCGAGAAAAGAAGAACAAAGCATGAGAGAACCGTGCAGAAAAATGAGAAGGTCTGTGCTGGCTATTTTAGAAAAATGTCCACGAGAAGTCAGTCCAGCCCCCTCCACAACCATAGAGGCGCGAGTAAGAAGCGTTTTCCCCGCTTGACGTTGCCCAAGTGGTCCTGAAGCCGCGGTGGCGCCATTGTAGGTCCTAAGGAAACCAAACTCTGCTCCTCGCTGTCCACAGAGAAACGTGCATACCTCCACGCAGATCGGAAAAGAGAAGCCACTAAGAGCAGCTCACGACCCTTAGAGCTCACTGGTTAGCGGTCATCTGGCGCCTCCACCAGGCCTTTCGCTGCACAGACTTTCAGCATTAGGATTATTCTATTTCTGTAATTTGCTAAACTCAAAGGGAGTTGAGCTCAGTATCATGTGTCTTGATGGGAATTGATGGGAATAACAAGAAGCAAAGAACAAGATCAGTATGCAAAAGTTAATTACTTTCCTATATACTAGTAATGGACAAAAAAACACCAAAAAAAAATGAAAAGAAGAAAGGAAGAAAGGGAGACTGGAAGGAATGAATGAAAAAAAAAGGAACTAAAACAGAAAAGAGAAGAAATCATGAGGTATAAATCCAACAAAGTATGCATAAATCTGTGAGTAGGAGACTGTCAAAGACAAAAATTTAAGAAAACAACCTTCCCAGCTTGATTGATTGATTCAGCATAATCTTAATAAAAACCCTAGCAAATATCTTTGCAGACTTTAACAAACTGTTTTTAAATATTGAGTTGTATAAAGAATACTGAAAAACTAACCTGAAGAACTCATACTCTCAATTCTGAGATTTATTTTAAAGTGACAGTAACCAAAGAGAGAGCATGGCATTGGTGAAAGAAAAAAATAGACAAAAAAGAGTAGAATAGGGAGTCCACAAACAGACACAAGAAAAAAATAATCAACTGATCTTTGTCAAAGGAGCAAGGTAATTGAAGAAAAGATAGTAAGTATTTTCGACAAACAGTAACAGTACAAAATGATGACCACTTGGGGAAAAAAAATGAACAAAGACACAAACTTCACACCTTACATATAAATTTACTTAAAATCATTCACGGCCCATGTAAAACTATAAAATTATGTTTCCAGAATTATGATTCTAAAAAAAAAAACAGTGGACAAATTTCTGTGATTTTTGGTTTGGTGATTAGATTTTATATACAACCCAAAGCACAATCCATGAAAAGCAAACATTGATAATGTAGAGTTTATTGAATTACAGTTTTTGACTGTGAAAGACAGTATTCGAAGAAAATATTTGCTAAACACATATCTGAAGGACTTGTATCCAAAATATTCAAAGAACTCACAAAACGTAGTGATAAGAAAAACAACTCCCTGAATTTTATACATATATATACACATTATATATATAAAATAATAATAAAACAGCAATACATTCCTATTTGAAAGACTTAAACTCCCAAATTAACAATACCTATGTATTTATCCAACTGGCATGAAAAGTTATATCTACATAAAAACCAGCAAGAAAATACATGTGGCAGCTTTATCCACGATGAGCATAAGTTGGCAACTTCAAAGAAACCAAAGTGTCCTTCAACAGGTTAACAGGTAACCAAACTGTGACACAGTGACTGGAGACCTCGAGTCAAACATAAGCTGCAGGAATACGAGATGGAGATATGGGAAAGGAGACATGGGTTGGCTGTAGTCATAGAGGCTCCAGGCACAAAGAGAAGATATTGGCAAAAGGCATATTGCATAGAGCCTTCTGAGGGCAGAAATGGATGCAGGTATAAAAAATGGAGACACCTGAGGGCTGGCATGGGCTCCTGTGAGATAACTTGTTTACATTGAGTCTCCAGTAATTCAACAATTATGATTGAAGATTTCTTACACCAGCCCTGATTTCCGTGGAAGTTTATGCTCTCAGATTTCTGTTCTAAATTGTTATTCTCTGTATCAATCTCTCTCCAACTTTGGGAGTAGCATTTTTTCCTGTGACCTCCATTCTCTGACAGATCTAAGAAGAATTGTTGATTTTTCAGTTTGTTCGACTTTTTATTTTTTGTTAGGACAGAGTGATGACTTCCAAGTTCCTTGCATGCTGGATGGGAACCCAAAGTATGTATATGTTCTTTCTTATTTCTTTATTTTGTCAAAGTTTTGCTTTTTAAAAAATATTTTGAGTTAAATAATATTTCTTTATTTCATTCCTAAAGTCCATTATTTCTTAAATGTGCATTCATATTTGCTTTATTTTTAATGATTTGAAACTTCTAGTTCATTTGGGTTTGTTTTCTCCACGTTTTAGCTTACAAAATTAAACAATCAATTCTTCATTTTCAAACCTTCTTTATCCCTATTAATTGATTAAAACCCATTGCTTTGGTCACATCCCACAGTTTTATTCCTTTAATTCTTCATAATAAATGACTCAATAATTGGCAATGAACTTTTATCTTATATGTTATACAGTATTTATATAACGTTTTTGCTTTAATCGCATTCAGCATGATTTTTTTATTGCTGTAACATTAGTTTATAATATTATATAAGTTTCAGGTGTGCAATATTATAATTTGACATCTGTGTATACTGTATTATGCTCACAACCAAACATCTAGTTTCCATTGATCACAATATAACTGAGTCCCTTTACCTGTTTTACCCTCCCTCTACCCACTTCCTCTCTGGAAACCACTGATCTTCTGTCTGCCTCTATAGGGTTTTTTGTTTGTTTGTTATTATTATTATTTTATTTATGCTTTTATTTTATATTCCACATATGAGTGAGATATAAAATATACAGTATTTGTCTTTTTACATCTGACTTATTTCATTGGCATAAAACTCTCAAGGTCTATCTGTGTTGTCACAAATGTCAGGACATCATCCTTTTTATGGCTAAGTAGTATGTCATTGTGTGTGTGTGTGTGTGTGTGTGTGTGTGTACCATATTTTCTTTAACCATTCATTTATCATTATTATGGAGGTCTTTTACCTGAAGCAAAAGTGTACAAAGCTTTGATTAATGTGACAGAATTAGAAAATGGCAAAGCTATTTTAGAACAGAGGGTTAATCACTAAAGTCTAGCATAAAGTTAAAAGAGGAAAACACGTTAAAAATAACTACTCAATTTGGTAATGAACTCACAATATAAACTATATTTTTATGGTTTAGTTTTATTTTTAATATCTGATTATCATTTTTTATTTTGATTCCATTATAGTAAGAACATGTGGGCTATTTGACAGATCAATTTTGCAACTCTGAGATTTTTTCTGTGGCCAACTACAAGGTCATATTTGAAATATGTTCTACAGGTGTATTAAAATGAAATAACATGTCTTTGCTTTAAGAATTTTCTATGGCAGGTGTTATAAAGCTACAAATGTGCTGTGATTTCTGAGAACCCAAAACAAAAAAATCCCAGAGACTTAAGACACAACAGGTTTATTATTATTTTCTCTCAGTATCTCCACCCTGGGTTGTTTGACTCTAGGAATACTCACTATCACATGTAATTCAGGGATGCAGATGCTTCTATCATGTCAGTCATTATGACTGCAAAGGATGAGAGAGAGCAAGAAGTTATACATTGGATATTAGATTGTTTTTCCTGGAAGTGAGACATCAATTCAATTCATACCCTATTAGGCAAAATTTGTCATCTGGCCTTGCCTTGATGCAAGGGGACTGGGAAAGAAGGGAGACTCATGATTCTATACTGTGGAGCTTGAAAAAGATAGGAAAGACTATTATTCTAAGATGAAGTGGTCTTCACTGTTTGTGAAAGAGCAGAATGCAGAATATTGCATAGCTTACCATTAGGTATAGAAATGAGAAATAAATTTGCAAATGATACAAATGGTTATTTATTGGGAGATTGAAAAAGGTAAATTTGGAATTGAGGTTAAATGAGTATATAATATAATTTTGACTATTGAGACATAAATATTTTATATATGCATAATAAAATAAATAAAATGAAGAAAAAATAACATTGAAAAACTGAATCAATGATCTTAATTTTTTTATAAATATTATATAAAATGAATATAGAATTTAAGTTGTTTGTAAGGAATGTGACATTAAAGTCATAATTTTAAATGTACACCATCAGTTGACTATATTTGAAAGATGCTGATGCTGTTGAAGTCCAAATATTTCTCTGGAAGTTTAATTTAGTTTTACCAATTATTAAAGTTGAGTAATGATAGTAATAGTTATATTTTAATCAATTATTAAAATATAACTGGATATAGTATTAAATGTTTCATGACCACCATCTTTTCCCATAAAACTGTCTCTTAATGATAATAGGATGGCATTGAATGAGAAATTCCTTAATAGTGATTCTGAATATATATATTAAAATCATAGAATCTGGATATACATATACACACACACACATATATATATACACAAACACACATATATATGTATATATATGTATATATGTATATATATATGTGTGTGTGTGTGTGTGTGTGTGTGTGTGTGTATAAACCTCAAGAACTGGTTAAGCCTGTTTAGATTTAGAGCTCTAAGGAAACAAATATGTCAATTAGAAACATTAAATATTATATAATTTGTATTTTTAATCTTTGACTTGGGGTACCTAGTACACTGGATATGAGCTACTTGAAACAGACTCTCGGAATAAAGAACAAAATCTTTGTATAGCTACATCTCAGCTCAACAAGGAACATACTGGGGGTCTTGAGAACGTGTTACAATGTACATTGAGCCAGCTGAAACTGCATTCACAGACAATAGCCAATGCTTCCTGGCTGAAACCTTAAATGTCCTCCATGCACATGTGGAGATACCAGCCCTACAGAGAGCAAACAATGGCTCAGCTGCATATTGTGGTCTGTGATCTCCAGAGAGACACACCAAGTCTGCATG
This sequence comes from Rousettus madagascariensis, assembly GCA_028533395.1. Classification (NCBI taxonomy): domain Eukaryota; kingdom Metazoa; phylum Chordata; class Mammalia; order Chiroptera; family Pteropodidae; genus Rousettus; species Rousettus madagascariensis. The sequence continues at coordinate 78,893,121 of CM052794.1, read as the reverse complement.
TCCTCTTTCACCACTGCTGCCTTATGGTATATTAAATTTCTCTATAAATTTGATTTCGATTTTTAATTTTGTATTCCATTTGTCTCAGTCTAATCATTAATTGACAGAACAGTATTTTAATTTCCAAGTCTTTACAATGTATAATGTATAACAACTTTTTCTTTTCAGAATTTTCATAAATATTTTTATTTGTTTATCCTTTTTGGCAATAGCATTTCTATCTCCAGAATACAATCAGATGGTATTTATATTGGAGTCAAACTCAGTTTATAATTTAATGAGAGGATTATCGACCTGTTGATATTGTTGAATTTTCCTATCCAAACATGTGGTCTCATTATTTTCATTTATACAAATCTATTTTCATGTTTTTTAAAGAAATATTTTACACTTATTTCTTATTGATTGAATGTTTAAACATAATTTTCTATAAATTCTGCCAATGCCTTTTTTACACTTTTGAGCATCACCTGATATTGTCATTAATTCTATTAATGTGATTAATTGTGTAAATAAACTTACTAATGCTGAATCACACTTGCATTTTTGGCATAAAAAGCACTTGATTATGAATTAATGTTTTCATGTATTTACCCAATGTTATCTAATATTTTATTTATATTGTACATTTATATCATGTACATCATATTTGTCTGTAATATTCTATATGGTTCAAGATAGTCAAGGTTCTGATATCACTCTTACATACCTTTCCTAAAATCTATTGGGGTGATTGTATACTTCAAAATTCTTTAATAATTTAAGTAGCATTGGCTTATCAATTAGTTCATTAGTAGAATTTTCCTCTTGGACTATATGAACTTTTTGATTTTTGTATATGTGTGAAGGAATTCTTGGATAAATGTCTCTATTTACTCTATGAATATTATTCGTTTTAGAATATCTCTCTAAGGATAAATGTTGATAAAAATATATATTCTTAGAATATATATCATCTATATTTACACATTACTGTGCATTCAATTGTATAAATTTACTTGTTTTTCATGCTAATATTTGACTTCATGTCTTTCCTCCACTCTAACCTCTTGACAAATTCTTCGCAAGCTGTCTGTGTGACCTTATTTCTCTGTTCATAATTAAAGAATGGTTCTGATCATAATTTTGGGGTTTAACAGAAAATTTTATTTTCATAAGAAGAACATCTCAGGAAAGCACAGAATCCAGTAAGATATATGTGCTTTGCTGTTGGTCCCTCGTGTCTTAGATCTTTGTGTCTTAGACCTCTGCATTCCCACGCCTTCCTTGTGAGACCCTGCCTGCTTCTAGGAATCACGGGAAAGAAGAATGTCTCCCAAAGACTGTGATCTGAGTCACTGGAGATGCTGATTAGAAAGTTGTAATCATTTTTGGTAATTTTTAACTGGGACGATTTTTTAAAAACATCCTCAGCACCCCAGCTATATATTGTCATTGCTGCAACAGGTGAAATGATAATAGCAGATCTACAGAGAGGTGAGGTCATAGGATCACAAATTTATATCTCAGACCTGGTTGACTTCCATCCATATACTCACAGCCTGTGGGCATATTATATACTTAATGCAGACAGTGATTATGTGATTAAAGGTAATATCTGGTTTCTGCTGATTATGGTGAGACTGTTTTCCTTCATGAACACCCCTCAGAAAGGGGCATTCAAGGAAATGCAACTTAATAACCTTGGATATTCATATTAGAAAAAAAGTCACAGACCTCAGAAGTTTTCAGAAATATTATTTTCAGAATTATATTTTATCTGATTTCAAATAATGTTCTAATGCCATTTCAAGGTATAATAATCATTTTAGTAATATGTGAATTTATTCAGTGAAGAAGTTTCAACACCTCCTGATTCATCTTTACCTATATTTTAATATCATTAACAATTCTGACATTGAAATAATTGTATTTGCTATTGTATAGTTAATGATAATTATTTTTTGTATAGTTAATGATAATTATTTTCTTCTCTGTAATATTTTATTTCCTATTCATGTTTTATACCCCTTGCTTATATGCTTCTTTTAGTTAAGATAGAAAATGGTCTCATTTTTAATGCCAACATGGAATCATTTATACACTTAGTAAAGTCCTTTGGTTTTAGAAGGTTATTCTTTTAGGATTATACTAAAGTCAGGGCATTTGTATTCTATTTGGATCTCTGAACCATTATAGAAAATATTTGCCTATAAAATAAGTAATTAGATTTAAATTAAAACTTGCCACACACAATTAAAATAATTAACCATTATTTAAAAATAAGTTAAGATATTAAAAAAATAATAAATGTGGGATATTAGGAAAACATAAAGCTGAGACACATAGTGTAGTGGTAAGGCACATTGTCAACTTCTAGCTCTTCCCTTACAAGGAAGTGATTTTAGAAATGCCATTTAGAGCTTTCCTGTGTCTCAAATCTCTTCACTTGTAAAATGGGAAGAATAAAGCCATTACTTCATTGAATTATTATAAAAGTTATATGTTAAACATTAACAATAGTTATATAGTGGAGGAATACTCTTTTTGGAGCAAAACTCTTAGAGAAAAGAGAAATAGATATAAAAAATTATGGGCCGGCAATTTCAGCTGCCATGGTAAAACAGACTACGTGTTTCCTTGCAGAATCTTCTCACTCTGATTAGGAGTATCAGTTATTGGAAAATGACTAATGGCCTCCAATGATTTGGTGATAGAAAAGATCTTATCTGACCGTAACTGGATTCCTGGGGCATTTCTTCCTACTTTACCACTATAGCTTCTTTTGTTTAACCAGATAGATTTTAAGGTCCATAGGTTTTATCCTCAAGCACCTGACTGTAGCCAACTCCTTGTCCCTCCTCTCTAAAGGAGGCCCCCAGACAATGGCTATTTTAAGATTGAAACGTTTCCTCAGGAATATTGGATGCAAAGTTGTTTTCTGTGTTCAGAGTTGGATGGGGCATATGCACTGGCATCACTTCCTTTTGAGTATCATCCTAGCCATCACCATCAGCTCTAGGAACTCTAGAAGCTCCTCACTACATGGGACCCTCCAACAACCTATGCTGGACTTTGAATATTCTGGTAAATAGCATTTTTCCTATGTATGTGACCAGCTAATGGAATAGCAAAAATATCACAAAGAAAAAGGATTTGGGAGACTGTTCTGTGATCATTAATATAGAATTACGCTATCACTACATATATCACTGTTATCATCCTATCATAATGTACTGTGTTTGGAACCCATAATGTGGACCAGAAGCTTTATGGTTTTCATCCTGTGCAGGCAGAAGCGGCAGATCTAGCACGTTCATAGGACCAATGTCTAACCCAGATCCATCCCTGAATCTAGAATCACCCAAAGCATACATGTCTAGTGAGCACTTTATGTCATTTTACATACTCTTTTTCATATTTTCATTACAGTTGGCTCTTTTTCATATGCCCATTTGTTGGCTGGTGAATACATATGCACTAAAAACTGCATGTTTCCCTATAGTCAATGCCTTTGTTCTCATGAGACATGACCTCAGTATGTCTAGCTGGGCTTTGCCCACTATGAAAGTATAGAGGTAAGAAATGTTCAAACCTGTAGAAAATTTTTATAAGTTTATTTAAGCCAAACTGATTATACATGCTCAGAAGCGAGATCTCAAATGCTCCCTGAAAAACAGTTTTTCAGCTTCTTTTATGCATTTGAAATTAAGGAGGGAACATAAGGAAGAGTACATGAAGGTGGGAGAAAGCAAGGCAGAGATTGGGTTACTGGATAATTAACAAGATTATATACTCTCTTGAGGATGGTTACTGCTTATATTCAAAAGTATGTTAACCTAGATGCACTCAAACAATGGTCAGGGCTTACTTAAGGCAAAGATAAGACTTTTACTAAAAAGTTTTATGCCTGGGGTATGCTACCCATCATGACCTGCCCAGTTAGAAATTTATAATCAGATTACCCTATGAAGTTACTTTCCATAGAACCCCTTTTTTTAATCTACAAAAGGAATACCAAGTTCCTTAAGATGGTCAGATAGTTCTGCATTTTATGTGGTTTCTGTGTATTTGTTAACTCACATTTTCCTTGTACAAATTTAAGAACCACAGTGAATGGTTATGTAACATAGTGTGAACAACACACTGAGTCTCTGCATCATAGATTTTATCATGTGGTAGAAACAGCAGGTTCAGAGCAAATTTTTTGCAAAATGCTTTCATAATTTTTATTATTAAATTCTGTAATGTAGAAGTTTAGAGTTCATAAATTTATTTTAAAATAGAGCCTCTATTAATTTGGAGGCAATGGAAAGCTCATACTAGTATGTAACTTTAAACCAATTAATTAAAATGTTCCTGTAATTAACTGGACACAGAAGTGTAAGATGAGTTTAAGATCGGTCAAGAAAGTAAAAAGAAAAAACAGTGACTCTGCAGCAAGTGGCCCAGGATGGATCTGGGGGAGAAATAAAATTTCAGACACTACAGGATAGCAAAGACAAGTTTTTATCATTTTACCTTAAATCCAAAGAAGAAAATTAGTCATTTCAAATATGTGATTGGGTAGAAAAAAGGAGAGTGGCATGTTTTGAATAATATTTGAAATTTTTTTAGATAAAAATAAAATAGTAAGCATAAGAAACATATTCAGAAGTTTTAATTAGAATTCAATTGTCAATTGATAATATAAAAGTCAGAAAGAAACCAAATGACTCAGCAATCCCTCTTCTGAGTAGCTACCCCCAAATTTTGAAAACATTTATCTGTAAAGATATGTGCACCCTGATGTTCATTGCAGGATTATTCATGGTGGCCAAGACATGGAAACAACCAAAGTGTCCTTCAATAGATGACTGGATAAAGATATGGTATGATAGAATATTACTCATAAGCAAATGAAATACTGCCATTTGCAATAGCATGAATGAATCTTGAGATAATTATGCTACATAAAACAAGTCAGAAAAAGTTGAGAACCCCATATATTTTTGTGTTTGTTTTCAATGCCTTTTTTTTTCTTATAGATATTCAATCACGCTTGCTACCTTCAGTCTCACTCAATAATAAGCTGAACATCTGAGACCCAAGAAAAAAACACCCAACCTGCACACCAGCACATCTGAGCTCATGGTGCTCTCAGGCAGCACTGTTCAAGGAACCTGAGGCACCTTCTTCTCTCTTCTTCCTCCTGCAGGGAGCTCTGGTTGTGAGAGGCAGCTTCTTTGTTTCTCCCAATTCTCTCAAACTATGGCCTTACTCCTGGGTGGTGACCTGTGTTATCTCAGATATGCTGGTGTGCAGGTAGGGTGATGATCTTTGTTGACAAAAGTAAGGTAGCAGGTATACACTATGCACTCAGGTGAGACCACCAGATTCTGCCTGCCATAGGCATATCAGCCCTTGGTGCAGGAGCTGCAGAAGCAAGATAGGTGCAGTGGGCTAAGATGAGTGGCAAGTTCTCATCAGGAAGGGGCTGTAGAGAGAGTGCAGTCAGACCAGTGAGCCAACCAGGCAGGGAGCATTTATTGGGCACCACTGGACACCACATAAGCCAAGTGCTACCAAGAGTGTGTGCTGGGGTAAAGAAAGAGAATAAGAAGATATCTGTGCAGTTGGGGAGAGGAAGATCCATTCTGGGAGGTAAGATGGATCAGTGACAGTGGCCCAAGCCCCTGGGGCCTTCGTCCACCCTTTCCATCCCTGCTCCACCCTAGACTGGGGAACCAGGAGGGCTGTCCCAGTGCCCATTGCTGGGCCCTAGGGCCATGGGGGAACATCTCCCTTCCCTACAACAAACTCAGGGTTTTCCTACCTATCCTAGCAACTGGCTAAGAGCAGGTGTCAGCAAACTCTAGGCATGGGGCTCGGATCAACTGATACAGCAGGACCGCCTTCCTCCAACTGTAGAATTTGGAGGGAAAGGGAGAGCTTAGGTGCAGAGGGTTGTGCACAGGAGGACAGCTGACTCCTTTGACTCCACAACACCTCTAGGGGGCAGGCCACACTCTGTCATGGAGGTTGTAAGAGCCACTGTTGAGAAGCAGGTTGTGATGAGAGGAAGGGAGGCTGAGCCTGTGCCTGGCAGATGAAAAACAAACTGGCTAGTCAGAAAGCTACCTCTATCCAGGAGGTGAGTATGGAGGAGGGGGAGTCAGCTTCATTAAAACCAGAGGATTTGGTAGAGGCTCTCTCTCATGGTTAAGCTAAAAGCCCTCACAGTGATCAGTAATGACTTCTGGTCTCTTATTCTAGAGGACCATTAAATTAAAGGCCTCTAATATTGGAATGTGAGGACCTCACTGAAATAATAAATGGTATCTTCTGCTGTTGACAACCTATAGGCAGATGGAAGGGAGGCCGGGCCCTCTCAGCAGAGGGGCCTGGCTAAACAGCCAGGACTGGAATTCTGCCAGAAACTCTAAGTTTAGATCTTGAGTTCTGGGTTCTAGTACTGGCTCCAACATTTAGACTACTCGCTCAACTTTTATGTATCTAAGTTTCTTTGTCTGTGAAGTATCTATCTTAACATAGTGGCTCAGGCAAATGTACACTTTCAAAACCACAATGGGCAAAGCAGATATAAGACATTTTTGTAGTTGGTTGGTCTTAGGTTTGATAGCCTGAGACATCAGATGGAAAGAGTCCCTCTTTCTGAGTGAGGTATGGTGGGGGTGGAGGATCAAGAGAGGGTATCCTCAGAGGGTTGGCACTGGGTGACAGGTGGTGGGGCTTACTGGTTCTATTACCTACCCTACCTGAGAGGCAACATGTTGGGCCCAAGTACCGCTGCTCCTGTTCCTATCTCAGTGGGAACATCCAGGGAAGTCAACACTCTGTGTCCACACATATCACCTGGGGAGAATGACTTTACAGGCTGATCTTAAGCAAATGAAGGAACCTGCCTCAGTGGTCACATCTCAGGGAAAATAGAAAGCCTTGTTTTCTTACCTACTCCTCTTTTTCATGTTTGTCTGTAAGCCGTGCTTACCAAACCACTGTGTACTCACAGTTTTTTTTAAAAAATAGATTTACATGGTGTAATTGGAACAGAATAATCTGCACCTATTAATGGTGTATAATTTGTTAAATTTTAATATATGTATGCACTTGTGAAAAATCAACAAAATCAAGATAGCAAATATATCCACCACCTCCCAAAGTGTCCTTGTTACCTCTTCCTTTTGCTTCTCTCCTCATCCCCAGGCAGCCACTGATTTACTTAATGTCATTATAGGGCTAGTTTACATTTTCTAGAATTTTATATACACGGAATCATACAGTATATACTCTTTTTTTGATCTGAGTTCTTTTACTCAGCACAATTATTTTGAGATTCACTCATGTTATTGTGTGCATTAGTAGTTCATTCCTTTTTATTGCTAAGCGGTATTCCATTGTGTGATATACCACAATTTCTTTATTCTTTCTATTGATTGACATTGGAATGCTTTCTGGTTTGGTTGTTTTAAACAAAGCTACTGTGAACATTTATGTGCTAGTATTTGTAGAGATGCATGTTTTTGTTTGTAGTAAATGCTTACTAGGCTCGGTCATGTGGTATATGTATGCGTAACTTTTTAAGAAACTGCCAAACTATTTTCCAAAGTGACAGTACCATTTTACATTCCCACCAGCATTATATGAGGGTTGTGCCAACACGATATAGGAAATTGTTTTTTAATTTTAGACATTCTATTTAGTGTGTAGTAGGATCTAATTGCAATTTTAATTTGCATTTCCCTAATTACTAATGGTATTGAGCATCTTTTCATATGCTTATTTGGCATCCATTTCTTTGGTAAAGTGCTTTTCAAATCTTTCGTCCATTTTTGAATCAGTTGTTTATTTTTTTATTATTGTTTTTCCCCCATAAACCGTGAAATTCATCACTTTAAAGTGACTTCAGGTATATTTAATGTGTGTAACCATCTCTACTATTTAAGTCCAGAACATTTTTATTATCCTCAAAAACAATGACAACAACAAAGCGCCAGGCACTTCCCATGCTCGCTCCTCTCAGCCTCTGGAGTTCATTAATCTACTTCCTTTATAAATTTGCCTAATCTGAAAATTCAATATAAATAAAACTATATAATATGTGGCCATTGAATCTGGCTTCCTTTATCTCAGTATAATGTTTTCAAGGTTATCTATATTGTAGCCTATATCTGTACTTCGTGTTTTTAAAACTGAGTAATATTCCATTGTACAGGTATATAAAATATTTTTACCCACTCATCAGTTGATGGACATCTCTGTTTCCACTTTTTGACTATTTCGAATACTACTACTATGTAAATAATTCATGTACAAGTTTTTTTTTGTGTAAACATATGTTTTTAATTCTCTAGCAGAGGAGTTTGGGGGCCATATGGCAACTCTGTGTTTTATATTTTAAGAAACCATTAAACTGTTTTCTAAAGCAGCTGCATCATGCTACACTCCCACCAGCAATATATAAGGGTTCCAATTTCTCCACATCTTCACTGACACTTGTTATTGTCTATAGTTTGTTCTTTGTGATGTTTTTGGTATATGATGTCTTTGTTTGTTTTGGGGTATTTTTTTCAGAGTGATCTTTGTTATTCAGTATTTAAAAAATCTATTTATTTTAATTAGTTTCAAGAATACAGTACATTGGTTAGACATCTATATAGTTCGTAAAACAATCCCTCCAATTGCTCCCTCCACCTCCTGACCCTCCACCTAGCCAACATATTAATTCTAACTGTATTGCCTATGCTGTGCTCCCCATGCCCATGACCACTCATCAGCTACTAATTCATACTTCTTTAATCTTTCACCTCATTCTTCCAGTTCCTCAAACACCCCTCCCCTCTGTCATCACCAAATTGTCCACTATATTTGTGAGTCTGTTTTTGATTAGTTTGTTCTTTTTCTTCTTTACATTCTGTATATAAGTGAAATAATATAGTGTTTATCTTTACTGTCTGACAAATACCTTCTAGGTCCATCAAAGCACTATGTTTTTTCATCCACTTCCTTTTAGACTGTGTGTGTCTGTAAATCTGAAATGAATCTCTTATAGGCAACATGTAGGGGTCTTGTTTTCCTTTCCATTCATCCACTCTTTTCGTTGAAGCACTTAATTCTTTTTTCATTTGAGGTACTTATTGATAAAAATATAGTTGTTACCATTCTTTATTCCTATTTTTGATATATGTTTTTTCTTCTCAGAGAAGTCCCTTCAACATTTCCTGTAATACTGGCATGGTGGTGATAAATTCCTTTAGATTATTTTTGTCTAGGAAGCTCTTTATCTGTCCTTCAACTCTAAATGATAGCTTTGTGGATAAATTATTCTTGGTGGTAGATCCTGGGTCTTCATCACATTGAATATTTTGTGCCAAGCCCTTCTATCCTGCATAGTTTCTTTTGAGAAATTAGCTTCCAGTCTTATGGGTGTTCCCTTGTAGGTAATTATTTGTTTTCTCTCGCTGCTTTTAATAGTCTTTCTTTGTATTTAAGCTTTGGCATTTTAATTATGATGAGTCTTGGTGTGAGCATCTTTGGATCCCTGGGTTTGGGGTTCTCTGAGCTTCTTGAGTTTTTATGTCCATTTCCTTCACCAGTTTAGGGACGTTTTCCATCATTCTTTCTTCAAACAGCTGTTCAACATCTTGATTTTCTTCAGGTATACCAATCAGACAGATATTTGGATCCTTTATAGTATTGGCATCTTATCTCTTGCCATTCTGCTTATGTGTCCTTGGCTTTCCCATCCTCCAGATGGGGCATTTGATCCTTTATTTATTTGCTTTGTTTATTCCTTTGCTTATTCTATTTAATATACTTTTCATCTCAGATAATGTGTTCTTCATTTCAAACTGGTTCCCCTTTATAATTTTCATTTACATTTTTATGTTTTTTTTTTATCACTTCATTGATGTTCTCCCTGAATTTAACCAAAAGTTCATTGAGCGTCTTTATAACCGGTGTTTTGAATTCTGCATCTGTTAGATTTCTTGACTCCATTATTCCTGGACCTCTGTTCTGTTCTCCCATATGATTTCTGCTTGTCTTCCCTTTTTGGCTGCCTTTCCATATCTGTTTCTATGTACTAAGCAAAGCTCTCAAGTCTCTAGGTCTTATTAATATGGATTAGTGAAGTACGTGTCCAGTGGCACAGTCCTGAGAGGGGTTTGGCTGCATTTCAAACTTAGCCCAAGCCTCTATTCCTCTGGGTCCCCCTGTTAAGATTCAACAAGCAATCCACAGATGCTGTGCTTATAGTTGCCTCAAAAGGCCACACCAGGAACTAAGGCCAGCTTCCTCCAGTGTGAGTCTAGGGGCTGCTCAACACGGAGGACCTGATTGCTGAGGACACACCTGAATGTGGCTTGGGTGAGGCCATGAGTTAGGGGAGGTGGCGTTTCAGGAAATCCTCTGGATGGAGCAACCTCTGTTATCCGGTTTGATGAAGTCAGGGGTATGGCGGTGCTGTGTTCCATGTACTAAGAGGCAGGAAAGGTTCAAAAGGGAACAATGGACACTGCCGGCACCTCTGTACAGAGCAGTCTCACTTTTGCCTTCACTCTGACAATGTCTCCCTATAAGTCCCTGGTGCCCCCTGTGCACAGCCAAATGGGCACTGGCGACCAGAGTGAGCAGGTCTGCCACTGTGATGATCTACCTGCGAGTGTGACGTCTGCTGCTGCTGCAGCCTTCATCCCACTCAGCCACTGGGGACTGAGCAGCCAGGTGTCCTTGCCTCGTCCCATCCCCCGCCGCTGCAGGGTGCTTTCCTGGATTTCTCCCCGGGTGCATGGCTTGTTCACTCAGATCTCAGGTGATCTTTTTTTGCTGCTGCTCCCTGCGTCCACCACAACCCTGATTTGGTCGCCAGAGGGATGAACAGGGCCTCCATCATCTACACCATTTTTGTTGCTTCTCTCTGTTTGGGGGTAATTTTTGACTCATAGAATGAGTTGGGAAGTTTTCTTTTCTTTTTTTGAAAGAGTTTGTGAAGGATTGGGATTCATTCTTGTGGTGTTTTTTTTTGTCTTTTTGTTTGTTTGTTTGTTTTTTGACAGTAGATTCTTTACTCCAACACCAATTATCTGATTCTTGCACATTAACTGAGTGTCCTAGAATCTAATTTAATTCTGACACTATCAAGAGTTAGCACAGACTCCACAGGTTAAGGGCTCTGTCCTACAAGACTGCTCCTCTAAATGAGATCTCCCGCCTACTCACACTTCTGCCCCAGTGACTACCAAGCGGGTGCTTCCCATGGCCACCTATATCCCCATGTTTGATAAGTTGCTAGAGCAACTCAAAATTAGGAAAGCCCTATACTTACAAAGGGTCCAAATGAGCAGCTAGGTGGAGGTAAACAGGATCTGGATGGGTTCTGAGCATAAGAACCTCTCTCCCCACAAAGTTGGATGTGCCACCCCTCCTAGCATTTGGATGTGTTCATCAATTTGAAGGCTTTCCAGATCCATTTATTTGTTTTGATGTTGTTGTTGTGGTGGTGGTGGTTTCATTATGTAGGCATGATTAATAAAATCATTATCCATTGATGATTGAATTCAATACTTGGCTTTTCTCTTCTCCACAGAGGTGGGGGAGGTGGTAGGAAGTGGGATGGGGCTGAAAGTTCTAACTCTCTAATCATGAGGTTGGCTTATTTTGGTGACCAGTCTCTATCCTGAAGCTTTGAGCCATTTCTCTTATCAGAAATTTTAAGAGTTTAGGAGCTCCACACTAGAAACCAGAAACCAGGTATAAAAATCTATATCTATCTATCTATCTATCTATCTATCTATCTATCTATCTATCTATTTATATACACACACACACATACATATGTATATATACATACATACATATATATGTATGTACATATATATATAAAATTTTGATATAGTGAGATGTTTTATTTTTTGTTTTATTGAGGTATCATTAACAAACAAAAATTGTATATATTTGAGGTGTACAAGGTGGTTTTGATATGCATTGTAAAGTGATTATCATAATCAAACTAATTACCTCACATAGTTATCATTTTTTCTTGTGTAAGATCTACTCACTTAGCAAATTTCAAGTCGACAATTCAGTACCAATAGATGACTATAGTTATCATACCGTACATTATATATCCAGAAGTTATTCATCCTGCATAATGAAAATTTTGTGCCCTTTGACCAACATCTCCTCTATTGCTTCCATCCCCCAAACCCTGGCCACCACCATTCTATTCTCTGCTTCCATGATTTTGACATTTTTAGATTCTACATATAAGTAAAACTATACAGTATTTTTCTTTCTCTATGTGGCAGGTTCATCCATGTTGTTGAAAATGACAGGATTTCCTTCATTTTTTAAAGCTGAAAACTATTTCATCATATATATACCACAGTTTCTTTATTCATTAATGTTGATATTTAGATTGTTTCCATGTCTTGGCTATTGTGAATAGTGCTTCAGTGAACATGGAAGTGCATCTATCTCTTCAAGATACTGATTTCATTTCCTTTGGCTTTATACCCAAAATTGGGATTCCTAGATCATACGGTAGTCCCAGTTTTTGTTTTGAGAAACCTCCATACTTTTTCATAATGGTTATACAGTGTTTTTCATACTAGTACAGCCATTGTATTTCCAGTGATGGCCATACCAACTTACATTCCCAACAACAGTACTCAAGTGTTCTCTTTTCTCCACATCTTTGCCAACATTTATTATTTCTTATCTTTTTGAGACAGCCATTCTAACAGGTGAGAGATGATATCTCATTGTTGTTTTGATTTGCATTTCCCTGCTAATTAGTGACATTGAGTACCTTTTGGTGTACTCGTTGGGCACTTTTATGTTTTCTTTTAAAAATGGATGTTCTGGTCCTTTGCCCATTTTTAAATTGGGTTATTTGTTTTCTTGCTATTGAATTGTTTGAGTTCCTTATATATTTTGGATATTAACTTCTTATTGGATATATGCTTTGCAAATACATTCTATAAGTTGTTTCTCTACTCTGTTGATTATTTCCTTTTTTGTGCAGAACTGTTTAGTTTGATGCAATCCTACTAATCTCTTTTTTATTTATTTACCTGTATTTTGGGGGTATATCCCCCCAAAATAATCATTGTCCAGAGCTTCTAGAAGTTTTACAGTTCCAGTTCTTACATTTAAGCTCTTAATCCATTTTGAGTTGATTTTTATATATGGTATGAAATAATGGTTGAATTTTGTGCTTTCATGTATGATCATTTAGTTTTCACATTTCCACTTATTGAATAGGCTATCCTTTTCCCATTGTGTGTTCTTAGCAATTTGTTGAAGATCAGTTGACTATAAATATGTAGATTTATTTCTGAGCTATCTTTCTGTACATTGGACTTTCTGTCTGTTTTTATGCTAGTACCATACCGTTTTAATTACTTTAGCTTTGTCATATATTTTGATATCAGTAAGTGTAATGATTACAGCTTTGTTCTTCTCATTCAAGGTGGCTTTGGATATTCAGGGTCCTTTGTGATTCCATATGCATTTTAGGATTGTTTTTCTATTTCTGTGAAAAACGTCACTGGAATTTTTAAAAAAATTTTTTGCCAAGGAAGTGTAAAGTACTTAATTTTTAATTTAATTTAATTTATTTTTATTAAAATTATTAAGATGATATTAACTAATAAAATCAAATAAGTTTCAAGTGTACAGTTCAATAATATGTCATAAGTATATTGCATTGTGTTCATCACCCATAGTTAAATTTCCTTCTGTCACCAAATATTTGACCCCTTTTATCTCAATTACCCCCATCCCCCCTTACCTCTAGTAACCACTAATCCACTTTCTGTCCATGAGTCTATGTCTGTTTGTCATGTTTGTTTGTTGTTTTCAGTATTATATCCCACATATAAGTGAAATCATATGGTTCTCAACTTTTTCATTCTGATTTATTTCACTTAGCATGATAATCTTAAGATCCATCCATGTTGTTGCAAATGGCAGTTTCATCTTTTCTTACGGCTGAGTAATATTCCACTGTATATATGTACCACATCCTTTTTATCCAATCATCTATTGCAAAACACCGGTTCTTTCCATACCTTAGACATTATGAATAATGTTGCTATGAACACTGGGGTGCATATTTCTCTGTGGATAAATATTTTCAGATTTTGGGGGTAAATATTCAGAAGAAGAATTGTTGGATCATCTGGTAATTCTATTAGTTTTCTGAGGAACTTCCATACTGTTTTCTATAGTGGCTGTACCAGTTTACATTTCTACCAGCAGTGTATGAGGTTTCCTTTTATTCCATAACCTCTCCAACATTCGTCATTACTTTGACCTGTTAATGATAACCATTTTAACAGGTACAAAGTGGTATCTTATCATGATTTTGAGTTGCATTTCTCTAACAGCTGGTGAAGTTGAACATCTTTTCATATGTCTTTTGGTTCTTTGTATGTATTCTTGGGAGAAGCGTCTGTTCAGGTCCTCTGCCCATTTTTAGGTTAGAATATATATATTTCATTGTTGAGTTGTATGAGGTTTTTTTTTACATATGTATTTTGGATATTAAGCCATTAGGCCCTTATCAGAGGCATTGTTTGCAAATATATTCTCCCATTCAGATGATGTCTCTTTGTCTTATTGATGGTTTCTTTTGCTGTGCAGAGTTTTTTTAGTTTGATGTAGTCCCATTCCTTTGTTTTTGCTTTTACTTCTTTTGCCTTTGAGGTCAAATTCATAAAATCCTGTCTAAAACCAAGGTCCATGAGTTAGTAACTATGTTTTTTTTCTATGTAATTTATTGTTTCAGGTCTTATATTTAGGTCTTTGATCCATTTTGAGTTTATTTTGGTGTGTGGTGGTAGATAGTAGTCTATTTTCATTCTTTTGCATGTGGCTTTCCAAAAATATCATTGGAATTTTAATGGAGATTACATTGAATCTGTAGATCACTTTGAGTAGTATGGATATTTTCACAATATTGATTCTGCCAGTGATGAACAGGGACTATCTTTCCATTTATTTGTGTCTTCTTCAATTTTTTTTCATGAATATGTTATAGTTTTCGGTATACAGATTTTCACCTCCTTGGTTAAATTTATTCCTAAGACTTTTATTGTTTTTGATGCTCCACCCCTAATTTCTTTTTCAAATAGCTCATTGCTAGTATATAGAATCAAATTGATTTTTATGTTGATATTGTATCCTTCAACTTTACTGAATATCAGTTCTAACAGTTTTTGATGTATTCTTTAGAGTTTTGTATATATAAAATCATATCATTAGCAAACAGAGACCTTTTTACTTCTTTTCTTTGAATGCCTTGCCTTTTATATTTTTGCCTAAAAGAAGTAGCAAGAGTGGGAAAATAAATTTATTATATCACAATTCTTTGAATGATATAATTCTTCAGATGTTATAGTTCTTTTTGAGTCAATTTTGGTAATTTATATATTTCTAGAAATTTATCCATTTTTTCAATGTTAAATAATTTTTGACATAAATTCTTCATTGTATTTTCTTATAATCCCTTTTATACTTCTGTAAGGTTGGTAATAATGTTTTCTTTTATTTATGACTTTAATAATTTGAGTATTTTCTTTCCTTTTTCATAGTGAATCTACTAAATTGTAGATTTTATCAATCACTTCAAAGAACAATCTTTTGGATTTGTTTATTTTGTGCATAGTTTCTATCCTCTATTTCATTAATTTCCAGTCTATTTTTATTCTTTGCTTCTTTCTGCTTGCTTTGGGTTTAGTTTGCTCCTCTTACTTTCATAAGGCAGAAGTTTAGGTTATCAATTTGAGATTTAAAAAAAATTCTAGGTATTTATAGCTGTAAAAAAGTACTGCTTTAGGAGTATACATTAGTTTTGATATGTTGTGTTTCATTATCATGCTTCTCAAAGTATTTTTTAAATTTCTCTTGTGATTTTTCTTTCCTTCATTGGTTAGTGTATTGTTTAATTTCCACATATTTGTGAATTTTCCATATTTCCTTCTGCTATTAATTTCTAAATTAATTCCATTATAACTGAGGACATATTTTGTATAATTTTGAGGTTTTTTTTAATTTGAAGTTTATATTATGGCCTAACATATGGTTTATCCAAGAGAATGCTCAATGTGCACTTGAGAAGCATATATATTCTGTCATTTTTGAGTCAACTGTACTGTAGATTGTTTGTGAGTCTTGTTAGTTTAGAGTGTAGTTTGATGGATTTTCTATGTATATTTTTGTTTTTGATGATTTAGAGATTTCATTGTTTTTAAATTTGTTTTTTCAGTCTAACTCATGTGAACAAACATTGTTCCTGGCCTTGTATAAGTACCAAGTACTATTCCCTCTAATCCTTTTGAATTTTTTCCCCCTCTGTGTTTGTCAGTGTCTTTACCTGAATACAGTGATCAGTACTTTAATGACTGCTCAAGGGGGTTCCTTTGTAGAATTTCAAGATTTTATCTCTTTGTAATTCTTTCCTTCCTAGTACTCTATCTTGTAAACTCTAGCCACCTTGTTCTCTTCAACTCAAGGGATCTACCAGTTTCCACCTGGTTTTCCTCCACCTGTGCTAAAACCTTGAGTATAGTAAGGCAGAGACAATAATAGAGTTTACCATGTGATTTTCTATCTCTCAAGGATCATTGTTCTTCCTTTGTCTGTCTAGTGTCTTGAATCATTGTTTCATGTTGTGTGCATGCGTATTTTGTTATTTTAGGCTAAAAGGTAAATTCAGATTTTTTTCACTTTTTATTTAATTTTTATTTATAGTTGGTATGCAATATTATATTAGTTACATTAGTTTCAGGTATACAGTATAGTGATTTGATGTTTTTACACCCTACAACATGACCACACCACTAATTCTAGTAATCACCTGTCATCTTTCAACTTATCACAATATTATTGACTACGTCCTCCTCTTTCTTTCTACCAATTCCCTCACTCCCTCCCCTCTGGTAACCATCTCTTCAATCTCTGTTTCTATGAGTCTATTTCTGTTTGTTTTATTTGTTCATTGGCTTTGTTTTTTAGATTCCACATATATGTGCAACCATATATAAAAAGTTATTTTAAATTAATAAGAATAATACAAGAGAAAATGAACACAAGATGTGAGTAAATTCACAAGAGAAATTCAAATGGCTAATAAATATATAAAAAGATGTTCAACCACACTAATAAAAATTTGAAATGTAATTTAAAAGAATAAACTTTTTTATTATTGTTTTCTATCATTTTTTCTGGCTTTATTGAAATATAACAGACAATTATTTGCTCATATTTACACTGTACAATTTAATGAGTTTTTTTCAATTATAGTTGGCATACAATGAAATATTAATTTCAGTTGTATAGCATAGTGATTAGAGATCTATATAACTCACAAAGTTGGTGACCCCACTAAATCTAGTACCTCCTTCCCCTTACATATTAAAACCTTGTTAACTATTTTCCTTATTCTACACTTTACATCTCCATGTCTATTTTGTAACTATCCATTTGTACTTTTTAATCCCTTTGCCCTTTATGTCATTCCCCCAATCCGTCTTCCACTTAGTAGCCCCCAAAATATTCTCTATGAGTTTATTTCTGTTTTTGTTGTTGTTATTTTGTTCCATAGATTTCACATGTATGTGAAATAATATAATATTTGTCTTTCTCTATCTGATTTACTTCATTTGGTGCAATACCCTCTAGGTCTATCAAAAAAAATATCTTTCTCCATCCCCCTTTTTTTTAGTCTGTGTGTGTCTTTTAATATGAAGTGAGTCTCTTGTAGGCAGCATATATAGGGGTCTTGTTTTCTTATCCATTCAGCCGCTCTATCTTTTGGTTGGAATACTTAAGTATTTTCCATTTGAGATACTTGTTGATAGGAACGTAGTTATTCCCATTCTTTATTCTCTCTTTTAATACATGTTTTTTTTCTCCTGAAAGTAGTCCCTCCAACATTTCCTGTAATACTGGCATGGTGTTGATAAATTCCTTTAGCTTATTTTTGTCTGGGAAGCTCTTTATCTGTCGTTCAACTCTAAATGACAGTTTTGCAGAATAAAGTATTTTTGGTTGTAGATCTTGGGTTTTCAGCATAGTTACTTTTGAGAAATTAGCTGCTAGTTTTATGGGTGCTTCCTTGTAGGGAACTAACTGCTTTTCTCTTTCTGCTTTGAAGATTCTCTCTTTGTATTTAATCTTTTGTATTTTAATTATGATATGTTTTGGTGTGGGGCTCTTTTGGGTTTATCTTTTTGGGGATTCTCTGAGCTTCCTTAGGTTGTATGTCCATTTCCTTAGCCAGGTTTTTCATCATTATTTCTTCAAATAACTCTTCAGCTTCTTGTTTTCCTCCAGACACTCTCATGACATGGATGTTTTTACATTTAATTGTGTCCCAAAGACACTTTAAATTATTATTATATTCTTGGCTTTATTTTTCTTGCTGTTTTGATTGGGTGACCTTTGCTTCCTCATCATTTATGTTGGTGATTTGACCTCTTCTTCATCCACTCTGTTGATTCCATCTAATATACTCTTAATCTCAGATAATGTATTCCTCCTTTCTGACTGGTTCCCTTTTATAATTTCCATTTCCATTTTCTTTTTTTTTATTTCTTTGTTAAAGTTCTCACTGAGTTCATCTGCACTTCCCCTAAGTTCATTGAGCATCTTTACAACCAGTGTTTTGAGCTCTGCCTCTGATAGATTGCTTGACTCCATTATTCCTAGATCTCTGTTATGTCCTCTCATGTGGTTTCTGCTTATTTGTCTTCTCATTTTGGTTGTCTTTCTGTGTCTGTTTCCACGCACTAAGCAAAGTTTCTAGATCTCCCAATCTTATTAGTACGGCTTTGTGTAGTAGGTGTCAAGTGGCACAGTTCTGAGAGGTGTTCGACAGCCGGCCAAGTTTAGACTTAGACTGTGTTCCTCTGGGGCCATCTGTTAAGATTCAGTGAGCAATCCA
Source organism: Rousettus madagascariensis (assembly GCA_028533395.1). Lineage (NCBI taxonomy): Eukaryota > Metazoa > Chordata > Mammalia > Chiroptera > Pteropodidae > Rousettus > Rousettus madagascariensis. Next base: position 78,874,190 of record CM052794.1, on the reverse strand, counting down.
CAGATGTTGTGCTTATAGTTGCCTCAAGAGGGCATGCCAGAAACCGCGATCAGCTGCCACCAGTGTGAGTCTTGTGGTTTGCTCCGCGAGTTGCACAGGTATCAACAAGGACACAACTGGATGTGGCTTGGGTGGGACCATGAGTTGGGAGAGGGGGAGTTTCAGGGAATCCTTCTGTTATCCAATTTGATGTCATCTTAGCTATGGCAGCACCGTGTCCACACACTGGGAGCTGGGAAGGGCTCAACAATAGACACTGCTAGCTCTTCTTCCCAGGAGAGAGCCTCACCTTCCACCCTCCCTCTGACAACTCAGTGTCCCCCTGTAAGTCCCTGGTGCCACCCCCTCCCCGAGTAGCTGACCAGGTTCTGGTGTTCAGAGAAAGCAGATCCGTCATCATGAAAGTCCACTTGTAGACATGTTTCCTTTAAGAGGTGTCTGCAGCCTCTATCCCACTCAGCTGCTTGAGACCAGGCAGCCTTATATCTTCACCCTATCCTACCTCCAACCATTACAGGATGATTTCTTATTCCTTACCCTAGTTGTAGTTCTTCTGTTCATCTAGATTCCAGGTGACTTTGCTTGCTATTTGCTCCATATTTCTGTCACAACTTCGACTTGGACACAAGAGGGATGAACAAAGCCTCTATCATCTATGCTATTTTTTCCAAAATCTCTAAATTCAAATAGTTTTATGTTTAAAAAATTTATGTTTAAAAAGCAATGGAAGCTTAGTAATTTCCAACCTTTCCATTAACCCAGTCTCATCTTATTTTATTCACTTGTTTACCCCTAGATGCCATTTTTGAAATATGTTATATTCTAAGTAAAGTACATTTATTAAGTCATAGTTAATGTTTACCTTATTTATTTTCATTAAATACATAATAAAATATATAACTTCCTATAAGAAGGTGGTAAGTGTACAAAAGATAAACCACACAGTACATAAATGACATTTTAGCAAATATGTGCTGCTTTGTCACAGTAGATGAAGGATGGGATACCTGTGTGAGGTATTTCATTAAGGTAATGACCTGTGGAGTTTGAGAAAAGAGTGAGGGCATTAATAAAATGTATATGTCCTCACTAAACTTTGTCAATAGAGTTTGTGACTTTAAGTAAAACAACGTGTAACAAAAATGATTTTACCAAAGCCTAATTGATATAAATGCAAGTTAATTTCTTACAGCATTTCATCAACATTATAATGAAATGACGCTGAACAAAATGATGTTATCTAAAGGTGTATTTAATTAGGTTTGGTGCTATGGGGAACAAGGGAATAATTTGACCAAAAATTATTGATGAATGGAAAGAAAAGAGCTTCAAGAACTCAGAATAGAGAGAGGGTTATGTCCTCCTTTACAGTCTTTGAGGCCCTCTCTATTACTCTTTTGATGTTTCTGTTCCCTTGGGTGATTTCACATAGTCACTCTTTTCATGCTTCCTTGAATGTCTAGGAGTTCTCACTTCATCTTTTGGGTGGTCTCCTAGGTTATTTAACCTCACTTCTTCTTCTTCCCAAATCAAAATGGATCTATTCTCTATTCCATTTTAGCAGAGTACCACTTTCTGCTTCCTGTCCTATAGGAATGCATCTAGAAGCCTTAATTCATAATAGTATATGAAAACCTTAAACTATTTTCAGGTTATGTCCTCCTTATAGCAGACATCTGTGGGGAGCAAATACTCAATTTTTTGGCACTTTAATGATAGAATGTCAGGCAATGAGCCAGAATAGAAAATGGTATATTTAGAAAAAGAAGAATTTCCTAAACCCCTCAAACCACTGCATGTAGAATACTGCCTACTTAACCTATGGACAGGAAGTCCCTGTTTCTGGTGCCCATCTCCTGAAGTCACCTACCTAGTGGTAAAGTGTTGAGGAGACTGTGAAGGAAATACATCTCTTTTCCTATGTTTCAGAGGTCAAGGTGGTTATATTTTTTTCCCATCATGAGTCTAAGATATAAAAGCTAATCACCCTAAGATTAAAGTGTTTTTCTATCATATACGACTTAGGTGGTTTGGCCATAAGTACACAGAATCCATGCATCCAACAGAGAAAGGAGAAATAACAGGTTGTGAAATGAAAACCTCTCCTTATCTCCAGTTGATTATTGAAAACCAGGCGTGCTTCCAAGATGTCACACCAAATACCAAAGCAGGAGCAAAATAGTCTCATGGAGGGATTGGTGCTTTTATTTAAAAAATTATTATATATTAATATGTTTTACTTCTTTTCTTTATAGTCGCTTTCTTCTCCCAGTAGCTGATATTCTTGCTTCTGCTAATGTTCTGTGCTTTCTTTCTGTGCTTCCTCAGATATAACCAATTTGTCTGCATCTGTCCTTTGGAAGCTTGTGGCTAAATGAAGGATTGACATTAAATATTTATATCTGAGGATATCTTCCCTCAGATAGTTAGATCTCTGTGCTCCCCACTCCAACCATTTTTTATTTTTCTAAACAAAGTGATTTTCAATCATGCTAAAATGGACTCTTTAATATATCAAAACCTTGGTTAAAAAACTTGACAATGCAATACATTTATTATTTTCTCTTTTCTGTTTATTATAGTGTGAAATTATGTTCCAAGAAGTGGTTGATTTTTTTTTTCTGAGGCTTTTTGCCTTTGTTTGGTAGTTTGCAGTGTTTGAAAAGAGGATACTTATCATGCAGATATGTTATCAAAGTTGTCATTTTAGTTTTGTTAAGACATTTTTTCTGTCTAATTCCATTGTCTTGTATTCATTTTTTTATGGCTGATTTTCCTGTGTGGATGAATGATGATTTTTCCTGATATTAAATGTGTGGCTTTAAAGGTATGGAGCAGAGAAAGAGTGTAAGGTCATAGATCCAGTGTAACCAAGTCCAGGTTAACATCTCTGTTCATATACAGTCTCTCCTTCTCATTTCCTCACTAAAGGAAAGGGCAGACTGTCTTAGAGATCAGGGCAGGGATAGAGCACATCAGAGCTCCAGAGTCATAAGTGAGTGAACAAAAATACCAGGAATCTGTTTAACATTAAATAAGGAAGATGCTCTGGTTACCTCTCATTTGTTAGTTCTTATCTCAGGATTCATCTGTATTGGCCACTTGGATTCCGGAGCTCAGGAACAAAATGAGAGCCACCTTATCAGTTTCTAGGCACCAGATCAGTGTTGAAACAACAGCAAGGGGTTCTTATTTCCAAACCCCTGGGTATAGCACTGGTGAGATACTCTATATTAGTTTTCTAGCCTTGACTGATTTGGGAGATTGAGAAGTTAATACCTCCTGCTAGTATAAATTTAATAGTGTCACTCTGAACACAGAAGGCTGAGAACTAGACTAGGCATTGTAGGTTAGAACACCATTCATCACCAGGATGATTCATTTGGGTCCAAGTAGGACACTTATTTAGAGTTATGGCTAGAAGAGACTTTTGGAGACATTAAAGGCAAAAAATTAATAGACAATATCAAATTTTGAATGTGCATTGCACTGTCGCATAAAGTATCTCATGTACTTTTATAACAACCCCAATATTTAGGCATTATTCTCCATATTTTACAGCCTAGAAAACTGAGGTTCAGAGAAATTAACTGAACACTGAAGGCAATGCAGTCGGTGGATACACAGGACCATGCAGTCCAGTTAGAGAGAAGTCATGATCAGGAGGGCCCCCCATGGAGGATGGTTTTATAGAAACAAGATGACAGCAATGTAGGACTAATTGTTCGTTGGCTTCCGTGACTCTAGAAACAAGGCTGGTGAGCTCTAATACCAGTGAAGAATCTTTTTGTTTCTTGTTAGATGTGAACAAACCTGGATCCCTAGGTATCAAGAAGAGAGAGTCATAAGCCCTCTAATTGTAGGTAGGAAGACAAATGCCATAACTCTTTCACATCACATTTGGCCCAAAGAATAGCATTAGCCTAAGCACTCATTGATTGTACTCAGGCCTCTAAATCTTCCACCAAGACTTTGGAAATTTGAAGGGTACTCCATTAATAATTTCCCTGGGACAATAGCACAAATTGGGACCCATACCAGGCAAACCAGAATGTATAACTACCTAAATTTTGAGGATGATATGTCCACAGCAAGTTGAGTTGTCCTCAGGCATATCAGAATGCAGCATTTTCAGGCAGACCAACTTACTCCCTCTACTCCAGCAGAAGACAAAATGCTGTAGGCCAATAGGTGATGTTAGACTCTTGCTACAGGAATCATGTCCACCAATTCTGCAGATTCATAAAACTTGGAAAACATTTGAGGCTTTTGTGGTTTTAAAAGACATGTGGGGATGGAAGAGAGAGAGGTGATTTGTAGAAGCACTAAACTAACAGGAAGTGAAAAGACCTGGGTTCTAGATCCCTACTGTATTTTATTTTCTTTTTCGATGGGGGGAATAATGTTGGAAAAATATAATTATCTGTTCTTGTCTTCACTTATCTGTAAAATGGAAATAATAACCCTTTGTTTTATATACTATGGAAATGTTCTGAACATTGAATGGATCAACAAATATAAAAGTTATTTAAAAAAATAAAAATATTGCTACTAGCACAGGTTTTAAAGTATTACTCATTTGTTGTGTCAGAGTCACATGAACCCAGTGGAAATTATTTTTCTCTTCTTTTGTGGCACTGCAAGCTAAAGGACAATAGCAGGAAAAAAACCTGCCTGTCAGGTTGACAGCTTTGGTGAATAAGAGGGGAGAGGTGGAGCACTGATACAGTTGCTGTCACTGTGAAACATGGTTCCTGAAGAGAAGGTAAGGAAAAGGGACATTACAAAAGCCACGTTTGGGTATGAGGATGGTTTTAGGATTTTATGCTCTGATCAAGGCAGCCAATAAACACATATTGCAGAAATACTCTATCTTAATCTGTTCAGGCTGCTGTAACAAAATACCACAGACTTTGGGACATATAAACAATGGAAATTTAATTTTCACAGTTCTGGAGCTAGAAATCCAAGATCAGAATGCCACCATGGTTGGGTGAGGACTATCTTTCTGGTTTATAACCAATGCCTTCTCTCTGTATCTTCACATAGTGAAAAGAGCTCGGGAGCTCTGTGAGATCTCCTTTATAAAAAATATTAGTCCTATTCATGAGGCTACCATTCTCATGACCTAATCACCTCTCAAAACCTCCACCTTTTACTGCCATCACATTGGGCATTAAGATTTCAACAGACAAATTTTAGGGGGACACAAACATTCAGATCACAGCACATATTCTTCCTGCATTGCAAGAGAAGCCCTCTCCCCATTCCAATATTATAACAGCCTTAAACAGCAGTCCACAACATTTTTAGTACCAGAAACTGGTGCTTCTATGAGAATCTAATGCCTGATGATCTGAGGTAAAGCTGAGGCTGTGATGCTAGCACTGGGGAGTGGCCACAAATACAGATGAAGCTTCACTCACTCACACATCACTTACTTCCTGCTGCGTGGCCTGGTTCCTAATAGATCAGTACTGGTTGGAGACCCCTGCCTTAAGAGATCATGATGGTGAATTTTGTCTATAGTAGAAGAGGCATAAATGGATGATAATTGAAGAAAGATTTCCTAAATCTATTTTGGTTTTAAAAATAAAGGCATTCAGGTTTCTAGTAATACTCTTGAAACCAATTTAAATTTATGCTAGGAAAATTATGTCAAGGTTAGTTCTACAAAAACCTGTGCTTCTGGATAATCTTAGATGTATAATAGGAATTATTTTGGCTGAGATAATTGGTAAGTTGTGGCTATAGCTAAGTATATCACATTTAAATACCTTGAAAGATCATTTCAGGGACATCAGTTTTCTTATTCTTTGAGTGTAAATCAAACAGTACATTTCTTTGATAAGAAGCATATTGACTCTGAATTTGTTTGTTTTAATTGTCTGTTAGATAACCCAACATAGATTTTTCCTCCTGTGATTATCCATGGAACTTAGAGAAACTGGCTAAAAAGTGGAACTTGCAGTGGACAAATAAGTAGACATCAGGCTCTGAGAGAAAGCATTAAAAGTGGTGTATTTCCCACAGTAACTGGGAAAGAGGCTGTAATCATTTTTATTTTACTATTCAAGGATGGGTTGACCTCAAGGAGATATCTGGGTTATACTTATTTCTAAGTCCTTCTCTTTACATATCTTTCACTCAAGCTGAGAGGAATAAAAGATATTTATATTTTTACCACTAAAGCATCCAGATCAAGCCCATAAAGAATACTCTGAGATAAACTGTGGCCATATCATTCCTCAGTTCTTTGTTGTCTTAGCTGAGGCCTGAGCTGTATCATCTCAACTACCTGAGAATGTTGGTGACTGAAAAGCCCCAGTGAAATAGGCAATCACTGTGATTCTGAGATCCTATTTGGCACTAATACTGTCTTTTTTTGTGAGTGTGAAATTGGGTTTTTTAAACCCAAATGCACTTTTTCCTCTGCAAAAAGAACTAATAAATACTATCACTTTGAATCTTGACACGATTTTCCTCCTATCTACCTCCATATTTATCTTGTACAGGGAATTGGAGCAGTGGTGCTATTGGCTCACTCTGTGTCACTGGGTGGATAAAGAGACCAAACAATCAGAGGATCTGACTAGAATTGTTATAATAAGGAATCTCCTACTTTTATTCTTCACTACTTCTCCCTGCTCTAGTTCTTGTTTTTAGTCTACTTCAAAAGGTACCTGCTGTTGAAGAAAATGCCCAAGCCACTGGCAGAAGGGTGAGAAGCCTAGTGCTTCATTCCAAATTTCTCTGATGTTTCTTATAATGAACATGATCTTGTTTTAACCACTAGTCTTAATGGATGTCCTACCACACAAGTCATTTTAATTTTTAACTGTACCCCTAAGAACCAAGCTATGGGTGGATTCTCTGCTACTCTGTGAAAGTCAAGCATTCGAAAGACAGAAATTGGTTTGCACTTATCTTCCCTGATCAGAATTTTCACAAATATATTTTTATCTACATTGTAGTTATTCTCATTTTCACTTCACAGTATAAAACATACCTAGACTTCTGCATCTTGAAGATGCAGTAGACATATTTCCCCTATTTCTTCTGCTAAGTACAACTAAAAACCCTGAGAATAATACATAAATTAAGCAACAGGAGATTTTGAAATGTGGAGAGAAGACAGATCACCTAAGGACCTCAGAATCCAAAGAATAAATGGTATGGTGTCTAATTTCCTCAGCTTTCTTTGCCTCACATATCACAAACTTAGCTTAAAAGGCCAGTACCTTAGAAAAACTAACAGGTATGAACAAAAGCAATAAAACCTCCAAAAAAAAGTATAGATAGAAAACTGTAGCTTAGTAAGACATAAAACTTTTATACAATAACTACTTTACTCCAGAAAAATACCACAGAAAAATCTATGGCCTCATTCCCACCCTTGAGTGGGAATGAGGCCATTGAGTGGGAATCTTTCCTACACAAAGATTTAATGAGGGTTCCAACCTCCCACAACTGGAATGGTGTCACAGAAGGTTGAGTAGAACTAGGACTCTCATCTCTATTAGTTGATAATGAGGTCTTCCTTCCACACACATGGTGTCAGTAGAGGCTATGTGGAGAGCCTAGAATTCCACACCCATCTGACAGTAACAAGATGCCTGTTCCTTCTTTGCTGTGATAGTCAGAGGAGGACTAGTGGAGAGTCAGTGACTTTCATCAGAATCAAATGGTAACAAGACCAATTACTTTTCTGTGGTGTCAGTAAAGGCCACTATAATTATTTGACCAAAAACTCCAAAGAATCCATCATAAAAATGTTTCACTAAGCAATTAATATACTTGAAATGAAATGGTAACTCTCAGCAAAGAAACAAAAGATATGAAAGGACAACCAAATTGAAAATTTAGAACTTAAAAATACAATACTGAAATTTAAAAAGCACAATAAATGAAGTGAACATCAGAATAGAAGTGATAAAAGAAAGAATGAGTGAACTTGAAAATAAAACAATAGCAATTATCTAGTCTGAAAAATAGAGAGAAAATAGACTGAAAAAAATGACAGAGCCTTGGGGACTTGGGGATATATAACTAATGATCAAACATTCACATCATTGGATCCCAGAACGGGAGGAGAGAATAAATGGTGTAAAAGTACTCAAACAATAACAACTCCAAATTCATAAATCTACAGATTCAAGAAGCTGAGTTTAATTTTTAAAAGGATAAATCCAAAGAAATTTATACCAAGATACTACTTACTAAATCCTGAACACTAAAGACAAAGAAATATTGAAAAAAGAAAAAGAGAAATGACTCCATATATATGTAGGGGAAAAAATCAAATGTTAATAGATTTCTCATCAGAAATCATGGAGGCAAGAAAAAAAAAGCACAGTGTGTTTTCTAGAGTTAAAAAAAACCTTCAGGAGTGAATAGGAAATTAATAGATTTTCAAATAAAGAAAAACCAAGAAAAGTAGTTTTTAGTGAAAGAATGTCAAAAGTAAGATCTTAAAACAGATAGAAATGTTAAAAGAAGGAACCTTGGAACATGTAGATGAAAGAACACAGTAGACAAAAAATGTGGGTAAATAGAATAGACTTTCCTTCTCTTGAGTTTTATAAATTATGTTTGATGGTATACGACAATTATATCATTGCCTAGTGAGGCCCTAAATGTAGAGGAGATACTTAAGATATTTATATTATAAATGATTAAGTATAAAGGAATGTAAAAAGGAAATAAAGTTTCTAAATTTTATTTGAACTAGTAAATTGATGACACTAGTAGACTGTAATGCTTGTGTGTATTTAGGTTTGCATATGCATATAGTAATGCACATATGTTTTAGGTATATATAATGTAATGTCTAGAATTACCACACATGTCACAGAAAATGACAGAATAAGAAACTCCCAGGGGTCAGTTACTCCACTGAAATAACCATTGAGCTAGCAAAAGCAATTAGAGTAAATTATTTCAGAAACTGGAACCTGATTAGACACTCACAATAACTAGGGGAGTGCTTGTTGAAGGGGCAGGCTGCAAAACTATGGTAATAGAGTGTTACGTATGAACTAGCTACCAACCCAATACCTCATCCCTGCTGCTGCCTTCCTAGAACAGTTGGCTGGTGCCAGGATAGATGTTAAGGACTTCTAAAATTTTAGCACTATGTAGTTTGGTTGGTTTGATAGCTCCCTGAGAGATAGTGCATATTTTCCCTTTATTTTGGCTCCCTCAGGCTTCAGCTCCTTATCTGGCAACATCTATCAGATGATATAAAAAGAAAAAAAGAAAAGAAATAACCCTCCCCCCCACACACACACACACTTCTAAAAATGTCATGTAAGGATATATCTGTCAGGTCACAAGCTGACAGCTAAGATACTAGAACAGAAACTTTAGTTACCACATACAACAAGGAATACGAATTTTGTTAAGTCAGTTTGGAAAAGTCATTATCCAAATGATGGATGACTACAGCCCTCAACGTTCAATGAAAGCAATCCCTGAGGAGAGCAAGAATCTGATTTTGAGAGTTACTGTATTATAATACTCAAATTACAGAAATGTATTATGAAAGTGGACAAATGGCAGAGTAGATAAATGCTGTGCTTGCCTCCTCTAATGGCCACACTAAAATTACAACTAAATTACAGAACAATCAACCTGGAAAATCATCTGAAGACTAGTTGAACAAAAATCTTGTAACTAAGGGTATAAAGAAGCCACAGAGAGGTTGGTAGGAGGAGTGTAAATTCAAAACGGATGGATGTGTGGCTGTTGAGAATCAGGAGGGATATCTCAGCCATAGAGGTCCCCCACCTAAGGAGCGAGAGACCCCAGTCCCACACCAGGCTCCCCACCCCAGAGTACTGGTGCTTGGAAGAGGAGCCCCTATGTGTGGTTGAGAAAAACAGGAGGGATTCTTACTTTCTGGGTGAGAAGGAATAATGCTGAAAAGCCAGATGTCCTCTTCAAGGGCCTATGCACAGATTCACTCCCTCACAGGCATTCATACTGGGCTCTGACAGAGGGACAGTATCTTAGGAAGTGCCAGAGACATACAGAGAGAGACTGTATGACTAAGTTGTTTGGCTTCAGGCAGATGACTAAAGGGACAGTCTCCACTTTCCCTGTGTAGAATCCTCCTCTCATGCAGCTGCTAGGTGGGTGCCATCTTTTCTATTGAGTTCTCCCTGCACATGGTCAAATATAAATCTGAATTGGTGTGCTAAACTTCACTCATTCCACCCTGGGACCCTGCCACACCCAACACAGACATCACCAGAGACACTTTTTGACACCAGCTGCTAGCTTCAACCTGTGCACAAGAGGCTCTTTCAGCAGCTAATTTCCTCCTTGGCTCACATAACACAGGAGGCCCTTTTAGCTGCAAACATCTGGCCCCAAATCTTGCGCCGCCACTGGAGACACTTTTGCAGTTAGCAGCCAGCCCCAGCAAATGCCTGGATCACTTGGATCACTCTCAGGGGTCAATGGACCCTAGGCAGGCAGCAGCCAGTCTGAACCTTTTGTTGAGTAGCTCCAGGCTCAGCACTGGTGCCAAATTTGAATCTGCATTAGCCTGGAAATACCTCTTGCTCCACTCTTGTGACTCCCTGAGACCCCACCTCAGCCAATGGTGTACCACATGAAGCTCTATCAGTGGCTGGGTCTTATAACCAGCTGCAGGGGCAGCAGGCTTTGGAGTGCCCTGGGCTTTTTGTGGAGTTACCCTACAGGCTGAGTACTGATTGTAGCCAGCCTTGGTTTGCAGCACAGCCTCTCCCATGCATCTCCACTTAGCACAGGAAATGACGAATCTCAGATGACTTTGTAGTGCCCACCAGGTAGTCTCTGCTGATCACAGATAGTGGTTGACCTTGGTCTGCATGGGACCCCTCAAAAGAAGACCCAGAATCAACATTTTGAGAGGTCAACTTCAGACCACAACAGAGCACCATCCAATTAGCCCCACAAGCGGTGCACCCAAAGGGTGGTCTCAGCAGGCACCAAAGCCTTATGTGGTAAATCCTACTCCATGGTAACCCACCCCCCCACACACACACCCTTCAAAGCAGTTCATAAGCCAAGGGCGTGGCCAAAATCCAGAACAAATCAGCCTGAGGATCAACCCTACCCATTTACAACAGGAGGGCACACACAACCCACAGAAAAGGCACTCCTGGAGCACCTGAGCAGGTGATCAGAGAGACTGAGCCACCAGGCCTAATAGGGCACCTATATATAAGGTCTCCCAGAAGAGTGGGAGACATAGCAGATGTATCTAATATATAGAAACAAACACAGAGAAAAGCCAATGGAAAAAAAGACAAAACAAACAAATAAATAAACAAACAAAACCAAAGAGATGTGTCTCAAATGAAAGAACAGGAGAAAACTACAGAAAAAAGAACTAAATGAAATGGAAGCAAGCAACCTACTAGACACAAAGTTCAAAAAATGGTTCTAAGGTTGCTCAAGGAACTTAGTGAGAACACCAACGAAGAGATACTAAGCATAAAAAAGGACATAGGAACTATACAAAAAATGTCAGAAATGAAGACTGACTACAATAATTGAAATGAAAATGCACTAGAAGGAATCACCAGCAGATTAGATGAAGCAGGTGATAGAATCAGTGACTGGAAAGACAGAGCGGGAGAAAACACTCAAGTGTAAAAGCAAAAAGAAAAAAAAATTAAGGAAGGTTTAAGGACCTCTGTGACAACATCAAGTGCACCAAACTTCAAATCATAGGGGTACCAGAAGGAGAAGAAAGAAAGCAGGAGATTGAGAACATATTTGAAGAAATGACAGAAAACTTTTCTAAGTTGGCAATAAATAAATAAATAAATAAATAAATAAATAAATAAATAAACAAACAAACAGACAGGAATCTCAGAGAGTCCCAAACAAGATGAACTCAAAGAGGCCCACATCAAAACACAGCATAATTAAAATGCCAACATTTAAAGATAAAGAGGGAATCCTAAAAGCAGCAAGAGAAAAGCAGCTAGTTACTTACAAGGCTGCTCCTATAAGACTGTCAGCTGATTTGTCAACAGAAACTTTGCAGGCCAGAGGGGTTGGCACAAAATATTCAAAGTGATGAAAAACATAAACCTACAACCAAGACTTCTACCTGGCAACGATATCAATTAAAATGGAAAGTGAGATAAAAAGCTTCTCAGACAGGAAAATTCAAAAGAATTCAGTACCATCAAGACAGTCTTACAAAAAATGTTGAAGGCACATCTTTAAGAAGCAGAAGGAAAAAGGAATAAAAGAACATAAGTATGGATAATAAAATGGCAATCACTTTAAGTGTAACTGAATAAATGATCCAATCAAAAGATATAAGGTAGCTGAATGAATAAAAAAACAAGATTCATACACAGGCTATCTATTAGAGAAACACTTCAGATAGAAAGATACATACAGGGATGGAAAAAGATATTCCATGCAAATGAAAATTAAAAAAAAAACTCTGGGGTAGCAATACTTATATCAGACAAAATGGACTTTAAAACAAAAGCTATGATAAGAGACAAAGAACAACATTGTATAATGATAAAGAGATCAGTTCAGCAAAAGGATATAAACCCAGTAAGCATTTATGCACCTTACATAAGAGCACCTAAATATATAAAGCAAATATTCAGTGACATAAAAGGAGAGATAGATAGTAATATAGTCATAGTAGGAGATTTTAACATCCCATTGACATCCAATGGACAGACCTTCCAGACAGAAAATCAAAAAGGAAATGGTGGCTTTAATGATACACCAAACCAGGTAGACTTAACTGATATTTTTAGAGCTTTTCATCCCAAAGTGGCAGCATATACATTTTTCTCAAGTGCACATGAAACATTTTCCAAGATAGACTTCAGTAAATTTAAGAAGATTGAAATCATATCAAGCATCTTCTCTAAACACAATGGTATTAAATTGGAAATCAATTACAAGAAAAAAGAATGAAAAATACATGGAGGCTAAATAATATTATTCTAAACAATGAATAGGTTAACAATGAGATCAAGAAAGAAATCAAAAGATATCTTGAAACAAATAAAAATGAAAATACAACAACCAAAATTTATGGAACACAGAGAAAGCAATCCTAAGAGGGAAATTCATAGCAATACAGGCCTACCTCAGGAAACAAGAAAAATCTCAAATAAACAATCTAACAGAACCAGAAAAAAATCGGCAAACAATGACCAAAGAAGGAAATAATAAATATCAGAGCAGAAATAAATAAAATAGAGCAGAAAAAAAATCAATACAAAAGATCAATAAAACCAAGCACTGGTCCCCTGAAAACATAAACAAAATTGATAAATCTTTAAACAGAATCATCAAGAAAAAAAGAGAGGATCCAAAAAAGTAAAATCAGAAATAAAATAGAAGTGGCAACTGATGCCACAGAAATACGAAAGATTATAAGAAAATATTGCAATTATATGCCAACAAATTGGACAATCTGGAAGAAATGGAAGCATTCCTAGAAACACAAAATTTCCCAAGACTAAATCAAGAAGAGACAATATGTCAACAGACCAATTATTACAATTGAAATCAAATCAGTAATCAAAAACACTCCCAACAAATAAAAGTCCTAAATTGGATGGCTTTCCAGGTGAATTTTACCAAACATTCAAAAAATTAACACCTATCTTTCTCAAGCTATTCCAAAAAATTCAAAATAAAAGAAAGCTCTAAAGTTTATTTTATGAGATAGCCATTACCCTAATTTTGAAACTATACAAAGAATATAAACTACATAAAAAAATAAAATTATAGGCCAATATTCCTGGTGAATATAGATGCAAAAGTCTTCAACAAAATATTAGTAATCTGAATCCAATGACATTAAAAAGATGACACACCATGGTCAAGTGGGATTTATTCCTGAGAAGCAAGAATGTTTCATATCTGCAAATTAATTAACATGATATACCTCATAAACAAAATGAAAGATAAAAATTATATCATTATATCAATAGATGCAGAAAAATCATGTGACAAAACTCAGCATCAATTTATGATAAAACCTTCAATAAATTGGGAATACAGGGAACATACCTCAACATGATACAGCCTATATATGACAAATACACAGATAACATTATGCTCAACAGAGAAGAGCTAAAAGCATTCTCTTTTAGATCAGGGAGATGATAAAGATGCCTACTTTGAACACTTTTTATCAACATAATATAGGAAGGCCTAGCCACAGCAATCAGGCAAGAAAAAGAAATAAAAGTTCTCCAAATTGGAAAGGAAAAGTAAAACTGTCATTATTTATAGATGACATGATATTATATAGAGAGAACTCTAAGAAAACTATTCACCAAAAACAAAACTATTAGAACTGATTATTGAATTCAGTAAAGTAGCAGGATATAAAATTAATAATCAGAAATTGGTTGCATTTTTATATACCGCTAACAAACTATTAGAGATAAATTAAGAAAACAATTTCATTTATAATTGCATCAAAAATACCAAGGAATAAATGTAACTGAGGAGGTAAAAGATCTGTACTAATAAAAGTACAAAACCTTAAAGAAAGAAATTGAAGAAGATAGAAATACATGGAAGCATATATCATTAAGATGTCAATTCTACCTAAAGCATCTCCAGATTCAATGAAATACTTATCAACATACCAATAGCATTTTTCTCAGAACTATAACAAATAATCTTAAAATTCATATGGCACAAAAAAATACCCTTAATAGCCATAGCAACTTTGAGAAAGAAGAACCAAATTGAAAGTGTCATGCTACCCAATATCAAACAATACTACTAGGTTATAGTAATCAAAACAGCATTGCGTTGGCACATAAATCAACAGAATAGAGGGCCAAAAGTAGGCCCACACATATATGGTCATTTAATCTATGACAAAGGAAGCAAGAACACACAATGTGGTAAAGACAGTCTATTCAATAAATGGTGCTGGTAAAGTTGGAAAGATACATGCAAAAAAAATGAAACTGTGATACCTTCTTGTACCATATACAAGAATAAATTCAAAATGGATTAAAGACTTAAATGAAAGACCTGAAACTTCTAGAAGAAAATAGGCAGTAAAATTTCTAGCATTGCTCTTAGTAATATTTTTCTGATATATCTCCTTGGGCAAGGGAAACAAAAGAAAAAATAAACAAATGAGACTATATCAAACTTGTTTTTGCACAGCAAAGGAAACCATCAGAAAAACAAAAAGACAACCTACTGAATGGGAGAAAATGTTCACCAGTGATACATCTTATAAGTGGGTTAATATCCAAATTTATAAAGAACTCATACAATTCAATACCAAAATAACAAACAATCCAATTTTTAAAATGGGCAATGGGCCTGAATAGACATTTCTCCAAAGAGGACATGGTCAAATGATATATTTATCATCAGAGAAATGCAAATTAAAACAATGAGATATCACATTTGTCAGAATGGCCATCATCAATACATTAACAAAATCAAATGTTGGTGAGGGTTCAGAGAAAAGGGAACTCTTGTGCACAGTTGGTGGGATTCCAAATTGATGCAGCTGCTATGGAAAACAGTTTGGAGTTTCCTGAGAAAATTAAAAATAGAACTATCTCTTGACCCAGCAATTGCACTTCTGGGTATTTATCCTAAGATATCTAAAACACTAATTAGAATAAACATATATGCACCACTATGTTCATTCGTTGAAGCTTTATATCAATACTTAAGATACGGAAGCAACCTAAGTGTCCATCAATAGACATTTGGATAAAGAAGAAGTGGTACATACAGTAGAATATTACTCTGCCATAAAAAAAAATTAAATCTTACCATTTGCAATAATATGGATGGACCTAGAGGGTATTATGCTAAGTGAAATAAGTCAAAGACAAAACCATATGATCTCACTTATACATGGAATCTAAAGAACAAAATAAATGAAGAAACAAAAGAGAAACAGTTATAGATACAGAGATCAAACTTATGGTGCCAGAGAGGAGTGGTTTTGGTGGGCCGAGTAAAAAAGTCGAAGGAATTAAGAAATACAAATTGGTAGTTACAAAAAAGTCACAAGTATGTAAATACAGCATAGAGAATACAGTGAATATTTTAACAAATCTATTAGTGCCAAGTGGGTGTGAGAGTAATCAGAGGTATCACTGCATTAATTATATAAATGTTTAACCACTATGCTATACACCTGAAACTAATATAAAATAATACTGCATGTCAATCATAATTGAAAAGAAATAATTTAAAATATATATATATTTTAATACAGATATATATACAGTAAGGACACATTTATTTTTGAAACCATCAACTACCAGAAACATATTTGTATCATTTCTATGTGTACACAGATGTGAATGCAGAGAATAGACTGAAAACAGGGACCTGTTGACAGTAGTACATGTAAAGAGGCACATTGGTTTAGATGTGGTAAAGAGAAATGCTCACATGAATCAATTTACTTTTCTATTGTTTGAAAGTTTTACCAAAAAAATTGTTCATGTATTATTTGTACAGTTGTAGAAATCAGAAGATTTTAAAACAAAGCTTAATCAATAAGAAATTGCAGTACACAAAGATCTATGGGTTGTTCATGACATAACCCTATGTAGCTCCTGAGTGTGCCTCTTCTAAACGACTGCATGTGACACATGGGATCATGGATGTCAATGCAGAAAGAAGACTTAGAGATCTCACCAACTCCTTGAGCTCAGTAAAGGCAACTTAGAATGAGTCACCAGATAGGGGTGTGAGTTTGTGGGATGGGTAGAGAATGATGCATAGGCTATAGAAACAAAGGTACTCCAGAACCAAGGAAATTTTAACTCATTCTTAAATTCATTTCTAACTCAAAATGACCTGGCCACATTAAATATTTTAGGAAAGTCTTCCTAATATTATATTGAGCAACTCTTCCAAATGCTGAAAGAAAAATATTGTTTTCCTACATCTCCATCACCCAATCACTTTTTTTTTTCAGGCATAGAGCTGAACTTGGGAGATCTACTGTACCCAAGTTACACTCACCCACAAATGACAATAGAATCAGGATGGCACAGGTCCAAGGCATTGGACCATAGATGATAGTTTCAGTCCCTGTAGGGTGGATTTTTTTTTTTTAATCAGATGTGTTCTTGATAAAGCAGAATTTGTTGCTAGAGAAAAAGTTTTACACCCACTGGTTGAGTAGATAAACTACTGGCCAGCAGCACAGTCTCTAGAACCTTGATTCACACTCCTGCTATGACTTATCTACACCACCCATGGCCTGTTGCCTTGGATTCCTGCCTTGCTTTTCTCTTCTTGCCCTTCAGCTGGCTCAAAAGGAGTGAAAAAGCAAAGCAATTGCCAAAGTACCTTGTTAGTGGGCTAAAAACTCCAATGATCATTACAAATACAAACTATACAGATGCTACTTAACTTGTGATTTGGTTATGTCTTGAAACATCCATCATAAGTTGAAAGTATCATTAAGTGAAAAATGCATGTAATATACCTAACCTACCAAACATCATAGTTTACTTACCCTCGCCTACCTTAAACATCCTTAGAACATTTACATTAGTTTATAGTTGGGCAAAATCACCTAACACAAAGCCTATTTTATAATAAAGTGCTGAATATCTCATGTAATTTATTATGTATATCACTTTCACACCATCATAAAGTCAAAAATTGTTAAGTCAAACCATTATAAGTCAGGGATTATATTTCAATTGTCTCTGATTTTTAAATAAAATTTCAATTTTTAATTTCAAATGTATTTTCACTTCTAACTCCACATACAACAGAAGCTAAATATGAGAGGCTGTTTATGGGGTGTTAGAAGCAGAACAAGGAGGACATTGTACTTCTTTTATCTAACAGTGAGCCCAGGAGATCATCTCATCTCAGCAGTCAGAAGATCTAAGCACTCATAGAATGTAGGAGTTGGCAGAGGCCTTGAACATCATCTAGGCTATCCTCCCATCCCAATATACTTGACAGATTGTGAAGTCATTCAGTCTCTGCCAGGACATGACCAATAATAAGGAGCTGATTATCTCACAAGGGAAAGAGGATTGGGGAAGCATTCCAAGCAAGGAGAAGAAAGGATATATCTGGGAAAATGCCTGCATAACAGAAATGCGCCTAGAGCATGGAAGCTTCTGGGAAATGTGCTCATATTTGGACATGATATATTTGTAAAGATATAAGTAAATTCAAAAGGGGCTGGACTATGGATAGGCACAGTGCTACATCTGAATGTGAAAGATTAAACCCTTGTGAAGAGAGATCAATGTGGAAGCAGGAATTGGAGCCACAGAGACAAAATGTTATATGGAACCAACTTGTCACCTTTCCACACATACAAAAATTAGAATTCTCCACTATCTCTACTATAGGAAATATTGAAAGAGGTCAGCTCACCTATCCCTTACATATTCATAATGGTAACCACACACCGAAGATTCAGAACTGAAGTCTGTAACATAAAACAAAAAGAAACAGAGGAAAAATCCACAAAACCCAATCAACAAACAAACAAACAAAAAAACAAAAACAGAAACACAAGGATAAGAAAGAAATGGAAACATTGAGCTACCAGAAAGCAAAACATAAAATGGCTATAAGAAGACCTCATATTTTAATAATCAACATAAATGTAAATGGACTGAAATCACCAATAAAAAGACGCAGAGTTGCAGTCTGGATCAAAAAACAAAACCCAACCATATGCTGCCTCCAGGAGACACATCTCATCTCCAAAGACAAATGTACTCAATATGAAAGGGTGGAAAATGATATTTTAAGTAAATGGCAATCAGAGAAAAGCAGGAGTAGTGGTATTAAAATCAGATGAAACAGACTTCAAAATAAAAAAAGTAAAGAAAGATACTAAGGGACTCTTCATATTGATAAAGGGAATCATGCACCAAGAAGACATAACACATTAATCTATGCTCCCAATCAAGGAGCCCCAAAATATGTATAGCAATTAATAAAAGAACTTAAGGGAGAAACAGACCAGAACACTTATCATTGTAGAGGACTGAAATACCCATTGTTAGATATGGACAGACCATCCAAACAAAAAAATCAATAAAGAAATAACATCCTTAAATGAAACATTAGAACAAATGCACGTAGTTGATATTTACAGAGCCTTTCATCCCCAAATAGCTGCTTATACATTCTTATCTAGTGCACAAGAAACATTCTCAAGGATTGGCCATATACTGGGACACAGAGATAGCCTCAACAAATATAAGAGGGTTGAAATTATACCAACAATATTCTCTGATCATAATGCTTTGAAACTAGAAATCAACTGCAGAAAGAAAGCAGGAAGAACCACAAATATATGGAAATTAAACAACATGCTACTGAAGAATAACTGGGTCAGAGCAGAAATAAAAAGAGAGATCAAGAGATACATAGAAATGAATGATAATGATAGTATCAAATCTTTTGGGACACAGCAAAAGTGGTCATAAGAGGAAAGTTCATATCATAACAGGCCTATCTCCAAAAATAAGAATGAGCCCAAGTAAATAACCTAATGCTTCACCTTAAAAAACTAGAAAAGGAAGAAAAGGAAGTCAGCAGAAGGAAAGAAATAATCAAAATTAGAGCAGACATAAATGAAATTGAAAACAAAACAAAACAATAGAAACAAATAAATGTGGCAAAGAGTTGATTCTTTGAGAAGGTTAATAAAATTGAGAAACCTCTGGCTAGACTCACTAAAGAAAAAGAGGAAAAACACAAATAAACAAAATCAAGGATGAAAGAGGAGAAATTACAGCAGACATTGCAGAAATACAAAGGATCATACAAGAATACTATAAAAAATATATAGCACCAAATTTAATAACCTAGAAGAAATGGAACAGTACTTAGAAAATACATTCTTCCTAGACTGAATCAAGAAGAATTGCAAAATCTAAATAGACCAATCACAGTATGGAAATTGAAACAGTCATCAAAAACCTACCAAAAAGTAAAAGTCCAGACTAAATGGCTACCAGTAAATTTTACCAAACATTCAGAGAAGATTTAATACTGATTCTCCTCAAACTCTTCCAAAAAATCGAAGAGAAGGCACTACTTTCCAACTGATTTTATGAGGCCAATATTACTCTGATACCAAAACCTAGTGAAGATAACATAAAAAAAGAAAACTACAGACCAATATCTTTCATTAACATAATAAAAATCATCTATGACAAACCCTCAGCCACATTATACTTAATGGTGAAAAACTTAAAACCTTCCCTCTAAGATCAGGAACAAGGCAAGGCTGTCCACTATTGCCACTGTTATTCATTATAGCATTGGTGGTTCTTGCTAATGCAATCAGACAAGAGTAAGATATAAAAGGCATCCAAATAAGAAATGAAGAAATAAAACTATCACTATCTGTGGATGACAAATTCTCTATATAGAAAATCCTAAAGACTCCACAAGAATACTAACAGAAACAATAAGCAAATACAATAAAGTTTCCGGATACAAAATTAATGTTCAAATATCCATAGCGTTCCTATACTCTAATAATAAAGTGTCAGAAAGAGAAATAGAAAAAGTCATTCCTTTTGCAACTTCAACAAAAAGAATAAAATCCCTAGGAATAAATTTAATGAAACATGTGAAGCTCCTATATAATGAAAACTACAAGACCTTATTAAAAGAAATCGAAGAAGATACAAATAAATAGAAAGATATTCTGTGTTCTCAGATTCAAAGAATTAACATAATTAAAATGACCATATTACCTAAAGTATTATACAGATTTAATGCAACCTCCATGAAAATCCCATTGGCATTGTTTAAAGAAGTAGAACAAAAACTCATCATTTTGTATGGAAGCACAAAAGACTCCAAATTGCCAAAACCATCCTGAGAAAAAAAGAACAAAGCTGGAGGCATTACTCTGCCTGACTTCAAACTACAAAGCGACAATAATCAAAAGGTCATGGTATTGGCAGAAAAACAGACATACAGGCCAGTGGAACAGAATCGAGAGTCCAGAAATAAACTCATGTTCATATGGGCAAATAATTTTTGACCAAAAAGCCTAAAACATACAGTGGAAAATGGTGCTGGGAAAACTGGAAAGCCACTTGCAAAAGAATGAAAGTAGACTGTTCTCTATTACCACACACCAAAATTAACTCAAAATGGAATTAGGAACTGAATAAAAGACCTTGAACAATAAAATGCATAGAAGAAAACATAGGCACCAAACTCATGGACCTTGGAGTTAAAGAGGATTTTATAAAAATGACCTCAAAGGCAAGAGAAGTAAAAGCTAAAATAAATGAATGGGACTACATCAAACAAAAAGCTTCTGCTCAGCAAAAGAAATCATCAACAAGGTAAAGAGACAACCATCCGAATGGAAAAATAAATATATTTGTAAGCAATGCTTCTGTAAGGGCCTAATATCTAAAATATACAAAGAACTCATATGACTTAATGACAACGAAAAAGCAAACAATTCAATCAAAAAAATAGGCAGCGTACCTGAACAGACACTTCTTCCTAGAAAACATGCAAACAGCCAACAAATATTTGAAAAGATGCTCAACATTGCTTGCTGTTAGAGAAATGCAAATCAAACCACAATGAGATACCATCTCACACCTGTTAGAATAGCTATAATCAACAGGACATGTAATAACAAATGTTGGAGAAGATGTAGTGAAAAAGGAACCCTTATACACTGCTGGTATAGCCACTATGGAAAATAGTATGGAGTTTCCTCAGAAAACTTAGAATTGATTTACCATATGATCCAACAATCCCTCTACTGTATATTTACCCCCATAGACTTGAAAACTCATATCCAAAAAGATATGGACAGCGATGTTCATAGCAGCATCATTTACGGTGGCCAGGACATGGAAGCAACCAAAGTGTCCTATGATAGATGATTGGATAAAAAAGCTGTGGTATATATATACAATGAAATATTACTCAGCCATAAGAAGAGATGAAATACTGCCATTTGTGACAACATGGATGGACCTCTAGATAACCATGTGAAGTGAAATAAGCCAGACAGAAAAAGTTGAAAATCACATGATATCACTTATACATGGGATATAAACCTAAAAGCAACAAATGAGCAGGACAAACAAACAGAAATTCATGGACGTGGACTATAGGCTAGTGGTTACCAGAGGGTAGGGGATGGAGAGGAGAAGGAGGGTGGTAGACAAGGTAAAGGGGGTTAAATATGTGGTGACAGAAAGAAATCTAACTATGGGAAGTAAACACACAGTGTAAATATATCTATGCCTTACTATTAAAGTGTACAGCTAAAACTTATTGGATTTAGTTAACCAATGTTACCATAAAAATAAATTAATTAATTAGTAAATATATAAAATCAACTTGTCAATAAGGAAAAATGCATGAGGTGTATCTTTTGGAAAAAAGAAGTCACAGGCTATGGGGGTGAAGAAATGAGTTGTTATGCTTAATGAAATGTACCGTAGTGTGCTTGGATATCTGGACTTGTATACTTGAGTAGTCTCCTGTTTTAGAGGTAAATGGATCTGTGATTTCTTCTCACCACATAAAGAAAGAAAAATATATCAAAAAGCCTGCTTTTAGTGGTATAAGCCTCTTAGTATAAATAAAAAGACAGAAAATGTAATATGTATAATGTGATCAACTTGCTTAGAATGCAAATTCATACACAGTACAGAGATAACCTGACTGAACTTTGTTTTAATGTCCACATTTCTTTCATTTCCTTTATGAAAGTTACATTAAGAAAAAAACTCCCTTAAGTATTCTTATGATATTTTTGGTGAATGAAACAGTAATCTCAGCTAAGATCACCCTTGGTATTAGAAAACAGAGTTTCAGTTTGTTTTGGCTTAATTGCCATTTAATACCAAATATACAGTATGTATTAGCATTTAATTCTATTAATAAAATAGTCATTTATGGTTTAGGATACTATGTTATAGTCTGCTGAAGTATCATTTGGTACAACATATTATGAAATGAAACTCTAGACAAAAGTAGAATATTAGCTAGGAAAAAGGTTAACATTTAATAGTCCCTGAGAAGTTATATATCTATTTAGACCTAAATTAAAAATGCAAAAGTGATATAATAAATTATATGGGCTTTTCTGCTAATAATTGGCTGATTTTAAAGCATATCAATATGCTTTATTAGCCTCTATGCTTATATTTGTCTCTATGTTTATTGAGATTCTATATTGCATTATAAAGTCAATGGTCCCTTTATTTATAAACTATTTTTACTAGAAGGAAAGTCCTTATCTATGCTAATAACTCTATAATGATCTATGTATAAAGTTTTTGCAGTTAAGTCAACACATCAAAGATCAGCAGGTTAGTCATTGCAAGATTAAGGAATTAGATCAAACCTCTCTGGCAAACACAGATCACTCCTTCAGGTAAACGTCATAGTTTTCTACAAGAGATACTCTAACTAGTATCATTTCCTATGATAAACATCCATGGTCTCAAGGTGGAACAATTAACAAAAATAAAAAAAACACAAATCTTTCAATGTTTTCTAAAAATTTTTGCCCTCTTTAAAGAGACTGGTAAATACATATTTTACTGACAACATCAAAATAAGGATAGCTACAACTTAAAATTTATCTTAAAAGATATATAAATAATTGCTAACCTTCTTTTGTCTTTCTAAACAAAAGTTAGTGATTAGTTAAGTATATAACAATCTCAAAAGCAACTTATTCCTCTATAGTCCCTGCTACTGAATTTTAAGGTATCATGTCTCACCTTTATTTGCATCAGGGCTGAACTCAAGATATCTAAAGCTTATAATTTTCTTCTTCCACTTAATGCCCTAGAGAAGTTTATTTAGAGAAGAACATTTCATTAGACAGTGTTTCTATTACTTAGCTAAATATAAGATTCAGGAAGTGCCAGCTCAAGGGTGCTGCTATAGATATCAACTAGGGACCTTGGCCTTACTTTCAAACGCTGGCAACTCAGGAATCCCTTCCACTGTTTCTCCTTACCTCCCTGCCCTCCTCCCCCCGCCACACACATAATTTTATAATTCATAGAAATGTGCATAAGGCAAACTTTAATGTTGGTCAAGGCACTGACCTGGAGTTTTGATTCTTTACCTCTCCCAGGTCAGGCCTTACCTATTCCTTCTTGTGTCTGCACTCCTGTTTCTGAATTCCTGTGTGATATAGGCATAAGACTGGAGACCCTATGAGTGAGGAGGAAATGTCCTCCATTCATCAACTACCAGGTTTTCTTTTCCACTTCCAGAAGAGGCTGCCTCAAGTCCATCTCCTCTTCACTTTAGTTTGAAGGATCAATTAAAGGGGATCAGAAAGCGAGGGGAATCCCACTCCAAAGGCAAGGGGAGATGGGTGCTCCTTGTTTTGTTTTTGTTTCTCTCTAGGTGGCCAGCTGAAGGGCGGTTTGGGCAAACAGATGCTGGGCAACTTACTGGGTAACTTAGGCCTCTTTATTGGTGATTGCAAAGCAGTGGAGAAAAGGTGTTTCCAAGAACTGCAAGCTAAGAGAAACTGGACAGAGATAACTGGGAAAGATTAATTAGAGTTAACTGCTTCATATACCCTCTTCAGCCTTTTTCCCTCAAGATGATTCTCCAGAGATAGCAGCTGCTAAAATTGAGTATACTCCATCAAGTGAGGTGAATTAGGGAGAGTACCATTTAGGGGAAGTACCTCCAAGTCACCCACACATCTTCTGCTACCTACTCATCATTGTAAACCCCTTCTAGTATCTTTTCGTTTTTAAGGCTGATCTTCCTGGAGTGACCTCAATCTCATTTTAGTCACACTATTATTATCCTCGTTTACAGATGAGAAACATTACTATGTTTTTGTCTAACTCTAGCAAGCTAGGGATTTATAATATGGTCTGTGCCCTTTGAGAAACTTACCTTTTCCTTAAGAATTTTGTGCCAAATTTCTTCCTTTGCTTCTCCAGACCCACTCTCCATTTTGCTTGGTGCCCTTGATGATTAACTAAGGTGAACCATACAATCGCTGCTGCCCTCTGGATTCCAGTTATGGCCAGCCAATGGGGATCCCAGAGGAGATCAGAAAGGAGAGGAGATCAGCTCCCCTTTAGACCCAAGTGCATTGGTGCTGGGTGGTCCCCACTGTCATTACTCCTCTCTAGCTGGCTCTTTCTACTCACCATCTCTCCTTCTAGATTCTGAGATCTCAGTACACTTAGGAGTGATAAGAGATTCCCTGTCACAAAGTCAGGTGTAAACTTTCCTTTCCTTTGTGGTTTTCCTATTTTCAGACTACATTTATAAATATGCCACTTTATTAAGCCCTGTGTAATATCCTATCTTCAAAATGCCTTAATCATTTGTTTGCTGGAACTCTGAAACAAATATAAATTATATTCCCATAAGACAGACAACTATTAAGAGAATATAATATATTAATATGTTAGTAAAACTGTAGATTTCAAAGATAGAGAAATCAATGAAGAATCTTCCTGCAAGATCTCAATTAACTCCAAGGGCCACCATGGTATAGAGATGTCATTCACAATCCAGAATCAGCTTTTATGTCCTTAAAGCCTCCTAACTAGGACTCTAAGCACAATATTAAAGAATCTTTTTTGGGGGGCTTTGTTATTGCCTGCCCTAGACATTTTCTCTTGGAATGAAATCCTCTTACATAGATACAGAATAGTATTCAAAGTTACTACTGCAGTGGGATGCAGTGAACCAGGTATTTTCTTCTCTGAGCAGATGGTACCGGAAAGACCCAGGAGTTCTTGTCTACTTGGGATGAGAATGCCAAATATGATGGCAGAATAGGAGGCAGAGGAAGGGCAAGTACAGGCCTAGAAAGCAAACGTGGCATTTGCAATCTGCTCTGCCTACCCACAATATGTTCTTACTGTGCTTAGAGCTTGACCTTTTTAGAGAGAGAGAGAGAGAGAAAGAGAGAGAGAGAGAGAGAGAGAGAGAGAGAGAGAGAGAGAGAGAGAGAGAGAGAGAAACAAAAGTAGAAACAACCTAAATGCCCAACCATTATGGTCCAGCAACATAGTGAAGTGTGCCAGATAATTGTAAAAACTCTACATAAATATGAGAAATGTTTATAATATAAAGTTGAATAAAGAACATTAAGTAGAATATATGCCATGGTTAAAACTCTGAAAAAAGTATATGTACATAGATTCTGGAAGGATAAAACGAGGAAAAGAAAATAGTATGTTAAAGTAGTAGCATTATAGGTATTATTTTTTGTCTTTTATATCTTTGTTGGAAAACATAGTCCTATTTGGGCCTTTTGACCCCTTATATATCTTGCTAGGAATGCCAGGGTTGCAATGCTCTGTTTGCTTCTTTATCTGGGCCATTTATCAGGGTTGTTTGTTTAGTTGGTAACCTTGAGAAACAGGCAAAGTTGCTCCCTATACAAAGAGCAGCATCGCTTACTGCTTGATCTAAAAGAGAATTCCCTAAATTTTGTGTTCCTCAATTGTAATGCAAAACCACTACATGCATAGCATCCATCTGAGCCCATTACATCACCTGTGTGGGAATTGTGGGCAAGTGAAATTGACCCACATGCTGAAAGACCTTCTACTTGCTGTGCTGTGAGTCATAGTCTTTTGTCTCTGACCCAGAATTCTTACATTTTCTGCCAACATCCATGAAACAGTAATGGACTGAATTCCTAGCTTACATGGAGGGTAGAATCCAATTCCAGACCAACGATCTTTAACATTATTGCAAAACCAGTTTGTAAATACTTGTTTAATAATTCTTTCTCACCCAACTATAGATTTTAGGGAGTAAGAATTATATCTGTTCTTTTCACCACTGTTTTTTCAGTGCTGAAGGGAGAGTGAGAGCCTGGCACAGGTAAGTTTCATCAAACATTTGTTGGTTGATGGATTGATGGAGTAGAGGTTCATAAACTTCTGAGGATGAATTCAAACCCAAATATGAGGTCCAAAGGTCAGACTGACACTTTGCATATCTCCCTATTGTTCAATAAAAATTAAAAGCACTATCATTTATTGAGTACCTACAGGCCAGGCTCTCTTCTGGATGATTTTACAAAACTATTACATTTAAATGATCATAATCTCCATTTTCCAGATTACAAAGTGCTTTCACATACATTTGATTCTAAGTACAACTCTTTGTAATGTTAACTCCAGTAAATCCAACAATAATAGCAAGCAATGGCTAACAGTTATCAAAGAGTTTCTATGTACTACACACTATTCTAGATTCTTTATGCGTATTAACTTGTTAAACCATTACACCTATTCTGTATGTAACTTTATTACCTCCATTTTGTGGTTGAGGAAATTGAAGAACAAAGAGGTAACTGACTTGTCTATAGTCTACCTGATGCTAAGCAGCAATGCTTGAATAAAAATAAGCAGTTATACTGCAGGTCGGAGCTCATAGCTCAGAAGAGGAAAGCAAAATGAGTAAAAGTAAGTCACTTTGTTGAGATCAGCCAGCTAGTAAATGGAAGAGCTAGGACACGTACTCAGTTTATCTATGAACATGTTTGGACCTGAAACCAAATCCTAGACCCAATCCTTAAAACCAACTCCAAAATAGATTTCTTGACCTACTTCTATGTTCTGATAGCCCTTATGGTTAAATCACATTAGGTTTCTAAATACTCTTTCCAATTCTGCCTGCCAAGTAGCTGCTGATAAAGTTTCTTCCCTCTGGTCCATGGCCTCAAACGACTTTAGATAGAATTTCTGAATGCATTCAAAGGGTTGGTCATTGCAATATAAAAGAGGTCAAAGTTCCCACATTGGTGCTCCTGAATCTGAGGGCATTATTCAGAGAGGAGGGCTCTGAGCTCCTGTAGAAGTTTGATTCTGTGTTAGTCACACTTCGTCAGAACATTCTCATCAGTGAAAGGACTGGACACCATGGCCTCCGAAGTCCCTCACTCTCTGTTCTCACATATTATCTATTGCATCATTTCTTCGCAGTACACATTTGTGACTCCTTTTGGAGGACCTGAGCTTTTATACCCCCCATCAGACCCACCAAATGAATGTTCCCTCACCCCTAACTTCTACTTGTTGCCCTTGTTTTCTTTTGGCCCTTCCTGGGCCTTCTCAGTAAGTGGCACATCAAAACATTCTTACTTTATGTTTTCTTCCCACAAGGCTGTTAGAAAGGATGCTTATAATTTACTATATAAGTTAGAAGTTTGGCTATTCTGTTGATATTTCATTTCTTCCAGGAAACCTAATGCCTTAACACTCTTAAACTATATCTATTGCAAAATGCTAATACCTCCACCCTCAATATCTTCATGCTTACAGATCAGAAACAAGTACACTGAACTATTAAATATTAACCCGAGAAGTGCCAATTCTTTATTTGTATGCAATAGGCAGAAGACTGGACGAATTGGCATTTAATTTGACTATTAAGTCAACAAACATTTATTTACTAAATACTTACTAAGTGCCAGGCACTGTGGCTACTGCCACAAAGACAAAAATGAACAAGAGAAGAACTATATACTCAGGTAGTTCATGGCCTAGAGGGTAAGACAACACAAATTATTATATCTTAGGGCATATTACACTAACACACATAAGCGAATGATAAACCACTTAGAAGATCCAGGAAGGCTTCACAAAGGGTAATGACTTTTGAGCTGAAAGCTTCATTTGAATTTCAGCCCTCAGACCATGGACCAGTTATGGGCAGGATTTGACATAAAGATAGGTGAGCTAAAGTGGGCACAACTATAAATTCTCTCCCTCACTTTTGAGTAGCAAAAGGGTCTTCTAGAGAGAGCCAGATGATTGCGATAGAGGAGCAATATTTGAGGCACCCTTTTTGGTGTATTTGGCCAACTTCTCATTTACGAAGCATTTTTGTTTTAATAAGAATTGTTTCCAAATTATTGTAAATGTTTTTTCAGTGATCCCATAAATCCAAATGTTTCTTTCCAGGTAACTAATTAACCTCCCTTACTTGATGTAGAAATGAAACATGAGCCTGCTAATAGTAACTGCATGTAGGTATCAATTCCAGATTTTTTCATGAAATTTGACATGAGGACCCTCATGGGCAGGCTTCCTTCCTAGTTTGAATGCTGATTTTTACATTGGGTTGGCTATATCTCTGCAGGTGTTTTTTTGAAAGACAATTCTGTCTCTGAATTCTTGTTATTTCAGAACACAGTTCTTTATTTTATGTTTTCTTTTTTTTAACAGCATAAATTTATTCTCTTAGAAGTCTAGGAGCCAGAAGTTTGATATCAAGTGGCAGGGTTGGTTCTTTCTGAGGGCCTCTTGTGGTTTGCCGGCAACCTTTGGTATGCCCAATCCCCAACTTCACATGGTTCCTCCCTGTGTGCATGTCTGTCTCCAAATCTTAGAAGGACAGAAGTCATATTGGATTGGTACCATCCTAATGACTTCATTTTAATTCAATAACCTCTGTAAAGACCCTGTCTCCAAATTAAGATCACATTCTAAGGTCCTGGACATTAGAACTTAAATGTATGGATTTGAATGGGACATAATTCAACCCATAACAATGTCCAAGTTAGAGACCTTAAAGTTAACTTGGAGTGTTCCCTATCCATGCTCCCTAACCCAAATCTTTAACCAAGTTTTGTTGCTTTTCTCCATATCCACTCCCTAGGCTATACTTTCATCTCCAGGTGACCACTGCCTCTAATTCATCTTCTCCAGCAAGTCTTTCCTGCAAACTGCTATAGTCTGAAAGCCATATACTAGAAGGGTTTTTATAATATTTTGGTTGCTCAAGGACACACAGTTACTTGATAGTACTCCAAAAGCAAGCTTGAAAGCCTCTTCTTGTTACAAAGTTCTCCATGTCTCTCTGGTACATCACCACATTGGGGGAGGGGGTGGCTTGTTCTCAGTAGACCCCACATGTCACCTGTCTATTCCCGTTTCCAAGACTTCATGCTATTTCTGTTATTTAAAATGCCCTCTTCTCAGAAGACAACAAAGTTTAAGAAGCATGAGGTGCTTCTCAGCAACTCAGGAAGCGATTAATGCCAAATCTAAATTTTCAGTAATCCTTTCAGAAATAAAAATTCCATCTTGTAGCAATACTATACAAATCTAAGCAAATGTACTTTGGAAAATAATTAGAATTAGGTAAAATAGATGAAGGTCACAGGGGAAGTTAAAAAATTCTGGAGAAACATGGCAGAGTGAAAGACAACAATAAGCTGAACATCTCAAACACAATAACAACAAAAAAACTCAGCCTTCACACCAGCACATTTGAGTGTGAGATCTGCACATAAGAGATGCCACAGGTCAGAATCCAGAGGTGTCGGGAAGCAGAATGGGAGAAATAAAGAAGTTGCCTCTCTCAGCCACTGAAGCTACCTGTAGGAGGAATGGGAAGGGAAAAGGTGTGGTGAGTTCCCTGAACAACTCTACCTGGGAGAGTTGTGAGTTCCACAAGCTGGGGGTAGGGTCTGGTCTCAGAAAGCAGAAAAGGAGAACAGCAGAGAAACAACAGTTGATTTTTACCAACTATGGTTCCAAAATCGAAGCTGAGCCGCATCTCCCAACTTCCAATCCAGAGGGACCCTCCTGACATACCCTCTGAGATTGATCACCATGGAGCCCCAGGGGAATCTGAGCAAACACTACCAAAACTGTTGCTAACAGTGACAGGGACAGAAACTGAGGGTATTGAGCATGATTAAATAGCTACAACAAAATAAAAAAGCATTATTAAGGCTGTATGTAAAGCAGGGATCCAGAGGCTTAGATGCCACCTACTGGAAACCAAAACAAAAGAGCCTTCCTTGCAGCATACTAAAGACTTTTGATATAATAAATCTTTTTGGAAAAACAGTAGAATACACTTCCATTAATGCCCAGACAGAGAAATAGTCCATTAAACACAATGAACAACAAAGGTGATAGGGCAGCTCAGAAAGAAAAAGAAAATCTCCAGAAAAAGAGATTAAGACATAAAAATATACAACTGAAATGACATAATTCAGGATAGTATTTCTGAAAAAATGAATCACATAAACAATTTCAGAAATTTACAAAACAACTAGATGAGCAGAGCAAGGAGATTGAAACCCTTGAAAAGAACCAAATAGAACTTCTGGAGATGAAGAACACACTGAAGAGATGAAAAATGTCAGCAGAATGAAAGAAATAATCAAAACTAGATCAGATATAAATGAAATTGAAAATAAAACAACAACAAAAAAACAGTAAAAAAAAATAAATGCAACAAAAAGCTATTTCTTTGAGAAGGTCAATAAAATTGACAAACTCCTGGCTAGACTCACTAAAGTAAAGGGAAAAAAAGGATACAAATAAACAAAATCAGAGATGAAAGAGGAAAAATTATGACAGACATTGCAGAAATATAAAAGATTATACAAGAATACTATGAAAAACTTTATAACACCAAAATTAATAACCCAGAAGAAATGGACCAGTACTTAGAAAAATAAAATCTTCCCAGACTGAATCAAGAAGAACTAGAAAATCTAAGACCAATCAGCAGTATGGAAATTGAAACAATCATCAAAAACCTATCAAAAAGTAAAAATCCAGGACCAGATGGCTTCACAAGTGAATTCTACCAAACATTCAAAAAAAGATTTAATACCAATTCTCCTCAAACTCTTCCAAAAAATCGAAGAGGAGGCAATATTTCCTAACTCATTTCATAAGACCAATATTACTCTGATTCCATAATCTGGTAAAGATAACATGAAAAAAAAAAAACCCTGTACACACCGAATACAGCAACATATTAAAAGATTATATACCATAATCAAGTGGGTTTCATCCCAGGGGCACAGGGATGGTTCAACATATGCAAATAAATTAATGTGATAGATCTCATAAACAAATTAAAAAATAAGAATCATATGATCATATCAATAGATGCAGAAAAAGCCTTCAACAAGATACAAGGAAATGGAAAGAAATCCCGTGTTCTTGGATTCAAAGAATCAGCTATGGACCAGTTTGGAAAGAGAACCAACTACTTATACTCTGTACAAAAATGACTATATTGCCTAAAGCATTATATAGATTTAATGTGATCCCCATCAAAATCCTTTTTTAAAGAAATAGAACTAAAAATCATCATTTTGTATGGAAGCACAAAATACCCCGAATTGCCAAAGCCATCCTGAGAAAAAAGAACAAGGCTGGAGGTATCACTTTGTCCAACTTCAAAATTATACTAGAAAGTGATCAAAATGGCATGATATTGGCAGAAAAAACAGACACATGGGTCAGTGGAACAGAATCGAGAGTCCAGAAGTAAACCCGTATTTATATGGGCAAATAATCTTTGACAAAAGTGGAGAAAGGGAAACCTCTTCAGTAAGTGGTGCTGGGAAAACTGGAAAGCCATTTGCACAAGAATGAAAGTAGATTGTTGTCTATTACCACACACCAAAATTAACTCAAAATGGATTAAGAATCTGAATATAAGACCAAAACCAATAAAATGCATAGAAGAAAACATAGGAACTAAACTCAAGGGCCTTGGACTTAAAGAGGATTTTATGAATTTGACCTCAAAGGCAAGGGAAATCAAAGTTAAAATAAATGAATGGGACTACATCAAACAAAAAGCTTCTGCTCAGCAAAAGAAATCATCAATGAGGTAAAGAGACAACCATCCAAATGGAAAATATATTTGCAAGCAATGCCTCCGTAAGGGCCTAATATCCAAAATATACAAAGAACTCATATGACTCAATAACAAGAAGACAAATGATTCAATGAAAAAATGGGCAGAGTACCTGAACAGACACTTTCCCTAGAAGACATACAAATGGCCAACAAATATTTGAAAAGATGTTCAACATCGCTTGCTATTAGGGAAACGCAAATCAAAACTACAATGGGATACCATCTCACACCTGTTAGAATAGCTAAAATCAACAGGATAAGTAATAACAAATGCTGGAGAGGATGCAGAGAAAAAGGAACCCTCGTATACTGTTGCTGGGACTGCAAATTGATACAGCCACTATGGAAAACAGTATGGAAGTTCTTCAAAAAACTATGAATTGATCTACCATATGATCCAGCAATCCCTTTACTAGGTATTCACCACCAAGTCTTGAAAACCCATATCCAAAAAGATATTCGTACACCAATGTTGATAGCAGCATTATTCATAGTGGCTAGGACATGGAAGAACCGAAGTGTCCTACGATTGGATAAAGAAGCTGTTGTACATGTATACAATGGAATGTCACTCAGCCATAAGATGAGATGAAATACTGCCATTTATAACATCAATGGACCTTGAGATAATCATGCTAAGCAAAATAAGCCAGTCAGAAAAAATGGAAAATGACGTGATATCAATTATATGTAGTATATAAACATAAAAGCAACAAATGAACAGGACAGACAAACATAGACTCATGGGGATATGGGGAATACCAGAGGATAGGGGGTAAGGGAGGAAAGAGGAGGTAGATGGGTAAAGGGGAGTCAAATATAGGGAGTTAAGGGGAGGGTGAAGTTGATAAAGGGTATCAAATATATGGTAACTAAAGGAAATTGAACTTGGATAGTAAACAGACAATAGAATATACAGATGCCAAATTATAATGTACACCTGAAAATCATATAATTGTATTAATCAATGCTACCTCAATAAACTTAATTTTTCAAAAATTAGAAAAATGCCCTCTTCTGCCTGTTCTAAACTTGTACCTACTTTAAAGGCTTGCCTACATCATACTTCTTCAGTGACAACCTTCCATGACTTTTCCCTACTTAGATTCTTGCTAGGATTTACTACAGCCAATATCTTACAGCTCTTTTCTTGAGGTGGTTTGTTTTGGTTCGGTTTACTATTTCATTTATGTGAGGAGGCTGTGTCACTTCAAGGTAGAACTATGACTGACATTTCTCTTGTGTCTTCCTCCCTGCCCCACAAAGTGTCTGAGTTATACAAAATATTAGTAAATGTTGGTTGAATGAAGTAATGAATGAGACAATGTCTAGTAAATGAAAGGGTAACTGACTTAATGATTGCATGAATAAATGAGAATGCTAAGGGTAGGATTCAAAACCTGCTGAAAACTCCAGTAAGTATTGTAGCAATGAAAGGGACTTCAGTGTAAGGCTTTCTTCCTAAGGGGCATGCTGCATCTGGCTTTGTCCTTACTCGGAACACTGAGGCAACCACGGAAATGCTCTGTAGCTCACCAGGGACTGAGAAGAGGGCTGGAGATTCCACACTACCCCTCACATCATGCCCTGTAGCCAAAATTCTTTTTAGAGAACTATTGTGTTTTAGACCTGTATAGACACAGGAAAAATGATTTAGGTCATCAGGAGGAGGCTTGAGCACAGTCTTTGGAGGCATCTAGGTAGGTTTGATCATGTCGCCTGTGTTCCTACAACCATGGCCTGCTAAGAGGCAGATAAAGAAGTGTCCCTAATGTCCTGATGTTTCTCAAAATGCTACTCAAAGGGCAAGGACATAGTCCTGGCCTTTATTAAGGGCACATTGAAAACGGCTGAAAAACACCTAAACCAATGGGCTTCTTGATTACCTTTAGCAACAGAGAAATATTGAGGGTCATTGGCCAAAGTGTAACTCCTAAGGTCAAAGGTCATTCCCTACCAAAGTATTCTTCACAGCTGCCCTCAGATAGTAGCCATTTCTATTTGAACACTTGCAGCCCTCAGCAGGCCAGAGGTAGATGAAATGTAAGTAACATAGGTATGCATTTAAAAGTCCTCAGAAGAGAGAAAGTTTACTCTCACTTCATAATGAAAGCCCTGGATTCTTGGATGGCTGTGGAAAGCTTTTGGGAACCTGTTGCTTCTAGGGCCTGGGAAGAAGCAGAGAGAAATAGAAGGGCTGCCTCTCTTTCTTTCTGAAGGTCCTACTTTTATTTGTGTTAGGCCTGGAGTTGGTGAAGGTTGGATGGTCAAGCCCTCAGAATAGGCCAGCTATGGACCAGTTTGGAAAGAGAAACAACTACTCATACTCTGAAGACAATGCCAACCTGGATTACATAATTTGCCAGGGCCAAGTTTAAAATGAAAACGTGAGATTTCTTGTACAAAAATTATCAAAAAATATTGTTAAAAATATCAAGATAGTGATAGCAAAGCATTAAACCAATTGTGGAGCCCTGAGCACAAGGCATTGTGTGACCAATCAGGTCTCATGCCTAGAAAGCTAGCCCTAGACCCAGCACTTGAAGGAACACAGTGTTTAGTGCAAACCAATCATAAGTCACATTCAAGTTCTCGTACCTGTTCTCTGTGTACTTGCTCTCTTTTAGGTGAAACACTTTTCTTCCTTGCCATACCCCATCTTCTTCTTGGGTGGTAGCTAGGATCTTTGCTTATAATAATAGATTAAGGGTATATTTTTAAATATGTTTCTATATATGTGCTATATGTAACAATACAAATTCTTTAAGAAAAACAACAATGTTAATTTTGGTGTTTGACTTATGTTTTAAACAAGTAGCTTGCAGTATAGCTCTGTGTGGTTCATGTTGGGAGTAAGAAGTGAACTCTTCAAGTGCCAAGATAGGGTGAGAGAAGTTGGTATCAGCCAGAATTAACAGGGAAAGCTGCCTTGGTAGACCCGAGTTTGCAGCAAGGCCTTGAAAAAAGTGGAACTTATGAGCTAGTGAGCCCTCTGCAAAGAAGTAAAGATAGAGCCCAAGGACACAAGGTGGAAATTAATCTGTGCTATGGCAGGCATGAGATAGTGGTGGCTTCCTAGAATGGGAAGTAACTGGAGGACAGTAGGAGACGATGTTGATCGATCAAAGTAATGTCAGTGTCACCTGTACAGTCAAGCAAAGCTGCCATGTGGGGAATGTGTGTGTGCACATGCATGCACATGTGCACATATTTGTACAAAATCTGATCATTTTATGATGGAGAATGCCTGAAATCTAGGTGAAACAGTAATAGTATTGTATCGCAGTTTTGTGCTCTGGTTTTAGAGCCAAACTGCTTAATTTCAAAGTTCAGCATTGCTACTTTCTAGCTAGGTGAGCTTGGCAAGCTTCAGGGGCTCAGTTTTTTCATCTGTGAAATGGTGTCACCAAAAGTCTAAAATATGGTATATGGAAAGAGAAGACACTTTATTCAAGTGAAGAGTTTGCAAACTAGAGAAACCTCAGCCTCAGGTGAAAACCAAAAGTGCTTTCCCTCGACTCCAGACAAAGGGGAGTTCTTTGTCTGGAGAACAAAGTTCTTTAAAAAGTTCTTACTCTAGTTCCTGATTGGTCCGCTTTTATGAAAATCACACCATTTGTATTGGCCCAGATAGTATAAACTGGTCAGAATTGTGCATTTTGACTGGTTGTTATGGAGCCACTCCAATTGGTCAATCGGTATAGATGCAAATGAGAACATAGTTGCCCAGTTTCAAATGGATGGGGCAGTTCTCAACCCTGTTGATCAAGGTATAGTACCAAGAACTCCTTTATAAGATAGGAGAAGCACAATTCAGATTAAAGTCTCAGTCTGTGGCTTTTATCTGAAATGTAGAGCAAGTGAGAGGTCTCTATTAGAAATGGCCGCTAAACTCTAGATATGAATTTGTGCCCAGTTAACCTCGAGGAGTCTTTCTTGGCAGATGTATTCCATCTTAAGGTTTACAATGGGAATAATAATAGTATACACCTTTTAGGTTTGTTTGTGTGAGGATTAAATAAATCAATACATGTATTGTGCTTAAATGCCCAGACATAGTAAACACTGCACAAATACCACCTGTTATTATTGGGGCTAAATCATAATACTACAGGACATGACTCCATAGTCATTATTGTCTAAGATAGCTCAGAGAGTAGAAGGATTACCCAATTTTATCTGTACTTTCTACTGTACAAATTTTTAAGAAGTGGAGTACCTTGGGGCATTCCCACATACGAATGACGCCTACACACAGGCAGAGGGCAATTTCCCTAGAACGTTGTGATTAGTCTTCCAGATCAGCTGTCACTCGGAGGAACACCTTGCACGTTTCAAAAAAGTAACTTCCTTAATGCACATCTGCTCGGTTTTTCTTCCTCTCTCTCCGCTGTTTCCTTTTTCTCATCTTACTTTAAGCCTCTTGAGCACATTAATAAGACTGAGAAAATTTCCCCAGTCCCTTTTATTAACTGCAACATGATTCAGCATACTCCTGCTCATTCTTTTATTCTGGATGCGTGGATTTTCTTGACCTTTATAAGAACCCGTTTCTATGTGCTTGTCCTGTGTAACTAACTGTGACACAGGAAATAGACTGTGATTAATTAGTGTTGCTTTTTTTTTTTTTACTCTAAATCTACTGTCACAATAAAAGACATTAGTCATTGATATCTTCAGGGTACTTTTTTGTGATCTAAATCCAGAATTCAGGGGAAGTATAATTCTCATAAGTTGGATGCTGAGAGAATGTGTTCAGGAACTTGAAGCAATTCAGAGATAAAATTCAGATTTAGTTTTGAAAATTGTAGTGAATTGAATTTTATGCAAGAAGAAATATCAGCAAATAGAAGATGGCCCAGCTATTTTATTGTGGTGGAATTAAAACTCATATGTTATCAGAAATTGCATTTTCCTTCTGCAGTCTCTGGGGTAGATACTTAGCTGAGGCTTTCTATGATGCTTCATATATACCATGTGTATAACATGTGATAAAGGTAATAGGAGGTGGTGTGGTGGGTATGGCAGGTGACTTTGTTTTGTTGTGTTGTTTTCTTCCATAAAGATGGTAGATATCTTAATGAGAGAGAGGAGCAAGAAGTATTAAAAGGTGATTTCTCTAAAAATACGAAGAAGAACCAAGAATCAGAGGACAATAAGAAATTACTGTTAATGTTGTTAAGGATTATGGTGGCTGGTGATGCCATTGCAAAATGAAATATAAGGAAAGAAATATCATAATGTCTATAAAATATCTAATATCTGAAATAGTCTAGCAAAACTAAAATATATAGGTAAGAATAAAAAGATGGAGGGCTCACAGTACCTGATTACTATAAAGCTACAGTAATTAAGACAATGTGTTTTGGCCTAAAGATAGACAAATATATCAATGAATTAGAATAGGGAGTCCAAAAATAGACCTACTTAAATATAGTCGATCGACTTTTGACAAAGATTCATAAACAGTTTAATGGAGAGAGTCTTTTCAACAGTGTTGAAATAATTTCAAATCTATACACAAAAAGATAAGCTTTGATCCATACCTCATACCTGATACTAAAGATAACTCAAAATGGATCATAGACCTACATGTAAAACATAAGACTTTAAGAAAATGTAACAACTGTTAACATTTTGGTATACATCTTTGTAGTATTCTATTCACATGTTTATATCAGACTGTATATACTGTGCTTGTAACCAGCTTTTTGTTACTTAACATTGCATAATTAACATTTTTTTTTTCCATTTCACTAAAAGGCTTCTCCTGCCTCTTCACCAGAGGCCATCCTCTGGATCTAAGTTAGAAGAAAGCTATAAAGCAAGGGATTCATTAAGAACTTTGGTTGTTTGAGTGAAAATCCAGAAGTATACTTGATGGCCTAGCTCATCTGTGTGATAGGGGTGGCCTCAGAATGAAGAATATCAACCCTTCTCCAGTGACAAACCTCAGAAGTGTGCTGGAAAGTCATGCACATCACAACAAATCCTGAAATGAAAATACCTGAAAAGAGAGCTGTACTTCATGAGTCATCTGTTGCAGCTGTGTGAGCCAGAATCTTTCTGACATTGAGAGTATTTGGCTTTTTTCCTTTTGGCCCCACTGACTGTGTTCTCCAGAATCACGATATCCTGCAATGTTGGTCTGTGTCTGTCACTATCTTAATTAAGAAAACCCCAAACCACATAAATTGTAATAAACAAAGATATTTTGCATTCTGCCCTTTAGGTTTATTATCACATGTAAAATTCATTTCTGGATGTAGGTTGGTTGACACTCGTGAATTCATTAGAGGAAATAGTCATATGACTTCCTTCTGGGGGAGGGAGTGCTCTGACCTGAGTGCTGAGAACACTAAGATATATTTAGCCTCTCATAACCATGAGCTGCTGGAGTTGAGTCAGACCTGTTCTACTCCTCTGTGAGATCCTCAGCATCACTTTACCTACAGAGTAAATTATATTCTGTCCACTTCTCTGCCTGACTATAAGATTCCCTCCATGAGAACAGAGCCTGTACAACATCTGTATTCCAACCATCAAGCAGAGTGCCTGACATCTATCTGATAAGTATGAAATACAAACTGTGTCAGATGGATGGGTGGATGGATGGATGGATGGATGGATGGATAGAATGGGATGAGATGAGACAGTATTGATTTCTTATTGATCTTGTAGTTAAGTTTGGGTACTTTATTGAAATGATGCATCCAGGTCTCGTTCTCACACATCCCAAACCTCAGGCTTCTGTTTAAATAGTGTTTGCTCTCAGTCATGAGAGGAACCAGGTGTGATCTCTCCTCTGATTTCTCTCTATTCCTTGTAAAAACCCTCAAATCGCTCACTAAACAACAGCAACACCACCAAAAACATATGACACAATCTCTGCACCTCTTCCCAGGGGCCTCCAGCTTAGCAGGATTAATCTATCAAGCCATCTGCATTTGTCCATTGGGTCACGCATGTGTGTCCTTCAGGTTAAGTGTCTGGCATGGACCAACTAGATTTCAGCCCTGAGGTAATGTGATTCCAGTCCAACCGTGAGGTCCACAACAGGCAGAGGCAGAGGCAGAGGCAGAGGCAGATGTCTCTTAAAGGGACCGCGTCTGTGAGTTGATTTAAACGATGACCAACCTGCTCGCTCTGAGCACCAATGCCAATTCAGCTACGTGCAGGGGGTACCAGAGACTTACAGGGAAACATTGTCGAAGTGAGGGCTCACTCTGTACAGAAGTGCTGAAGGTATCTATTATTCCTTGTTGAGCCCTCTCCCCTCCCAGTGTGCGGACAGAGCACCACCATAGCCGAAACTTCATCAAACTAGACAACAGAGGTCACTCCCCCTAGAGGATTCCCTGAAACCCTGCCTCTCCCAACCTGGGTCCTACCTAAGTCGCATACAGATGTATCCTCAGTGACTCAGATGTGCCTTGCTGAGCAGGCCTACACTCACACTGGAGGCAGCTGGCCTTGGTTCCTGGTGTGGCCTTTTGAGGCAACTATAACCATAGCATCTGTGGACTGCTTGTTAAATTTTAACAGGTGGCCCCAGAGGGGCAGAGGCTTGGGCTAAGTTTGGCCTGCAGCTGAACCCCTCTCAGGACCGTGCCACTGGACAACTACTTCACATCCACACTAATAAAACCAAGAGATGTAGGAGCTTTGCTTAGTACATAGAAACAGACACAGAAAGCAACCAAAATGGGAAGGAAAAGAAGAAGAAACCATATTAAGGAACAGAACAGAGATCCAGGAATAATGGAGCCAAGCAATCTAACAGTTGCAGAGTTCAAAACACTGGTTATAAAGATGCTCAATGGACTTAGGGGAAGTGTAAATGAACTCAGTGAGAACTTTAACAAAGAGGTAAAAAATGTAAAAATGGAAATGAAAATTATAGAAGGGAACCAGTCAGACATGAAAAATACATGATGTGAGATGAAGAGTATATTACAGGAAATAAACAGAGTGGATAAAGAAGAGGATAGAACCACCGACACAGAGCAGGGAAGTCAAGGACAGTAAATTAGAATGGCAAGAAAAAGGAAGCCAAGAATATAATAATAATTTAAGGAGCCTATGTGACACTATTAAAGGTAAAAATATCCATCTGATTGGCATACTTGAAGGAAAACAAGAAGTCGAAAACCTATTCGAAGAAATAATTATGGAAAACTTCCCTAACCTGGTGAAGGAAATAGACATATAACCCCAGGAAGCTCAGAGAACTCCAAACCCAGGGATCCAAAGAGGCCCACACCAAGACACATCATAATCAAAATGCCAAAGGTTAAATACAAAGAAAGAATCTTAAAAGCAGCAAGAGAAAAGTAGATAGTTACTTACAAGGGAACATCCATACAACTGGCAACTGATTTCTCAAAAGAAACTATGCAGGACAGAAGGACTTGGCGCAAAATAGTCAACATGATGAAGACCCAGGATCTACAACCAAGAATACTTTATCCAGCAAAGCTATCATTTAGAATTGAAGGACAGATAAAGAGCTTTCCAGACAAAAATAATGTAAAGAAATTTATCATTTATTACAGGAAATGTTGAAGGGACTTCTTTAAGAAGTGAAAAAAATAAATCAAAAACAGTAATAAAAAATAATAACAACTACATCCCTATCAATAAGTACCTCAAATGGAAAAGAATTAAGTGATCCAATTAAAAGACAGAGTGGATGAATGGATAAGAAACCAAGACCCCTACATGCTGCCTA
Organism: Rousettus madagascariensis; assembly: GCA_028533395.1. Lineage (NCBI taxonomy): Eukaryota > Metazoa > Chordata > Mammalia > Chiroptera > Pteropodidae > Rousettus > Rousettus madagascariensis. The sequence continues at coordinate 78,832,787 of CM052794.1, read as the reverse complement.
CAAGAGACTCACTTCAGAATAAAAGAAACATATAGACTTAAAGGAAGGGGATGGAGAAAGATATTGCTTTGATGGACTTAGCAGGTATTTAAGTCAGACAAAGATAAACACCATATGATTTCACTTATATGTGGAATTTAAGAAATAAAAATAACAAACTAATCAAAAACAGACTCACAAATATAGTGGACAATTTGGGGATGGACAGAAGGGAGGGGTTTGGGAGGCTGGAAGAATGGGGTGAAGGGTTAAAGAAGTACAAATTAGTACCTGATGGACAGTCACGGGGTTAGAGAACACGGTATAGGGAATGCAGTTAGCATTAATATGTTGGCTAGGTGGAGGGTCACGGGAGGGAGGGAGCAATTGGGGGGATCGTTCTACGACTATATAGATGTCTAACCAATGTACTATATACTTGAAACTAATTAAAATAAATAAATTTTAAAAAAAGATTTAGGTTCAAATTTCAAGGATTTGATATCTGGTTGCAAATTTAGGTGTAAACAACAAAAGATCTCTCAGTAGAAAAACAGATGCAACGAAGTTAGTGCACTGTTCATAAATGAGCCAATACCTATTTTCTTTTTATGGCAAGTTCTAACAAGTATAATATTGCTGCTTACTAACCAAAACTAGTTAACAGAAGATACTTAAAGGAGACAGAGCGCTGCCAGAGATGGAAACTCTGAATTTAAGATGAGGAAAGAGGCAGCTGAAAGTGAAGAACCACATGAAACTAATTTAAAATATTAGGCACAAGAACTCAGAAGGCAGAATAGTCTAAGACAATTTACTCTTCAAGCAACCAGTATTATACTTTCATGGTTCTTCAAAGTATAATACTCTTCAAATACCGCCTGATTTTCTTGTGCAGTTATATATATGTGTGTGTGTATGTATATATATGTATATATATGTGTGTGTATATATATATATGTATGTATGTGTGTGTGTGTGTGTGTGTGTGTGTGTGTGTGTATATATATATATATATATATATATCATTAAGCTAGATGTTTGGACCCTCAGTAATTTTTCTTAGAGACAGCGGTACAAATAATGTTTTTTCTTTTTCCAGAACAGCCCCTATGATGAAGAGTCAATGACCTTCACCATACAACTACAATATTTATAAATTGTCCCGACCCGCGGGACTTGTTATTCGTGGGGGCGAGGAAGACCCAGCCTGTAAAGAAAAATGGGCGGAGAAAAAGGAGCGGAGGCAAGACAGTGTTCTGATCAAGCCTCAAATTTTATTTTCGGATAACAAACATATTTATACGGCAAGAACAAAGGGGGGCAGGCAAAGGGTACCTGTTGCAATATGATTGGTCT